>VWZK01007610.1:303-32409 GCA_013396935.1 Baryphthengus martii | reverse complement strand
CAGGGCCGGGGGCGGGTCTGTTTGGTGCCGCTCTGCCGCGGCCGGCCTGCCAGGCGCCGCTACCCCGGGCCGGGCTTAAACCTTGAGCTGCCGCTCCGAGCGAACCGAGCGGATCTTCCCGCCGCTTTGCCCTGCCGGGCGCGCGCTCGCAGTCGGGCGATCCTGAGCGTCTCTGCCCCGCGGCCTGGGAGTCGTGTCCCGCACGGGATGTTTCTCAAACCCACTCACCCGGGGCCGAGGCTTTTCCGAGGCGGCGGTGCCGTCGTGCCCCGCGGAGCTAGTGGAAGGGCTGTGTCTCGGGTGATGTGGGATCGGGACCCCATCGTGTTCGGGAAGGAGCTCGAGTGGCAGCGGTGACCGTCCCGGCGTGGTGTCGGCGTCAGGAACCTTGTGTCGAGTAGATCTTTGCCATAAGGTCTTCTGCCCTCCCTCGCTCCTGCCCCTTTGGCTTTAAATTGCCTCAGAGTCTAGCGTGTAGCCTGGGCTGCGGTAGTAAAGGTGACGTTTTGGTTCAGAATAATAGAGAGGAGCAAATGTGATGTTTGGCTGCAAAGAAGCTGCCAAAGATACTTCAGCGATTTACCCGAACTGCAGGGAGCACGTGCAGGCTGAGAGAGCCGAGGCTCTGGTGCTGTGTCCGACAGCAAGGCGTGCAGAACCAGTGTCCCGCTCTTCTTGTAGTGAGAGCCTTCACCAGTCCTCATGGGAGAAGTCGTCTGTCTGTCTGTCTTGCATGTCCTACAAGGTGATGGTGGGCTGCATACTTTAGTTCTCATCGGATTTCTCTGCTGCTCACCTCTTTCAAATGATTGCCTTGTTTGTCTTCTGTCATCATTTTTAACTTAAAAAAACTGCCATTCCTTACAATTGTTCTCTTTAATTCCTCTCATTTCCTTGTGCCTGTACATTTGCTGTGATTTCCTGGTTATACTCCTATTTTATGTATCGCCCCGTTAAAGACTAAAGCTGAAGTTGCCCCAGAATCTCCTCAGTGCCATGCAAACCACAGGTGTGTCCTCTCTAGGTACTGAGTCAGCATCTGCTGATGCCAAGACAGGCGTCTTCTGTCCCTGCTGGTCTTGCCAGCCGGATTTAAAAACAACGGAAGGGCTTTTTTTTGTCAGGTAAAATGAGATAGAACAGAGCTCCTTATGGGAATTCTGCTTGGACTGGTATTTGCCCGTCCTGTGTTTGGATGCCAGCTCTGCTTTCAGCCTGACACTTACCAGCATTTGAAGCTGATTATGGTTTTCTCAGCTTCTCTCTGAAGCTTTCACAGTTTTATCTAAATTGTTCCAGTGAGGCAAGGAGAAGTTTTTATTCGAGGAGAAGTTTTTATTCGAGGAGAAGTTGCACAGAAATCACATGACCCAGTTGATGGCTTCTGTCTTCTCACGGTCGCTGTGTGTTCTGCCGCGTGGGGCTCTGGGGATGCTGAAGTCACATTCACGGGAGGGCCTAAAAGAAAATGCCACGCTGGCTGCTGGGGCAGCGTGGAGGCAGCAGGGCGGCTCAGATGGTACCAGCTCCCTGCAGCTCTGCTCCTCTAGAACAGGCGGGGCTCACAGTCATGCTCCCAGGGCTCCGACTGTGTTGTGTTGAACCTTGATGGCGAGGGCGGGTACATCGTTTCAGTGCTCTAGGACGACACCGTTGTTCTGTCCTGTTGTTTGGCGACAATCGTGATTTGCATCCTCTGTCCCTTTCATTGGGTGAGGTGAAGCTGAGGAGCAGCATCTGTGCCGCTGCCGCACGCACAGGGTGTTAGAGCTGAACTGTGCCAAATGTGCCCTCAAATGGGACATGGGCTGTGGGTGCTTCTCAGATGATTCATAACTCCTGTAATTGCCCGGATTCATTCGCGCCTCGAAGCTTAAACACGTTCAGCGCAACATGAAGTTATGGCTGGAAGCAGATCTGGGATTTCCCAACAGCTTCTGATGTTCTTAACCCTTTTCTTTTTTCTCCATTTTGTAATGTATCCTTTGTTGAGTTTCACTTGGGTTAGTTGCATTGTGCCCATTTTCTCTTACTGTCACGGAGCTTTTCTGAAAGAGAACTTGAATTAACTCATTTTGAGAGTTCCTCCTTGAATGTCTTTGTTGCAGTTTAGGTCTGCGTTGTGCTGCTGAAGCTGATTACTCACTTTGTTGCATTTTCTCTTTTCCTCTTTCAGCCGGGTGGTGTTGCCTTGCTCGGTGCAGGAGGTACGTGCTCATCCACAGCGCTGTGTTTGGGGGTGGTGGGCGGGAAGGTGCTGCTGTGTCCTTCACACCTGATCAGCCCGGCTCCAGGGGTGTTTTGCCCCCGACACGCTGCCGTGCGCTGCCCCCCAGCCCCATGCGGAGTGGGTCTCAGAGGAGGCTGGTGCCCGTGGGCAGAGCTCCGCTGGCTATCTCTGAGCTGCTCCAGGCGTTACAGGCAAGAAAGGAAAGTTGTGTAGAACTTTCCTGCTGATCAAGGCACCGAGTGACTCGAAGCCTTTTCCTAGAGGCAAAGAGCTGAAGGCAGCAGTTCAGGTGGCACCGAGATACAGAAGTCACGACAGGAAGTCTGTGCGTGATCCTGAGGGAAAACGTTGCTTTCGCTTTCTTCTGCAGTTTGCATTTTATGGGTCCCGTGAGGGCACCGTTCAGTTGGTTAAAAGTATGGATTTGGGAGGCTCAGATCTGGAAATCAGTCATTTCAAAATCTGGAAACTAAAAATTGTATTTCTTTTATGCAATTAAGAACAAGATGTGTACTTTGCTCTTAGGATGAGAAAAGTGCATAATATATTTGGCACTAAAGCATTGCATTAGTGTGAAACGAGCTGATTAGAGACCTCTACTTGTGAATTACAGACTGATTTTGCCAGCAGGTTGTCGTACTTTGCTGAGTATTTTTTATATGGTGTATATTTTTTAATGATGTAAATATTTTTTTGTATGGTGTATATTACTTCCTTGATAATTTTGCTTGTGATACCAAATTTTCACTGGAAACACTGAAATTCTTTTATGCAGGAGAAGTTTGGGCTAACCTTAATATTGACATTTTACTTCTCTTTTCAGTACCAAGTTGGGCAACTTTATTCTGTGGCAGAAGCTAGCAAAAATGAAACAGGAGGTGGTGAAGGAATTCAAGTCTTAAAAAATGAGCCTTATGAGAAGGACGGCGAGAAGGGACAATACACTCACAAAATCTATCATTTAAAGAGGTGAGGAAAACGCTAATACATCTTTATGGTCACTTGGCGTTGAGCAAGATGTGTTTGGAAGTGAGGGCAGCCCTCCTCTGTCTGCTGCTCTGGGATGTTATTTGTGTTTTCCTGCCACTGTGATTTGCTGAATTGCAGGTGAATGCTCTGGTGAGTGGGAAAGCATGTGAAATGCAGTAGATTTTAAATATGTGGGATGGAACAATGGAGAACCGTGCAAATATCCCATCTGAGAACAGGCAAATGCATTGCTAAGTAGGGAGAGTTTGAATCCTCATTAGATAGCAGACAGGATGGGTTGATATCACAGATGCTTTGCAGGATATCCCAAGAACAGGAATGTTGGTATAGAAGGACAGAAAGAAGGAGAATGGCTGTTGCATTGTAAAGGGAGAAGGTTTTTATATGATCTGTTATCTAAGGAAGAGCTGTTATTGCCTAGTGCTCTTTAAAAACACTCTACACCACGCGAGTTCTTGTGGTGTGATATCTTTCTGGGAGAGAATGAGTAGGGTAAAGAACATTTCCAGAAGTTACGTGCATTTCAGAGTGGGTAAGACCCGGGTTGTATGGAAAAGTGACCGTCGCGGGGCTGGTGGCCAACGCTCCTCCGGAGGGCTGCGGTACATAAAGGCAGCCGTTCCGTGAGGGTTTGCGACGTCCTGTCAGGTTGTGAAGGTTTGTTTGCCAGGTGTTTATAGTTGGAGAACAGAGATCTGAAGAGTTGAAGAGGAGAATCCATGTATAGTTGGCTCCCTGTGCAGGAGGCACAAAGGAAGGTGGGAATCGGTGTTCCAGAGTGTGGCGCATTGCAGCGTCTCGGCTGTGAGGGGAAGGCGAAGGCAGACGTTCCGCAGGGCTGTGTTGAGGGAGGGTGTTGCCTGTGAGGTCTGGGTCCTAATTCCTCTTGGTTGCCTTTGGCCATTGGTTGTGCACAAACTTGAGAGTAACTGGAGGGCAGAAAGAAACGTGGGCAGTATGACTTGTGTGGAAGAGCTGGAAGAATCATGGTTGCTTATTCTAGGAAAAGAGAAGTCCCAGATGAGTGGGTCAGAAGGGTCCTGCAATGTAAGAAAGGAATAATCCCTTGGCTTTTCTCCTTGAATCTAAAAGAAAAAAAGGACAGGAACTTATTCTATCCTTGGAGAAAAACTGAGGTTGGAATGTCGACATAGACTGAACTCTGTCCCGTACGCACACGTGTACTTAAATTCACCTACTTAAGGGCACCAGCCTCGAGTATTCTCCCAGATAATACAAAATTTCTCTTGTATCAGATTTTGTTGCTTCTCTTCCATTTTTGGCAAGTGCTGTGGGCGCTCTGTTGGAGTAGAGCACACTGTTGTCACTAGAGGTGGAGGAACAGGGGGGGCACGGCTGGGCGGCAGCGTCCCGGCTGCGGCCAGGCCAGTACAGGCTGGGTCACGGAGGAACCAACAGCTCTGCTGGAGAGTGTGGGGTGAGACCTCTTGGGCAGTGCTGTCCCTCAACACTTGTCTTTGCTGTTCCTGAAGAGAAACAAAAGCACAGCTTCCATCATGATCATAGTGCTTCCAGGTTATGTCTAGCTCCCTCTTCACTATGTCATTATTATCTTCCCCATTTTTTTTCTTAATTATTTTGTGATCAGTAACACTGCTGGAGTTCCTGCCTGTTTAACTCTGGTTAACCTATACCTCACAGCCTTTAAAGCGCTTAGCTAGAATGTGCCTTTCTTATTAGAGTGGAAGAAATCAATGACACATTTCAGGTGTCAATAATTTTAACAATGTCCTCAATGTTTGGCTTTCCACAGTAAAGTTCCTGGGTTTGTAAGGATGATTGCTCCAGAAGGCTCCCTGGTGTTCCACGAGAAGGCCTGGAATGCATATCCCTACTGTAGAACAAGTAGGTCTCCTGTTGTGTGCTTTGCTGTCAGTGTCCAGTCGAGGGATGATCTTAAGTGGTTTAGGAGAAAAGAGGGTGCCATCCAGTGGAAAATGTATTTCAGATTTTACTGTTGAGTTTGTGAGTGCTGCTTCTGAAGAGGAGAGCTGCTTCTGAAGAGGAGCCACAGTGGACCAGTTTACTGGTTCCTGCAGAGCCTTTAGTATCCAGTGTTCCTAGCAAAGGTCTAGAACAGAGCCTGTTTGTAAACAATTTAATCCTTCATGTCTGTTAAAATAAGGTGACTGCTTTGTTTTGATACTTTTAATTGCATAAATTCTAAGAGCAGGCTCTGTTTCTTTTGTGTTTCTGTTGAATAGTTTGAAGTATCTTACAAGGAATTTCTGAGGTTGAGGCTGGCGAGTCAAAGTCTGCTGGGCTCTGCTGACTTGTTGCCCACCGATGTTGTTAGACTAATTCTGAGTGTTTCTTATACTGTGAAGCAATTGTTGTATGTGAGACTTTTCAGAAGTGATTGTATCTAATAACACGTTGTGTTTCCTTTTCATTTTCTTTGCGTGCGTTTCCAACAACCAGTTGTGACAGTGAGTATTTGAATTACTATCAGTCCTACGTGGGTTTTTTTGAAATCTGTTTTACCTGTTGTTACTGCTACTGCTGACTGACTCTGGCAAGCTAGCTTCAGCGCTGATACGTGCCTCGCCAGGGTTCCTGGCATCGAGCTCCTTGCTACTTATTTGTCCGCACATGGCTATAATTAGAACTGCAATTTGTCAGAGAAATGCTTTCGTCTTTTACATCATCTTCTGTGTCTTTACTTACCATTACAGCTGTGTAATGTCCTCCCTGGTAAGATAGAATGTTTAATAAAGGAAAAAAAAAAATATCCAAATCAGAGGTTCCTACACTCTTAAATGCAGGAAGAGCAAGGAAATAAAATTTCAGACAGTCCTGAAGTGTCTGAAATCCTATTTCTGTAAAGTGAAATCCTGCCTCAGTTAAAATGGATAAACTGGCTCGTACACTGGTTACCTTCTTGTGCCTGTCTCTGTGTGTAGGTAAAGGGGGCTGATTTGAATAGAATGTGTTGTTAGTCAAGGCTTAGTAGTGACTTACATGTAAATATCATTTTTCTAAACTTGAAGCAGAAAGGTGTAACCAAACTCATACTTCTTGATTTTAATTCTTACAGAATGAATACATGAAAGATGACTTCTTCATAAAAATTGAGACCTGGCATAAACCAGATTTGGGGACATCAGAGAACGTGAGTTGGCATTTAGACCAAGCATTAGTAATATTTTTCAACGCATAGTCATCCAGATAAAGCATTCTGTGCCTGAAAATGGTGGATAATTACTGCCAAAAGTCAAAGCCCTACCAGTAATTAACGTAAAACAAGAAAAACGTTGTTCAAATCCTTCTAAGGTGGTCAAGCTGTCCCACCTAATGTGGTGCAAGAAGAAGAAAAGGGTTTTATTTTTCGTGTTGAGGTCAATTCAGATGCTGGATTCTCACTCAAATGTTTAAACAGCTATTCTGTAACTTCTTTTAAATTTCATGTCCTTTTACCTTAGACATGAGAGTGCTACTGAGGCTGACAAGTTTGTTTGGAAACAAGTTTCACAACAGGTTTCAACAGGCCAGTGGAGTTCATCTGTGCGCACTTCTGTAGAGTTAGACAAATGATTTGCTTCACGGGTCTGTTTGGGAGATCTTTTTGTCTATACTGACAAACATTTATAAACCGCTCACAAAGGAGTTTTTCTTGGATGGCTCTGCTTGCAGGACTTGTAAGTTTAGGGGTGCCTGACAGACTGCAGGCGTGAAACTGATGACATCTCAGACCTTTATTACCTTCATACCACACACGCTTCATCTGGTCCGTGTTAAAAAGGCAGCCCTATCATTTGGAGAACCTACTAGATTTAGGCAGGTTATTGAAAATTGCCGTGTTTGCAGGCTTTGGAATTTGTGTGGCTTTTTTCCAGATCAAAAAGCTCATGCAGATTACTGAATGTGTAGTTTCTAATTAGAGCTTGATTTCATTAACACTAATAAATGTGACAGAGGAATACAGCTTAATCTTTAATCCAGGTTTCCTGAATGTACGAGAAATGAGGGCTTTGTGCTGATTTAAAATTGGTTAGTGAGTGAACTAAACTGTAACTGTGGAGATTATTCCCTTTTAGAAGGGCAGAGGAAGAAGGGATAGGTTTTTGAGAACACTACCTTCGTAAATCCTTGAAACAAGTTACACCGCTGTGTAAGGTGACAGCATGGAAATCATGCCTTTTTCTCTTTTTGCAGGTGCACAATTTAGATCCAAACACGTGGAAGAGTGTGGAAGTTGTCCATATTGACATTGCAGATAGAACTCAAGTAGAACCAGGAGTAAGTAAATGCTTTGCTGTTGGGATATGGATGTAGCATGCAGCTCATTCCACTGACGTTTTGGGATGACTGTGAATAAACTAAAAGGGTATGGATTTTACCCAACAGATAAATGAGATTGTCTTGAGCAGAATCATTCATTCCAAAGTTCTACACTTAAACTCATTTACGCTGAATTTGACATCTCGTTGCATAACTGAGACATGAAAGGCAGCAGACTTTTGGCACAGGTGTAGTTTTTACTTTTAATTGTAGATAAAGGAATTGATTTGGTCAAGCAAGCATTTATGTGCTCACCAAGTGCAAGAATCTGTCCCAGCTGTCCTGCATGACAGAGCGCGGCACCTCCACCACGCTGCTCCTGGGCTGCTGCTTCTTGGTTTCAAATTCTTTGAATTAGATTCTGTCTCTTCCCACAGCCTTCACTCTCGGGTTATGGCAGTCTCAAGAGAATCGATTGCGTTTTGCCACTGAGATCTATACCTGGGATTTTTTTTGTTGTTTTTAAATTTTGTTTATCGGAGTAGTTCTTGAGATGTGAACTGCTCATTTCTTCTGAAAACTGGGAGATCACTTTTTTAGTTTTGTCTTTAGTGACTGCTTTGGCAAACATGAGTGTCCTGGGTACACCCAGAAATCTACCCAGAGGAGTCTGTGCTCTTTTCCCCAAGAACCTGAAGCTTAATATCTTGATACAACAAGCAAAAATTTAGAAGGGCTGACTTTATTAGTAAGAGCACGTGGTTACTCAGTGGATTAGTATGTTTGGAAGAGTTGTCTTTACCAGGATGTGTGCAGTCTGTGTTAGCTTCCTTACACCTGACAGCAGCGGGTGGCTGCAGGAGGTGAGTGTGGTCGGGTTCAGTGCTGGGCGCACACACTTTCAGCTTGCCTTTTCAGTAGCACTTTGCACAGAAATGACAGTGGTTCCCTACACCTGGTTCTATCAGATTCTGCTGAAATAAATACGTTAAGGGATTTCTAGTTAAGCTTTACCTGCTATGTCGGGATTTAGCTGGCAAATTAAGTGTGTCTTGCCTATTTCAATGCAGTGAGGAATCGGTTTGCTGCCCCTTGTTCTTCCGGACATTCCATGTGGGCTCAGAGCTGAGCTGGCAGGTGAATGTCTGTTGTGCGTTCCCTATTCCATGCCTGGAGTCGTGGCAGCCAACAGCAGTGCTGTCATCTCTCAGAGCGCCTGCTCTATCACGGGGTGTGCGCACAAAGGGCTCTGCTTGCTCCTGGGTGGTGACCTTCGGTATTTATTCTGTTTTGAAGTGCTCCTGCTGAACAGCACCGCTCAGACAGTGTGCCCCTTGCATGCTGAGCTGACGTGGTTGCCTTTGGTGCTGCTAGTTCCGCTTCTGTTGAAGACTGACAGGTGGTGGTACACTAAAAAGTTATGGGTTTGGCTCAGAGCAAAGATCCATCTAACTCCGTATCTTGTTAGTGGCCTGTGGCGTGTTCTTGTGGAAGGATAAGAAAGTCAGGGTGAGTATACCTGAAGCTGGGAGATCCATATCTCTGAAAGGTACATCTGTATTTAAAGGACTTCCAGAGCTAATGGGTATGGCTGACCCCTGGTGTGTATTAGCCACCAGTATGCGCATGAGCACATCTAATCCGTTTTTGAACCCATCTGTACTCTTGACCTTTATGGCATCATGACTGGAAGTCCTTGGAACTACTTTCAGTACGTTATCCGCTTTTTTCTTTGTTTTTTCCTCTGTATGTTTGACCTACAGATTATCAAAACTATGAGTGCAGAGTGGTTTAATCCAGAGTTTTAAGCCTCTTCTAATGTTTCTGCACTCTCTTTTAGTAACTTCATTTGCCCTTTTAGCAAATATTTTGAGCAAATATTTTTGAATTCAAAGTCACATTGTAGCTCATCGTTGTGTAAGAATACCTGGGACTAACTTTCACCATGTGCTTGACATCTTTATTTCCATTTCATCTCCCAGAAATTCGTATTTTGGAAGTCCTGACTTCATTAAACAGAGACTGGCTTTGTGCTCAGACTCTTAACGTAGATTTTTACTGCTCTGAGTTACCCGTGGGCTCATTTGCCTTGTTTGCCCCCTTTCCTCCAGAGTTAAGGATTAGACAGTAGAAATTCTCTGGGACTCACAATTTTTTTTGTTACGAAAATTTGTGGTTTCTGGCCCTTGTTTTCTCTACTGCTTGTGATGCCATAAGAGAGACTTTCCCTTTATGCTACTGTCTTTGTGAAGTTTAGGTAATAGAATTTGAGCACACTTTTTTGGAAGTTCAGCTGCATCATATAAAAAAAAAATTGCCCTGATCTACATTTTTACTTCAGAGAAGGCTGCTGGGTTTGTAAAGGGACCGTCCCCTGTGAAAGCATCAGCTGTTTTCTGTGTGTTCTATTTGTCCAGAGGTTCTTTTCCTACAATTTATTCATCTGTGTTCAGTGATCTTAGAACAGTCACCAGCTCACTCTGCTGGGTAGTTTCTGCAGTCGTGTCTTGGCTTTGTTGTTTGTTTGGGTTTTTTTGTAAGGAAAGTTTTGTTTGTACACTTATTTTCTCAGTCACAGTTTTTCCTGGAAAAGCAACTCAAATGTGCTCTGTTGGATAACAGTACAACTGAAAGAATGGAACTATGGTTTTAAGATGCAGCAATTTTGATAAAAGTTTTTATATATTCAAGATTCATCCTTTTGTTCAGTGAGTGAACCTTGTTTATCATAGCATAGCAGTTACTTTAGTTTCAGAACTACAATCAGCGTAAATATTAAAACAGTAAATTTCTTTAAGCTACTAATGACTAGCACATGCTAACTCATGCACCGTTAAGTACGTATATAAATAATTTGGCCGACATCTGTGTCTTTTTTAGACATAAATTTAACCCTGCCCTCTCTTAATCATCTCCAGCATACAATCTATAGCTTGATGTGATTTGTATACAAAAATCTCTTCCCTGGAGAATAAGATTTTTTAAAGAGTAAGCAGAATAGAACACTCAGTTAACATCAGAAGAGGCTACATTTTTGGAAACAATTTGTAAGAAAGCAGAGTATGGAAAAAACAAAGAAATTGAAATCAGGTTTATAGCTCTTTTTGTACAACAAAGAAATTAAGTATCTTGTTCTAGATCATAGTGGATCTTCATTATATTGCTTGAAACAGAATTCAGAAAATGCAAGTTTATACAAATCAAGTTGCCTTGAGAGAGAGGATTTCTGTGCTGTGCAGTAAGTGCTGCCCCTTGCTCTACAATATAGGAAATAGTCTGTAAAAGAGTGTGAAAGGGCTGCTTTTCTGATAGGTGGACCTCTCCCTTTTTGGACTGAATTTGTTATGTGATAGGCATCTAAAAAGTCCATATAATTAGTCCAGAAGCTGAAACAGGCTAAATAACACTGATGGTGTGTATGTTCTTCTGTCAAACAAACCAAAGCAGTATTGAGTTGAAAAGCTAGAAACTGTGTCCTCCTGCTTAGCTGATGTTACATCACTCGGTGATCAGGAAGCTTTTCATGAATTCACAGATAAGACTTTGGGCTTGTATCACTTTTATGTTAGAGTCTAAAAGTCTTCTTAAAATAATTCTGGCCTGTATGTGCGCTTTTGAGTTTTACACTGCTTGTAGAGAGCACTGAGCTATCAGTGCTGTTACCACTTTTAGCAGATCGTATAAATGAGAGTGGGAGTTGTAAGGAAGCACTGGGATTCTGGGCTTTTTGCAGTTATTACTTTATTATATGTGGTTCACAGTCTCAATAATTCTTGGCGGCAATTTGTTGTGTTCGTACATATTGTATTGAGGTTTTGAGCAGAAACTGCCTGTGAAAGGGTATTTGTGTATTTCATTGACATGGTTTTGAGCTTCTCTATGTAGTTATGCTGCTTCATAGTGATGTCTTTGCCTGTCTAGCTTTCAAAAGGGCTTCAGGGGTTTTTAGCTGTGATATTTGTTCCAACAGCCGCCTGTTTTTCTTCCTAAGAAGGACTTGTTTCTATCAGGAGTTAAGCTCTTGCGGCACAGATACTTGCCTTAAACTTCGCAAAGAGCAGTTGTTTATTTGCACTTTGGCTGTAGTCCAGTCTTCTTCCTTGTGTTGCTGGTAGGGTTTGTGTGTTGAGGAGAGTTCCTACAACGCTCTCTTGTCCATCTTGATTTTAAACTAGACAGTGTGGGGTTTTTCTGTCCGTGGCAGGGTTTGGGTTAACTGAGTTCTGAAAGGTCTTAAGTCAAACCTTCGGTACATGGTCTCATGACTCAGCTGTTTTCTTTTAATTCTTGTTTTCACTCCTACATTTTGCTCATAGATAGTATTCTTTTTTTTTTTTTTTCACAGTACTTCCAGCCGTGCCTATATGTGTGTCCTAGATGCAGGGGCACGGTGGCTTTTCCCGTGTCCCTGGGCAGTGAGAGGTGGGGTGGCAGATAACACAGTATCCTGTGGACTCGGTGTCCCTGTGGTGCCCAGACAGATAATTCCACAACATAAACCAGGCAGACGGAGATTAGGTGTGTAGGTGACTTCAAATGCCAAAATGCCAAAACAAGGACTGCATACCTAAGCAAAGTTCTTACACAATCATCAAAAAACTTGCTACGGTATCTGAAAATTTGCATCCCGCAGTGCGTTTCTGTAAGTTGTATAGTCTAGACCATAATGTGCAAGTGTGAAGTACTTCTGGTACAAAATACTCCAGCTTTTGTTAGTGAATGCGATTTTGAATATTAAAGTTTTGGAGGATTTTGGATGAACAGTCTGTTACTTGGAAATAGGGATGTTTGTTGATATTTTTGCTTGGTTTGGTTTTTAGTGTTTTTACAGGAATGAGATTGCAATGGCAATGTAGAAATTACCAAGTATATTTCACATAAATCGTGTGGCAAAGCCATTTATACTTCTGCATTTTATGGAACGCGGAAGCGGGCTTTCTGGTGGAGAAAAAACCCTTGTTCTCTGAAGTTTGTTTAGCTTTCTTCCAGCAAGGATGCGGACTTCTTAAGTTTGGGTTCTTTTATTTAGTATTTTATGTTTTCTCTTCCCCTAAAAGTGTGCGTCCAGCACAGGTAGGATGGTGCTGACTTTGCACAGTGCACAGCGCCAGAGAATCCTGAGCCGGGAGGCAGCCCCGGCGCTGGCACGGTGACGAGCAGATAATGGGCACTGCTGGCAACACGCGGTGACCCCGCGGTGGGGATGGCGTCCTCAGCACCAGCCCCAGCCTGACAAACGTGCTCCACCCACCCTGCTCCACACTGCTCAGGAGAACCAGTTTGGTAGTCTTGAACAGAAGCATAACGCAGTGGGATGCTGAATCTGGTGGTTTTTTTCTGACTCTCAGGGTTGTAATTTTTTTTGTTTTTGTATTACAGGACTACAAAGCTGATGAAGACCCTGCACTATTCCAGTCGGTTAAGACGAAGAGAGGACCTTTGGGGCCGAACTGGAAGGTACTAAGAACTGATGTTACAACCTTACGAAGTCTTTATCAGCAGAAAATAAAAAGTTCACAGTTCTTAGAGACTCACCGTAGCAATGTTAGCCTTAAAAAAGTGGGCAGAAATTGAATGCTTTTCTGTATTCAGTTGAAATTCCAAATGTGTTAGTAAGCAGAAGTACTGTCCACAACTTGTTTAACATCACAACTAAAACCAAAACTATACACATTAAATTGGATGAGCTTTATCCTTACTGACCCTTGGCTTCAGAAGGTACACTATGATGAATTCCATGGAAGTCATCAGCCTGCTGTTGGTAGCCACAGGAGGTTACTTAAAGTGAAAAAAAAATTAATTGGAAACTTCCTTATATTTGACTGATTATAGCTGTGTATTTCTGAAAGCGGGGTATGAGATAGTACATGTGTATGTTTTATTTAGAATTACCAAAAAAACATCAGAAGGTAGTGGCAACTAAATCTAAGCCTGTCTTCACCTTGCCGTGTTGAAAGTCTAGGTGTTTTTCAGTTCTGTGGAGTGTACACAAAATGCACGTGGAAACCTCCCATATTCCACCATAAATGTTTTCCCTCGGGGTGATAGTACACCCCGCTTGCACGAGCGTGCGCTTGCACGTGCAGAGGCACCTGCCGTGCCCTTGGCGTACTCGATCTGGCCTATGCAATCGGAGTCGGTTTTGGAAATCGTTTTTCCACGTTTTTTGGTCCTTTAGCAATTGTGCCGCGACCGTCGGCGTGACGGTGGTGTGAGCGCTCAGCGAGGAGAGCCCACCTGTGTTCACACTGCCATTGCTGAAATCCTCTTTCTCCCTGGGCTCAGTGTTCTTGTGAGCAGGGTAAAATTGTCACTGGGAGTATTTTTGTAAACTGTGCTGCAAGCAGACATCCTGCCCTAGGTGTTTGTTCCTTCCTGCTCGGGAAGGAGGCAGGAGGCTGGTGCAGGAATGGCTTTTTTGGGCCTGTGCGACCAAAGAAAGTGGGGAATTACTGGGGTTTTTTTATAAAAACAGCTGTAAAATGAGGAGGGAGCTTTGAATGCCCGGGGCTGGCAGCACCGAATGTGTGTGTTCCGTTTAGTTCTGACTTCGTGCTAACACCAGGACGTAGCCTCGTGCTGCTCGGGAGCACCAGACAGCAGCAGCCCTGTGCTTTTTACTTGTGCATAGGACATCAGTCTTCTGAGGATAGTTGCTGTTCAGTTAAGTGCTCTCTGGTGACTCGCATTTGTGCTAAAAATGCTGTTAAATAAATGCATGTTATTCACCGGGATTTTTATATGTTAGATGTATCTCACAGCAAGTGTTTCTACTGTGTGCCTGACCAGCAGGAGTTGTCTGTTTCATGGTTCAAAGAGATCTAGCTTGGAAATGCTGCAAAGTGTTTTTACTTAGAAGTTTGTTGCAAAGAATATAAAGAATAAAAATGTGTAAACTTCTTAAAGTAAGTGCTTGTTATTCAAGCCAAACACACAGATTTTTGTTTAGTTTTTTTTCTGAGCTGCTGTCAGCTTCCTTTTTTGGTTTAGTTTTTATTTTTCCTTCCTCTTTTACAAGGCTTGGAGTAACCTGACTGGTTTGTTAAATCACAAGCATAATATGGTCTCTCCTATTACGTAAATTTGTAGGAGAATCACTGTGTGTGATGATACAGGCACTTCGGAATTGTTCCGCTGTTGGAACCGTAACGGAAACCTCGGAATTATAGGAAATGGTGGTGGGTGTCCCCTGAATTTCCCTCAGTTCATTCTTCCAGAGATCCTTCTTTGGCACAAAGTCCTCAAGCAGGAGCTGCTCCCAGGCAGGAGGTGGAGCTGGAGGTGGTCTTAGGGGCACTGTTGATGATCAAGAAGCTCTCTCTGTGTTTTGCCCACAGTTGCAGTCGGGAGGTCTGCAATTCATTACACAAAAAGGAATTTGTAAGTTGTGCCCCACAGCTAGAAATGACCTGGGTACAGTCACGGGGCGGCGACGAGCTCGAGCCTCGCGCGGTTGTGAGAAGCAAACCCGAGGGGCCTCAACGTGCTTTTCTGTCATCCGGATCTTTCCTGGCCCCCCTGTGTTTCCCACCGTTGTATGAGCAATTGGGTAGCGCTGAGGTTGTGGTGCAGTACACCCAAAAGCAACAAACAGTTTGGTGCTGGCTGTTGTAACCAAGTTTGGTTGTCCTTTCAAAAGGTCAGAGAGTATATTGCAGTGGGAACTGTGACAAGGAAATCCATGCTAAGGCTGAGATTTACGATACGCTTGTGCAGCCTCAATGTTCGTTAATCCCCATTACCTGATGTTCAGAGTACGGTGCTAAGTATTTAATTGTTCTTAGAATTACAAGTATTACTATTGTTTTAATATTACTTAGAATTATCATTAAAAAAAATTAAAATTTCTTCCCGTTATCCATAAACAGAAAGAGCTTGCAACTGATGAAGAGTGTCCTAAAATGTGCGCTTACAAGTTGGTGACTATCAAATTTAAATGGTGGGGACTGCAGAACAAAGTTGAAAACTTTATACAAAAGGTGAGTCTTTCTCCCTGGCTGGAGCCCTGCTGGGGAGGTGGGCAGGGAGGCAGGCAATGTGCCTCTCTGTTGAGGGGTAGGTTGAGGAGAAACAGTGATGAAGTTCCTGTTGCTCACAGTCAAGCAATTTCTGTTCATTTCTCCAGCAAGTACAACCATTTGTGTGATCTCACAGTGGTGTTTCCGTGGTGGTACCGGAATAACTTTCTGAGTTAAAAAAGCAAAGTTATAAGTGAAGAGTCTGTGTCACGTGGGTTAACGCTTGATTTTGTAAGCGACAACACTTGGCAGGAAGAGAGTTCTTGGATTCTTGGTTTTTTTTTCTCATAACTTTAAAGTTTCATAGCACATGTGCTGGTGTTTCATTTCTCTAGTATTTTATGTTCTGGTTTTCTTATGACACCGTTCTTATGTCAGCCTGTTATCTAATGTTTGCTTATCTCCTTAAAGCAAGAAAAAAGGATATTTACCAACTTTCACCGCCAGCTGTTCTGTTGGATTGACAAGTGGATTGATCTGACTATGGAAGACATTAGGAGAATGGAGGATGAAACCCAGAAGGAGCTGGAAGCGGTAAGACCGCCTTTCTCGGGAGACTGCTGGTGTGCCGTTTGTCCATCTGGGAGCTGACGCGAGGTCCATTGTTCGTGTTCCCCTGTGTGCGTTTGGGCGGTTGCTGGTGAGCGATTCCCCTGGGCAGAGCTGTGCTCCTCAGACTTCCACGCGCTGCCTTGTGTCCGGCTGGAAGTGGCTGCTGGGTAAATGTTTCCAGTGTCACTAAATCCAGAGTGTCTGCCCTGACCGCCCCTCTGTTATGGTACCATCCCCGTTGCGCAAGGCCCCGTTCGGTGCCCTTCTGCCACTTGTCAGTTAGAATCCAGAGCTGTCGTCTCGCTTCTTCATCATGTGTCTTGCTTTGTTTCGTTTCTCATCATCATCACATCTCATTACTTTTTCTCCTCAAACATGTCTTCAGGCCAGTTTCTGTATGTCATGACAGCCATTCCTCTCATCTCAATTACCAAATCTGAGAATTTTGCATGCAAAAAGGAAGTCAGTAAAATTAATCGGGTGGAGATAATGTCAATTTTCATGATTTAGTGGCTGTGAGGACCAAATACGTACAGCCTGACCTGCCTTTGGACTGGTGTCTGGAAGGAAGCTCATCCATAGGGCACTTTCTGCTCTTTCCTTCAAAAGTCAGAGAAACACCACGAGCTGGTGTTGCAGAGTCTCTCAAAATAGATGAGGCAGGTACTAGAAAACGAGATTTATTCTAATCAGAATTGTTCAGCACTCCAACAACTGTTAGTTAGCTACAGGTTTGGGATGCCAAACAAGATGAGTCCTACAGGGCCTCCTGACACTTTAGGGCTGATGACCTGAAATGCCCGTATCACTCGCCTGAAAGATGAGGGCTCTCAGCCTTCAAATGAGTTTTCTTGGCCAGCATCCTGGCCCAAGGGGAGAGCCCAGACTGCAGACGCGCTGCTGCCAGGGCTGGCCACGTTTGCTCTCCGACAGGGCTCCAGTTACACCCGAGTCAAAGCGGAGCTGTGGTCACAGGGGGTCAACAGTCCAGAAATTTCTCTCAACTGAGGTGTTTCATTGGCTGAGGGCTTTGTCCCTGGAAGGGCCCTGCCTTTCCTATCCCTGGGCTGACCCACTGGGCTGCTGGACCCCCAGGCTGTGACTGCTAGTTTTAACTCTTTCCTTCCAGCAGTTGAGAAGTTCTGGCTGGTGTCGAGGTGGGTGTGCCTGCCTGGGCGAGGCGGGAGGCTTTCTTCTGCAGTGTCTTTCCAGAGCAAGACCTTTGACATGGACCTTTCTCATTTTGAACCCTGATGTTTTTTCAAGTCCTTTACAGTCTTTGGATTTGCAGTTCTATTTCCTTCCTGTTTCCCCGATTGCTTTATACCCCAAACCCGTGCAGCTTGTCACTCTCCTTCCATTGTCTTGGTTCTTTCAAGATGTGATCTGTCTTCAGCTGGGACTTGCTTTTTTGTGTGGCTCAGCTCATTTGAGCTGCCAGACATCTTTAAGCAGATTGCCTGGTGCTTTAGACCTGCTATTCTGGGGACCATTTTGTGGTTTGTGCCAAGCACATCTTCCAGTATCAGAACAAGCTGTAGCTCCTCTGTCCCCACTTGCTCCACTCTCCGCGTTTGGACTTTATGAACTGAGCGGAACCATCTTCGCTGTGTAGAGATGTTTTCTGGGTTTGGAAGGAGTTCGTTTCCTGTTCTGTGTGTTAATAGGTGGATGTTCTGAGCTGGTAAACCTAAACTTTCTTCTCAAAGAAGTGGAAGGGTTTGTGTGCTTTGGCAGCTCCCAGAATATGCTTTGGGACAGAGTGATGTTCACCCTGTTGTGCTCTCTCCTTGGCACGTGGGTGTTTTGGATGGCAGGTGCTCTCTCATACCAGGTGGAGTTTTTCTTCAGTTCTACTTTATACCAGAACCTCTTCCCAGAGCCACCTGCTCCTCGGTGTCTGCGAAGGAGGAGCAGTAACTGCTTTCCTCTCTCTGATTTTTGTTGGAAGGGTTCTCTTTTGCACGCCCTTAGTTCTTTATTTGGTATGAAGTGGACTTCGTCCTGTTTCTCCGGGGAAGGCTTGTGGCAGTGCGGGGAGCGTACGAGGGGTGCGCTGGGGAGAGCAGTGTGAGGCCCCTCTGTGTGCGTGAGAGTTTCCCTTGTGTGTCTCTGGGCTCTCAGTTTGTCGTCTTGTAGAGAAAGTTCTATTTCACATTTCTCACCGGTAAGTAACGTCTTTTAAGTATTTTTTGCAAAATATTTTGCTGCTTTTTAGTTTTTACCTTAAGATCAGATGTTTCTGGGTGTAATGCTTACCAAACGTTTATTTGCTCTTTTCCTGTTTTGCAAAGCAATGCACATAGTTTGTTTCAAGTAGCTTGTGTAAGATGTTAGTGTGGGGAACTCACCTGTGTTACTTGTTGAAATGCACAGGAGATATGTATTGATTAGTTACACTAACACAGCTTTTCTATGTGCTTTGTGAAATGTGAGAGGAGTGGGGACCTACTCTTAAAATATTTTGAGTTTTCTCAACTCTTACAGTAGAGGTATCTACAAACACCTATTAATTATGCAATTTCAAGGGGTATGAGGTGGGTGAAGGGCATTATTGGAGAATAACCTAAAGGCAAAAAAAATCCCTGCCAAATAAAATACAAGTTCTAATTTTATCCCGAATAATTTGGTTTTTTTCTGTTTCATATCCAACTTTTTCATCCATTGTGCTGAACAGCAACTTCCATTGAATCCCAAGTATAGCACAAAAGATTTGTTTTATGGCCAGGACCTCTGGGACGTGAGCGCTTAGTGGTAATGTGCTTAATATGACAAGAGTAGCTACTTGCTTCCATCCCTGCTGAATGGTTGGCTTTTTTGACAGAGTTGCCCTACGCAGTTCTGTGATGCTTAAAAACAAAACAGCTGCAGGAATCAAGCCTAATGTCATGCTGCCAGTCACATCTCCTTCCATACCTTGCTTTCTGTCACTGCTCCTTTCTCATTAACACCCTTTCTTCTGCCTGTTTTGAGCTAATCTTTCTCTTTGCATTCGCTGCACATTTCAGTTCTTCTGTCAGTCCTGTTCTTCATCTGAAGTTGATTTTTATAGTCAGGATCTCTGCTCTTGTTACTTTTCTGTTACTCTCTGAATCCTCATCAGTGTTCTTCCAGAGTTTCTCTGTCCCAGCCCATCCTTTTCTCACTTTATCTTTCACCTGGTGGTTTATGTACCTGACTCCTGGAGATGAGAGGCATCAGTTAACCAGTGCGTAGCGGCAAAGCATCCACCCCTGCCAAAGCACTCTCACTTGCTCCCCCCGTATTCAGGAGGGACACCTCGAGCAGTGTGGCTCTGTCCTGAAGCATCACTTCCAGCTGCTGGGCGCTTCACAGTCTTCCTCACGGAAAGGAGACGGTCCCTGCCCCATCTCCAGACACCTCGGCTGCGGCTGCGGCTGGTTGCTGGTGCTGGTCCTGGCCAGGGAAGAGCAGTCCTGGCCACGTAGATCGTTACTTCTCTCTGACTAACCAACAGCACGACAGGTTCTGTGTGTGGTAGCTCACAGTTTTATTTTACGTTTAGATGCGTAAGAAGGGTTCCGTTCGAGGCACTTTGGCTGCTGACGTCTAGAGGAGTTCTCTGTAGGTTCTGAGGCAAATCAAGCTGTGTAAGTCAACTGCTGGATGGAAAAGGAGGAAAGTGGTTAATGTTCTGATGGATGGGAATTGCTGGCAGAAATCATCTAAATGGATCTCCAGATAATGCTTCTGGGCCTTACCCCGGTCCTGTTTGATAACCTTGGGCTGGTCAACAGTTGGAGATGACCCTTGGTGCCCTGGGTACATGAGACCTTCCCCACAGTCCGGTGGCAGAATGCCTGAGGTGCTGGCCACGTCACCTGCTCCTTTGTGCTGGCCGAGTGCAGACGCCTGAAGCCTGGCACAGAGCTCCGGAGCCTGCCACTCGCCAGGCCCTCGGGCACAGGTCACCAAAGGCAGCGAGCGGTGTTCGGCCGTGTGCTCAGCGGCAGGGTGCTGCGTGGCCTTGGTCCACATGGCTTGGGGAACCCGTGCGCTGCCACTGCCAGCGCCCGAGATCCTGAAATTCCGTTCCACATAGATATTTATAAACACCAAATTGTGCCGAAACCGTTACTGCGGGAGGCGGGTTGTCCCAGCGCCGCAAGCGTTTGTCTGTCAGTGTGCCCAGCGCTGCCATGCCGGCGCTTCCCGCTGCGGCTGTTCCGGCACTGCAGGTGGGATCCCGGCCAGAGCGGGTCCAAGTGCTGCTGGCGGGCATGAGGCTCCTCAGGCTGGAGCTGCTCTCCACCAGTGAGGACAGTGCCCAAACTGAGTCCCGGGCAGGTCTCGTGTTGCTTTGGTAGATTTGCTCAGTCCTGGTGATGTTTTGATGGCCCTGCCCTATTATTTTTTTTTTTTTCCTGAGATTTAATAAAACTGCCTGTTTGGAACCTAGTGTTTGAGGAAGCTGTTCATGCTTAATTGTGCATTTTCTTTCTCCACAGTTACGTAATCAAGGCCAAGTCAGAGGAACAAGTGCTGCCAATGATGAATGATGATGGATTGAGCCGTCACATGCAGTGTTGCTATACAAACGTGTGTGTGGATGCATGATTATTTGTATATAATTATATACACGCACATGCATACGAAAGGGGTTGTTACCGTGTCTCCAGGGTACTTACCTGTCCTCAGCAAAGATTCAAAGGAAACTGCTTTCGTTATGTATTCCTGAAACAAATAAAAATCAACTAAGTAGTGTCATTTAAAGGATGAATTAACTGCAGAATTATGCTCACTGGTATGTTTCATGAATGTCAGTACTGGACCAATTTATTCCCTACTTGGTTTTTTTTTTCTGTCTTGAGTCACTCTGCTATAATTTGCCCATAGCTCATTGTAAAGAAACAGATTCAAGTAAGTTAATTTCAGTTTTGTGTCTTCCCTATGTGATTATTTTTGGAATAGCAACAATGAATGTATTTATAGCTATTTATTTCTGGACTGTCATCCTATAGTCAAATCAGGAAGAAAAAAATTTATTAGTGGAAATTGGAAAACTTTTACTGTTGAATAAGTTTAACCCAAACTTTACCCATTCACTGATTTAACAGGAAAAAAAAAATCATGTTTTATTAGACTTTTGTACATTGAAATGCTAATGTTTTTTCTTCATTAAAATTGGCAAGATTAAGGAAAAAATGGCTTGTGATTTATAAAATAACTGCAACTTGAAATTTTTCAGAAGCTGGCTTTTTAGACAGATACTGACAATACTTGCAGAATATTTCGTGGGCCGAGCAGTGGAGGTGAGGGAGTGACAGCCCTTCCCACGGTGATTCCGCTGCCGCCGGAGCCGCTGCTTTCCAGGCGAGTTCCGCTCTGGGCCCCGTGCAAATGGTCTTGATTTCACACACGTTACGCAGCGGATTATAGTTGTGACTTTTTAGCTCTTTTCATGTTGAAAATACACTTTAAAACAGATGTAGACTTTCAGATACAATGAAAGTTTAAGTTGTAGAACCTGACGTATTTCTCTGGTGTTTGTTGGGAGTAGACACATAAAAGAAAAGACCTCCTGTAGATAACCTGCGAACAGGCAAAACCTCTTCAGCATTTTTTAAGGAAACATTCAGAGCATATCATAGATATCTATTATCAAGGCGCTTGCTAGACCAGAAACAAATTATTTTAAAAACACTAGTTTGATAAAGTTCTATTAATGCCTGGTTTCCTCCCAGCATCCGCAGAAGCCTCAGTGGGACAAGCCTTGCTTAAGCTTCCATTCTCCTAACCTCACCTACATCCAGGTATTTTGGACTCGTTTTGGACCTGCTTTCCTTACGAAATGAGTGATCTGATTTCACTGTGGGCAGTGACAAAGTTTTCCCAGCTCCCGGGGTGGCCGGGCCTGCCGCGCGCCCTGCCCTGCTGGCGCCATCCCCTGCGAGTGCCGGGCACCGGTCCGTCTCCCGGGGCGCTCGCCCTCCTGCTCGCCCTGCTGCGAAAGTAACTTTTTTTTTTCCTTTCTCAATTAGCAGTTAAATGGTTATTTGTCCTCTGTACCCTCAGGAGGTTGGTTTTGTAAATACACACGGAGACATGGGCGCCCGTACACACACATGTATGGTGTGAAGCGTGTTTGCAGCCGGCAGCGCTGCCCCGTGCCCGGGAACCCCAGGGCTCAGAGCTGGAGCCCGAGTCCCGCTGCATCGTGAGTTGTGATGCAGACGGAGGGAAAGGGACCCTGCAACTTCTTGTGTTTGGACTAGTTGTGAAAACCTGAAAGAATCTTGTAGTGAATGTAAAATGTTTAGTTTACTTTGGCAGTCTCTGGTGTGACCTACGGTAAAGCAGTTGATGAAATTTAATTAAATAAATTTGATCATAAAATGCTCTGTCTCTTGTCTTAGGTGTCAGTGTTTGTAGTTTGCTAACAAGCGGGCGCTTAGTTTTATCGAGCTGTGGGAGCAGGCTGGCGTTCCCCTATGGATGTGCTCCAGTGGCTGTGAGCTGTCAGGTGCTGGTGGCGATGAGGGGCTTCAAGGGCTTGTTTGGTTGTGTTTTGGGTTTTTTTTCTGTTTCAGGATTTCAAGCTGAGCTGGTACTGGGGTGCTGCCCAGAGCAGGGAGATGCTGTTCTGCTTTCTCTGTGTGTTACAGCTGCCTCCCGACGGTGCCCAGCGGAGCGCTCTATAGACACTTGTGTCCGGTGCTTGCGCTTGGTGGCTCTGGCTGGTGGCTGTCTCGTCTTGTACAGCTGCTGCTCTGCCCCTGCGAGGAGGAGGAGGAGGAGTGGGCTGCAGCGCTGTCCAGCTGGCACCGGGGAGCAGGGGCATGGAGGTCACCTCGGCCCATGCAGAGGCTGGTCTCCAAAAGCTTGACTCCTTCAGACGGAAGCAGTGACCAACGGCTCTTGCAGAGCGCCTCAGGAAGCGGCTTGTGGGCTTGCGGATCTCTTGGCAAGGACATCTGAGAAACTTTTTAAGCTGGGGTAAGATCATATGGGCATAGAATATGTACCTGTGGGGCATGGGGAAGCAGCTGGGCAATTACGGACCCATTCGGTCTGGTGTTGGTGATGTGCAAAGCTTCGGAACAGACTTCTGGAGAAATAATTAGAAATGGAGCAAGTAATATAAAATTAGCAGAGACAGCTGCAAGTGGGTTGCGCCAGATGATTACACTATGCACTGGAGCGCCTGGGGTCAGCCTTGAAAGAACAAACTCTTGGAGCTCTCTTGGAAAAGCTCTGGAGGTGGAGTCCTGAAGGGAGAAGAGGGTTGCAAGTAGCAGGTGCCTCTGGAGCAGCACAGGGTTTCAGGGCTGCGGGTGAGGGGGGTGGCTGGGGTTCTTCACCAGCTGAACCCGTTCTCTCCATCCTCGTCTCTCCAGACCGGCCAGGGCTGCCAGGGGGTCACAGCTGCCTTGGCTTCGCAGGCTGGAGGCTTCCAGGCCTGCATGAGGAGAGTGGTGGTGGCAGCTGCTTGAGTTGAGGGGTTCGTGGCTCTGCCCAGCAGCGGTGGCCTTCTCGGGCTGCGCCACTGATCAGAGGCATCTCCTGGTAAGTGAACTGGCCTCAAGGCGAGGAGCAGGAGCTCGCTAATGCTGATTAAAACCATTGTTCCACAGGATGAGCAATCTAGAAGTGGACCATGGGCTGCCAATCAGCTGAAGCTGCTGGATTTCAGAAAGTATTTGTGATTTTTTTTTTATTTTTTTTTTTAAATACATAGTTGCTGTTAGGTAGTGTGGGGCCCTCTCACTCCCCAGTCAGGCCCCAGAAAGTGTGGCAAGTGCTGCGGAGTGCCCTTCAGGGCGCCTTTGTCTGGGGCAGGCGCGTGGTGATGGGCAGAGCGGTTCACACAGGGGTTTTCTCAGTGAAAGGCTCAGGGAAAGGAAACGCCACTTCCTCGGGGTGTTTATTCATGAACATTTATTTAATACAAAGCCTGACACCCAACACAAACGGAGCGGAGCCACCCTGGTCTGTGCCCGGCTCTGCCACAGGGCAAGCGGGGAGAGTTTCCTACAAGGGTGTCTCCAGGCTGGTCTCTGGGGCGATGCTGCCGTGTGAAATGGGCTCTCTGAGGGACCGTTGGGTGCAGCCGAGCCCTCGTAGCTCTGTTCACTGCCCTCCTGTGCGGACAGCTCTGAAATCTGCGGGCAGGTTTCTACCTGCTAAGGTTGTGTAATCGTCTGCAATAAATTGAAACTTGTATGTGTCCTTTTTGGTAAATGCAAAATTGAATTCTTTTTTTTTACTACACAGCTTGTTTAGCTTCCAGATGGCAAACCAACATGAAGTAATGGAAGTGCAACGTAGTTTTGTTATAATGGATATGTAAACGTGATATTTATTCACTGCAATAGACTGCTGTGAATCGTATTCCAGCAGTATCCTTTTAAATCCATCACATTGGCTGCACATAAGTGTGGCCTAAAAGGGGCTTGTACAGAATTTGGTTTTTTTCTGGAGGATTTTTTTTTAATCATTGAAAAGAAAGGGGAATGTTTTCCATCTTTTGCCTTAGTGCGTAAACTTGAGATATGTCAGAAAGAAATGAACTGAGATTTGTGTTTTGGGGATTTTGGGTGTGTTGGGTTTTTCTGCTTTTACTCCTTTCTAAGCCCTCTCTGAGCAGTCTGAAAACCTCTCTGATAAAACAGATCACTACAAATTTCCCAAAACTCTGTTGATTCAGCCATATCAACGAGTTCTCTGACATTTGCCCATTAAAGTGATGGGCAGTTTTCAGGCGGAGGTGAAAGCTCCTGCCGGCAGCGTGGCCACCCTGCTCCTGTTGTGGGGCCGCTCCTCCCACTGTGGATGATATCAGTCTAAAACCTTATCTGGCCACCTGCAGCTTCTGTTTTCTGTGCTGTTGGTGGATTTGTGGTTTTAACGCCTCAGCGCGCTATTATCTGCCAACATCCACCAGCACAAGTGGAGGATTAATACTGCTGTCCCTCAAAACCTTCATGTTTGCAGCACCCGAAGGTGTGTTGGGCCACGGGCTGGCACCGACGCGTGCCTCGGGACGGGCGCAGGGCATCGCATGGGCAGATAAACTCATGTCGGGTCTGGTGGTGATGTATGAGCGCGGTCTCCTCTCCTCCTTGTTATTGAACATGAAAACCACACCAAGAGCAAAGTTTGGGCACATGCAATAATTTAAAAGAACTCTATCAGAATCTGATTTGGAGGCATATTTTAGTGACTTTTACCTGAGTGAGGCATCGCCTGCGTGAGGATGAGCTGGACCCTTAATTTGCCTTGAGTGAGATTCTGATAGTTCAAATACGCACAGGATCCTGTGCCTCTGTTGGAGTGGCAGGTTACGGCTCTGATGTTGAGACACCCCTGGGGTGGCTGTTTTACTGTGCACCCCCTAGGCAACAGAGACAAGGAGGATTTCCTGGTGCAAGGGTCTGCACTTTACATTTTGTTTTGCGATGCACTCTGCTGACAGAACCTGGAAGTAGTTCTGCTGTTGCCCTGTGCCTTACTTGCTGGTACTTGTTCTTCTACTTGTTTTGATCCTTGTTCTTGCACTTACTCTGCCTCGTTGCTCTTTCCCCCCCATTTTTCCCTAGCTACGCCCTATTGTCTCAAAACACGAATCTCAGTGTGCATCTCCCCAGCCCCAGAAGCACCAGCCTTACCCTCCAGGTCAGGCACCTGCCTCTGAGCGTCAGAGCAGCCGCAGAGTCCTCATTACCATAAGCACCGTAAACTCAAATTCAGTTTTTAAAATTTATTTCCTTAGCTTGGAGACATGTTTCTTTCTAGCACCCCGTCTACCTTGTCTCCTTATTTTTTCTCTCTAAAATTGTATGGCTTTCTGTTTCAGAATGGAATATCCGAGACTTGAACAAGAAAGTCAAGGTATTTGTTGAATTTGAACTTCAACAGTTTCTCCAATCCCAGCTAAAATCTCGAGACACTAGTTTAACAAATTTCCTAATTTTAAAAGCTGGTTTTTAGCACCCTCTAGAACAGTCCCTGATGCAGGTGCTTCTTTTGCAATGGGCTTTCTGTCTCACTTGTTCCTTATGACCACGGAAAGGCAGTCCGAGGTAAATTAAGGGAACGTGATTATAAGGACTTCTGAAAGCTCCAGTAGTCACCAGTGAAACCATATCATAAAAAGAACCAAGCTGTGCCAGCAAGTGAAGTCCCTGAAAAAGCGTGGAAGCAAAATAGCTATAATTAAAACCTGAAAGCAACGACTTCATAAAGAAGTAAACGAAGAGGCGGGCTCTTCGTAAATGATGATCTAAGAAGTGTTCTGGGTTGTGAGACCTTATTGCAAATGTATTCATTAAATAATATTTGAATCATTTAACAGTTTGAACTCTACTGCACTGCTAATATCTTCAGGGGATTTTTTTTTTCCAGCAACAAAGGCATCTTTGTTCCTGCTCTAGGCTCGGGCTGTGTGGATATTAGCTGGAAACCCGATCGCCTGACATCTCCGAAGTCTTCGAGCACAATGTGAGTGGTCTGCGGCCGGGATTAAATCGAGCCTTTTGTAGGAAATTCAGAGGGGCCATGTGATCTGGGAGAAGCAATGAGTATGAATAGCAGGAGATTTTTAACCCTTTGTGCCTGTGTCGGGGAGCCAGGCAGGGGTGGGTTTTGCTGCTGCCAGGGTTTGTGCCTTGGTTCTCCCTGTAAGGCATTATTTGCCTTTTCAACAGGAATCACTTGGGTGCACTGACAACTGGGATGCGCAGCAGCCCTGGCCACCCCTGTGCTGATGAAACCCAGCCTGGTGTGAGGGCCCAGCTGGAGCTTGGATCCCTGGCAGGGGGTGTACGTGCACCGGTGCCCTCTGCTCGTCTCCCAGCTGGCGCTGGCTGCCGGGGGGTCAGTGCTGCCACCGAGCCCGGCTGCCGGACCTGCCATGCACTGCCCTGGGTACAGCTCTTCACCAGTCCGTGTGGGCGAGCAGAGGCACTTCGTTTTTTAACCGAACAAACCAGGGCTATGAGCCAATCGTCACCAGTGGCTCAGAAACTTGAGTCGTTCTGCAAAATATTGTGAAGAAGTATGTTAAGAAATAAACACAGGAGCACCTTTACTTGCCTGGTGGCTTTGAATTCTCGGTGCCCTGTTCCCAAGCGTTGCTCTTGCCTGCAGCACACGCAGCTTGTTCTTCAGCCATGACCACGAGACTGGGACCCTTAGAGAGGGAGCACCAGGAACAGGAACATTACCAAAGCCCCTGAGGGCTGGTGGAGGGAACAAACTGTCGGCATTCATCGGCGCTGGGCAACAGGGACAAGCCAGGGGTGCTCAGACCAGCAGTCCATGGCAGGTTCTCCAGGAGAGGCCCATCTGGTCCACACTGGGCAAGTTCCTGCAAAACATCTCAACCCACATCCACCAGCTGCCGTGGCCGCCCCAGCGCAGACCCGCTCTGCCTGGGCAGAGGGACAACGTCCTACAAATGATGGAGGGGACAGACTTGCAAACGCTGTGCATAAAGTGTCAGGGGGTTTCAGGGTGTGAAGAGGAAGCACCAAGGTGAACACTCTCGTGAAGCCAGCCCTCAGGAAAAATTAAGTCATCGGGACTTTACAAATGGCCCGCTGGTTCTCTCCTTTCACAATAGTTCCATTTATAAGATGATGAAAAATGAATTAACTTCAGTGGTTTGCTGGCATCACCCACAGAGAGGCAGACTTTCCAGGTGCTCAGAGATCGCTCCTGCTCCACCAACCTTACACAAATTACCACCTGCTTCAAGTTTAAGAAAACAACAGAACAATCATATAAACTCCATCTTAAAGTACCATGGCAAATTAAATACTGCTTATCCATATAGAGACGTACTATTTATTATTTATGTTTCACTGAGTTATTTTAGGAAATATGAAACTTTTCCTGTTCCTGCAGCCAAACTAATTGATATGTGCTGTATATATGAGCTAATTTCTTTTTTCTTCCCCTCACCCCCTCCAATCAAATGTGTAACCCTACAGTGTGTGTTTTAGATATGGGAATTTGAAGGGAGGGGAAAAAAAAGCCCAAGAGATGTATGTGCTGTAGCACAATTATCATAGACAGGAAAATTTTCTTTAGCATTTCCTAACTTTATTAACCATACAATCTCAATGTTGTGTTACTTTAGCATTATCCTGTTTTTTAGGATTACATTAGAAAAATGTAAAAGTGTACAACATGTACTCAGTGCCCTATACGCCGTAAAGGTTTTCACCTAACTGACATAAATGGGACCCAATTGATGCAAAAATCTGATTGAAGCAATGGAAAAACGTACCAATACTGTGAAAAGATCATGATCCATACTAGGGTACCTGAAAAACCAAAACAGGAAAAATACAGAGCTGAAGGTTGCAGAGATATAAAGAAACTAAACCAGGCAACCAACCTTGCAGGAGAAACAAAAGGGAAAATCCTTGTGAAGGACCGAGTTCTGAAATCGCTGCCGATCGCTGCAGGAAACGACTGGAACAGTTTGAGTCCCTTCACTCTTATTATTCAGCTATGCATTTTTGAAATGGGAAGCAGTTGAGTGTCTGAAGGAATTTGGTTCAAACCTTCCAGAAAACAACACTGTTGGCAAAATTCAGCATGAAATATTTACACTGGTAAGGTGAACTCTTCAGTGACTGAATGCAGACAAACTTCTCTTTAATCCCAACTACAAACCAGTAGGGAAGGATAAGAAGTGACCAAGGAGGTTGGATCCCTGGACATCTTTACAGGCTGCCTTTCAGCATGGTCCCCAGTGCCACCCAGCCCAGGAGATGTCACCATCCCCGGAGCCCCCTGAGTGATGCGGCCCTTCGCCTGCAGCTGGTCTGGCCACCGAGGACGCAGCCTGGATCGTGCAGGGCCCGGGGAGCTGCACCCCTGCCAGAGAGGAGAACGCTTCTCTACCCAAAGCTGCTTACTGTTCTGGGGAGCTACAGCGGAGGCACACACAAATAAACATCACCTCCTCCAGAGAACACCTTCCCTCGTGATCCTGCTCCATGTTCACTGTGCTCTCTTGGGCTCATCTGATGATTTTACGTATTTGATTCTGTAGTTGGTGCAGTCTCTGTGTTCGCTGCAGTTCTGAGAGTGAGGAGATGCAATCGTTTCCCTCACTGTTCCAGGTAGACATGTCAAAAACTTTCCCAATAACATCAGCCACCAGAATCCAAGACCTGTCCTTCAAAATATTAAAGTTCTTTCATTGACTATCCCTGCTAGGTGCAGAAATCCCTGCCAAGAGAAACCAACCAGCGTTCTTGGAAAGTAACCTTTGGGAGCCCATGCTCTAAAAACCGGGCTCATCACTCGGGCTGGTCCACGACATGTAGCAACAACTAAATGCTTTTTTGTGTCTTTCCAGATGGCTGCACCACCAAGCGCTGCAGAGGTTACTTAGGAGCTAAAATTTATACACCTGAGGCCTGACATATTAATGCAATGGCATCTTTACAGAGCAGGGGCTGCGACCACTGCAGAAAAGCAAGGAAGGCTTTGAAAGGCTCCCGGCTCATGGCTAGCTGGGCTGAAGTTTTTCTAGCATATGGGCTTGTTTTGTACAGTTTATGTGGTGGTTTCTTCGTTAGATTCTCAGTGGTAATGAGCCCACACAGTTGATTGCTGCAGGGAGAAAAAAATCATTCTGAATAGGTTTGCTGAATAATTATGAACTGAGCTGAACTCTTACATTTGCTTACTAATTGTATGGTGCGTGATGTTTTATGTATGATGCATTCATTTTGTTAAAAAGGAATTTTTTTTATTTTTTTTTTTTGCTGAGCAGCAACTTTTCTCAGTGCAAGTTAAACTGGCACAGTGGAAAGAGCTGAATTCAAGTCTGATGAATTGATGTTGTTTGAATTATTTTTTTTTTTTAAAACCCATCAGCCCCACCATTTGGTTTTCAGAGCTTGCAATAGGAAACCCAAAATTGTGCTATTGTCTTGAAAGTCGAAATAAATGAATCCCCTCAACTTCGGATTTGGCAGGAGCAATTACTATTGTTAATTTAGAAAATAATCCCCTGCAGCTACAACTATTTAAATAATGCCTTTTCCTGCTTCCCTAAGATGACCAAAACCCAAAGACTGGACGCAAAAATACGTTTTGTCAAATGCGCTTTTCCCTACTCTACAGTTTGAGAGCAGCTTCCTTCTCCTGGGCTAGGCACCCGTGACCCTTGGTGACTGAGGTGCCCCCGGTGGTGCTGGTCACCCTCCTGCTTGCGCCCCCCCCCCAGCACCGTGCCAAGGAGCTGGGGTTGCAGCCCTGGCACCGGTTTAGCCCAAAACGTGTTCCCAGTTGGGAAGAAGGACTCAGCCGCCTTCCGACATTGAACAGCGTGAATGTTCACGCGGCGAGCCTGGGGAACGCTGCCGTCAGTGCAAACCTTCCCATCGCAGCCAGCTCATGGCTTTTACTGTCAAAATATTTAGGCTGATGTTATTTCCATATTTGCCATCGGCCAGTTACAGACAATTACTGAGCTACAGCTGGATCTGGGCTGCGCTGCTGCCAGGTCACCACCCTGAAACCTTAACGTTTCTTAAGGTTTGCTGCCGGAAGATGGTGATGCCTGGGCCAGCCGCGGCAGAGCAGGAAAGCCTTCCGGAGGCAGGAGTCGGCCTGGGCAGGGACACCTGCGGCTCCTGCTGGTGGGCACAGACCAGACAGGAGGAGAGAGGAAGATTAATGCTTGCCTAGAAGCATTTGAGATGGTCAGCCCATGGACCAAGGAAGTCTACATTCCTCCAGTTCTATTCTCTTGCTTGTCTAGTGAGACCACACTTGCGCTGCTTGAGGAACAAACGAATTCTGAATCTTCTAGGAAATACAAGGTAAATATTCCAAATCAGTTAAAATAAATAAATAAATAAATAAATCTGCCTTCTGAAGCATTAGGCCTCTTGTGTGGAAGCCAACGTTACAGGCGGTATCTGTGAAAAGCGCAACTCCCTGCTTTAGAATAGAGCTGCCATTTCAGAGGCCTAAGCGCCTTTTACATGAGCAAAAATAATTCTTGACAGCAGCAATCCAGCTGCCTTACAGGGGCAACTTTCTTTCACACTGCTTGTGATACAACTTCCATCATATCCAAGAGCAGAGAACAGACGTTTCCCCAGACAAGTACCTGTAGATACGTACAACAGTGACGCTGTGGTAAAAGGGGTCAGCTATAAATGACACCCACCATGATTACAACAGTAATTACCTCCAGTAATACTCCTGACATGTATTGTCCAGCTGGCATGTGATACCTTACACAGAAAACATCTCTTTGGCTCACCCTGGAGTAGATGCACCACCAAGAAATGGGTTGTAGCCAAGACTGAAGTGATGTCACTTCTCTGAGGTGGCTGTTTCCTCGCTGATCTGCCCCAACAAGAGCTGATCATGTTCCTTGCCCATGTTAAAGACTTACTGGCTGTAGCATGTGATTCTGCACTGGTGGGATGGGCATTAAAACACCAATATTGTTTTGAGTTACAACGCTCTTGCCTGTTGTGCTTAGTGGTTTGATAGGCACGCTTAAAATTGATCCAGCCTTTTTCCTTCTTTTTAAATAATCCAGTTTTTAAATAAGGAGCCCCAAGGGATTGGCACTCACCCCGGGGCCACTCTGAGCACACGGGGGTGGGGTCCAGCCCAAAGCATGGCGGCCAGCAGCTCGGGCTCCCCAGAGCCAGCCCCCAGTGAACAACGGTATCCAGGAGAGCGGGCTGCCCGCCCCAGGGCCCCGGGAGGTGGCAAGAACGGCCGGGGAGGGGAGCCGCGGTGCCCCGACCCGGCCCCGTCCTTCCGCAGAGTATTGGGANGGCCGCTGTTCCCGGAGCGGACGAGCGAGACTTCCCCTTCATTCCTTTGTGCCGCTGTCGGGCCGCGCGTTCTTCATTTTCTGCCCCGGTGCCAGCCCCGCGCCCCGGCGCCCCCCCCACGTGTCACTTTGCTAAGTAATAATTTCCATGTCCAATTCCATTTCTTCTCTAGTTCTGAAATCTCCAAGCCATCAGCAAGGAGGATAGTTCACATGAAAACTAATTACACAAAATCAATATTTAATCACAGGGCAGCATCCTGATCCTGCAGAAAAAAAATCCCTTT
>VWZK01007600.1:0-22351 GCA_013396935.1 Baryphthengus martii | reverse complement strand
CTCCGCCCGGGCCGCTTCGGCAGCCGCCCTCAAACTGCCGGCCCCGGGCACGGCCGAGCCGCTGTCCCGGCTTCTTTCGGCCCCCAAAAGAGCTCCCTGCCGGCCCTTTTCACCGCGATTCCCTTTCCCAGTGCGGACTAGCTTGTACTGGAGCTGGGCTCCTCGGTGAGAAATCTATTTACCCGCTGAATCAAACGGAATGGGTGTGGTGCATGCGGTATATCACAGCACGCTCTTCCCTTGCTGTGTGGGGTCTTTGCCACAACAGTGACTATAAGGACACAGAGTTATGGACTCTGTGCTTAGACCATTTCTGTACGTGTAGCTTGTGTTGGTGGCTGCCGTGGGAGGCATACTCTGTTGACCCCACCTGGCCTTTTCATTTCAGGGAAAGATGATCTGGTTTCTGCCCTTTCCAACAACATACACTCATTAGGCTTATTAAGGAAATTAGGGCAAATTTTAAGGGTTGCCATCCAGCAAGATGTCACAAACAGGTTGACATGACTTTACCTCCCTACCCTTGCATCCAGCCAACTCATTAGTGTGAGACTGGCTGCTATGGGCAAGAGGTTGAGAGCGGCAGAGGGACTTGGTTAATGCAGCAGAAAATGGTCATTGGGAGCAGGGACTTTAGATAAATAAAACAGTCAGGAAGCAGTTAATGGTAGAGCTGCCACCTGCATGGTATTTGAGAGGTGTTTTCTCAGAATGGGCTGACCTTGCACCAGTGACCATAGTAAAAAAAGGCCTGAAATTGTCATTGTTTCCCTTGTCAGTTTTCCCATATATATCTCTTCCTTTTTTTCTCCCCCTTTTTTTCTTTCATTAAGGCTGATTTTCTTACCTGAGCACAGGCTAAGTATGTCCAAAGCAATTCAGCAGCTGGTCAAGATAAAGCTAGGTCTGTCAGAGAACACCAAGCAGAGGTACTTGGGACTTTTGCAGGTTAAAATGAAGGATGGCAGAGCCATGTTTTGATAAAAAAAAAACCCAACAAAAAAACAATTAAACTTGAACCTTTCTCCAAAGTCTGATTTAAACAATAATTTTGTTTGAATTAAGGGGGAAAAAAAAAAAAAAGACGAAAATGTGATTCACTGAACTCTTTACGCAGCGTCTGCAGTTCCTGGTTTGGGAAAGTGATGAACTAAAGACAGCGAGAGTGCAAGAAAGTGGTGCTGAGTACAAGCATCGCCTGCACAGGGTACAGAATAATAGAGCAGACACTTTTTCCCCAGGTTTGTGCCTTGTCCCCTGTCTGGTGTGCTGGATTGATCAAGTGAATTATTGCCCCCCTTGAAAGTGCTGATAGAGATTATTCTTTACATTAAAGACAGGTATGTCTGATGGTACCAAAGAGAGGTATGTCTGATGGTACCAAAGACACACTTCTTATATACAGGGTTAGATTAACACATGTCTCTAAAACGTCATGAGGTCCTGATGAGGAATAATATTCCCTGTTAATCCCTGATTTAGCTAGAGCAGCTCAGGATGAAGCTGCTTTGCACAGGGGAGTGTTGCTTGGTGTATAATCTGCTTCACACAAGAAGTGGTAAAGGGAATAGAGGAACAAGGAGGAGAAATGGCATAAGATTCAAGTGGATAGATGGCCAAGCAAAGAAAAGTCCAGTAATCTGACTACAGGTCAGGCAGGAGCACATAAATGAATCCAGCTATAAGGCAGGAACCTTTAAAATTATACCACTAGCCCTTTGCCTATTCATCAGTCCATTTTCCTGATGCTTAAAATACTTTTTTCTAGTACTTTCCACTCCTATTGCTTTAAAATATCTAGAGAAGGAGTAAGAGACAAATGAGTTTTGCAGTGAGCTCCAAGTACGTCTAGAATGATGCTAGTATTCATGAGCTGGTGACCGCTGATGTCTGTTTTGCCTTCCTGAAGTTGTACATCCCTCTTCTTCTGTGCTGGAAACCTAATGTGAAGTATGTTTCCAGTGATAAATGACAAGGAATAACCCTTGGAGAGAGGTGGTAGCTCTCTTCTGGGATCCCTGCCCATGGTGTGAGATGAACAAATCAACTGGGCTGCTTGGCCAACAGATCAGAGTGGGAGAAGAGGCAACTTACTTTTCTTTTGAAGCACTACAATAGCAAAACTCTGGAGAGATTTTCCATTTGGGGCATTTGTTTTTTTTTTTAGTGGAAAATTGTACTTTTTCCTATTTAATCAAAAACCCAGTTTGCCTTAGATGTTTTGATGGAAGATTTTCACATAGGTCTTTGTTGTGAAATACCAACATGTCAGAATTACCCCTTCATCTCAGCAGATGTGCTTTCCAGAAGGAGAACATCTCAGGTGATGAAAAACACAGCAGCTTTACTGCCTCGACTCAGATAGATTTTTGATGATAGAGAATTTTGTCTAAACAGACTCTTTTCATTAAAACTGAAATGCTTTGTGGTCAGGTTTTGGGTTTGATCAAATTTTGCTCCTGATTTTTTATTATGTAGTTATGTGCATTGCTTCGTTGTGCCTTCTGTAGTGAAAGTATGTGCAGTGGTACGGGATCAAGTCTCTGCTTTGCGCTGATTTAAACTAGTCTGTCCTGAAATGATTCAGAGGAATCCAAGTTATGATATGAAAGAATCCTGTTTCTGAGACTGCCAGAGGTATTAGATTGTCTGCATCTTCCATATGGAGTTGGGAAGCAGTGTCTGACCTAAAAAAAAAGAGAAATTTCGTCCTGATTCCAATTTTACAGAATCTTGTGTGAGACTGGTTCTTGCCTCCTGAAGACTGGAGAAGCCTAGAAATCTACTCTGGAACAGGTGTGTAATACTGCCACTGACCTCAGCAGGAAAGTCATGCTTCTTGTCAACACCAGATTATATTTTTACAAATATCTTAAGATATAAAAACACGTCTTCCAAGTGGTGTGAAAATGTGTAAGCAAGCATAGTAAAAACAAACAACAACAACAAAAAAAACCACCAAAAAACTCAAACAAACAATCAAAAAAAACCAAACAAAAAAACCCAACCAACCAAACAAAGAAAAAACAAACAAGAAAGCATGGGAGAAGTGGAGAGCCTTGCCTGGGATTTCATGCAATGTGTGATATGTGAGCCAGTTGCCATACTTGGGTTTCCAGAGGAGGAGTCTATGCTATACCGTGGAGCCTGGTGCAGGGGCACCCGTGGCAGTGCCGATCAAAGGGGATCAACAGCATCATGCTGCAGTCTGACAACTGACACTCCCTTGAGTTCCCTGGGCAGCATGGTCACATCATTCACACACCGTACTGCAATTAATAAGCTCAAGGCCCTAACAGAGCTAACTAAGCAGCATAGCCCAGGGTGGTGCTGTTGTGCCTTTTCCTGGTTTTGGCTCAAGAGTTGAGTCTGCATTCAACACAGTGCTGGGCCTACAGTGGCCTTATCTACAGTTTTTCCTGCTAATGCTGTTGAGATGAAATGCCTTTAAAACATAACCTACTCTCAACCCTCTCTGCTAAAATTACCTGGCACAGCATTTGCGACCAGAGTTCAAACTAGTTCTAAAGGAAAAGGAAGTATTTTTAAAGAAAATCTTTAAATCTACTTGCTGGCTGGAGTTAAGTTGATTTAAAATCTATCTTTGGTTTTCTAATATGCTAGGTTGGGCTGGCTGAATGTAGTGACTCTGCACCTGTCAAAATCTTTAGCTGCTCCAAATGGTACATATCAGCATAGGAGTTTTCATTTTCTTTTGAGGAATTATGGCCACTTTGCCCATATTTCGGCCATTAAGGGACACATCCAGGCACACCTTCAGGGGCATCTGCTTCCAGTCTCTGGGAAATGTCTGTTTGGTGTGTGTCCTTGTAATCCTCAGTGTTCTGTAGGTACTGGGACCAGTGGTACCTCTCTGGTCAGCAACAGATGCATTTCGCAACAGATTTGTTTCTCATCTGGTGACTTCTAGAGAGCTCCAGAGACTCCACAAATAAAAAATGTATATACTACAATGGCTTTTAAGGGATGTATGTTTATTTAGATTGCATCCAGCTTGAACAAATTATTAATGAACAGTCAGCCTTTTGCAGTGGGATATGGCATACTGGTAAAAATTAGCTTCCTGGGAGCCACTGGAAACATGTTATCTCTTCTTTTGCTCGAGCCACTAGCTCTGCTCTCTGCTGATGGACAAACTGCCTATGCAAAGGAGATTGAAAAGGGGATTTATTTTGATTAAACCAAATCCTTTCCTAGCATTTTCAGTCATAAGTATAGCAGCTTTAATGAGCAGGAAAAGAACATAAATGAGAAGCAGACTAACAAGAAACTCAATTGGAAAAGAGTAAAAAGTTCTGTTGGAAGCTATGCTATAAATTACGTCCCTTTCTAGCCATCTCTGTGATGATCTGCTCAGTCTAAGAGAGGTAGCTTTCTACAAATCTCTGAAAAATGCCAAGTGAAGGATGTCAAGGGGCTGAAATCAAAGCTTTAGTTGCTGAGATAGAATTGAATCCATATTCAACCCAGTTAAGGCTGGCAGAATTTCCCATCAGATTTTATCTTTTCTGGTTCACAGCCTTCAATGATCTCTTGCCAGTCCAAAAGGAAGAGAGGCTGTGAGCTGATCTTCTTATTACATGGGAATAAAGTCAATGTGTATAGGTCATAAATAGGTGGGGAAAGAGACAAAAACTGTTTGTTCTACAGTTTGCACAAAAGAAGCTGTTGTTTCATCACTTATTTAGGAATACTACTTGTGCCTGTCCCTTTTTTTACCCTGCTGTGAAGAATTCAAACTAAAAACAGAAAACATACACAACCATCATGACTGATGCTGGCTTTATATTACTGTGTCAGTGAAATCACTGTTCAATGTTATTAAGACATCGTTTATCTAAGAGGTTACAAAGGCATAATTTAGCTAAAATTTTATGAGGGAACAGCTTTTCCTCATCACAAAAGTTTTTAACGTAATTGCAATGTATGTGCTAATAACTTACAAAAACAGTGCACAGTGCTTAGAGTTTATTACATGTATATATGATTCTTATATATTATTATGGAATGTGTGGATAACTTAAGATATAAAAAGGATGCAAAAATGGCTTTTAGGACCTTTTCTGGAAAATGAAATTGTGCTTGCTCTTTATTTTGTCCCTCACATGCTGCTCTGTGACTATGTCTATCTTTGTTGTGTATCGACAGCTGTATGTAAAAGCATGCATTCTTTTTGGGAACTATCATACTGATATTTCATGTGATGCGGAGAGAGTGGCTGAGGAATGTAAGTTGCAGAGTCCTTAGTACTTGTGAAAGTCTCCAGAAAATATACTGCACCTTCATTGATATATTTCCCTGTTGGATGCACTTTTGAGGTTAGTAGCAGGGCCAAGAGGGAGTTGATAAGACCTGTACTGGAAAAGCTTGTCATCAAGAGTTCTTGAGATAGGTGTACGGGAAATTCTGGTCTGCTTCATACATGAGTTTTGTAGGATTTATATTCTTAACCCCAGAAATCTATATGCTGCTTTATCTTTCTGGTGGGTCTCACTTAGATTTGGATCGTGTTTCCACATTTAGCTTTTCTCCTGAGTTAAACCTCCAAAGTATTTAATCTTGAGACAAGATTATTAGTTCATTTTCAGTAGGCTTAGTGCAGAACTGAGAGCAGAAATCATTGTGGGGACTAGAATTTGGTAAAATTGCCTCTGCAGCTGACTGAAGCATGACAAAAGACAGTATGTTTAATAATGTAATAAAAGTTGCATATGCCTTTTTTTTCCTCCAAGTGAAGGAAGAGACACTGGTGTGGCCGAGGATTTACCTTCCATTCTCTTTGAAAAGCAGTGAGACACAAGCACTACTTATTCACTACATCAGCCGCAGGCACCTTCTCTTGCCATTTCAAACTCTTGAACCCCTGGAGATGTGCCATTTTGTGACCACTGGTCTGCAATTACAGCACGAAAGTACAAAAGATTCTGTGGGAGAATAAAAATATGGTGATGAGGAATTCAGCAGATGTGAAAATAACTTCCATATACTTCTTTAGGAAAAGGTAGAAGAAAATATATTTATTATAATTGGTAAGCATGAGCATTTAGTTAGTTATTAAGAGAAATGCTAAGACCAGACACTGCTTTTTATTGCTGTTTAAAGATAGATTTTTACAAATTGCTGGTCCACTCCCCCATGATAGATAGACAGATAGATAGATAGATAGATAGATAGATAGATAGATAGATAGATAGATAGATAGATAGATAGATAGAATATCATTGTGGAAAATATATTCTGCCACAGTAGCATATAATTATGTGACAAAAATATATGAGGCTGTGCTGCAGGTAAGACATCGTGTCTCATTAGTGTTTGGTGGACTTGATCACAAATAACATGCTTCTAAACAGTCAACTCCCTCTAGTTCTTCTTCTCCACTTATACTCACGAAAAATCACTCTCAAACTTCACCAATTCCTGGAAAGAGATTTCATCTGGCCAGACCTGTTTCTAACAATTTGCTTGTGGAATTAAAGGGACATGCCATTCATCAGCTGCGCTCTGAGGGACTAAAAGAAGGTAGGCTGTTCTCAATAAGTGAGCAGTAATTTGTAATCAAATTAATTTTACCAAATTGTCCCGTGTGTTGTGTTTCGATAACTGGCTTTAATGCAGTATTCTAAGATCAGTGCCGGCCATACTACATGCTCCTGAGATACGCAAGTCAGAAAGCACTCACAATCCGAGAAATCCCATTTGAGGTCCAGTATTTTCCTCCAGTGGATGACAGTGAACACAACAAGAGCATTAGCAATGGCAGATTCACTTAGATCTATGTCTTGATGCCAATATGCTGCAGGCCATTTATGAAAAAAGTGCAGCTGAGGGGGCAATCTCTTTTTTTTTTGTATTTCAACCTTGGCTGTTTCAGCAGCTGATAGTTGAGGTAAAAATTGCCAGTTGAATTTAACACATTTTTTTTGTTGTTTTTTTATTAGAATTTGAGCATGGAAGCCAAGGAACTACAATGGAATCCTTGGTGCTTCAGTTCCTCTCACTTGCTTTGCATTTGTAGTGTTGCTGAAATATACGCAAGCTACTGTCATTTCGTCCCTCTCCAAGTTCCCATCTGTGAAGGTAGTAGAGAGGAACTGAGATTTGTTCCTTGATATCCACAGTCTATTTTTAATAGAGTCGATGCATGCTGATTGACTTCTCAAACACTTGAGAGATTGTTTCTATTTTCTTAAAAGACCGGTGTATGAATTCTAACATGCCGTATACTCAGTGACAGGCAATAATAAAGCATACTGCTTTGACCTTTTCAGTTGCCAGCACTTTAATTTATTGGCTGTTCTTATTCCCCTTTGTTTATGGCCCCTCAATATAACTGGCAAGGAGAAAATAGACTGGACATCTAGTCAAGATGCAGATTATTTAAAAGGCTAAAGCCTAACTTTATCATTGTGTTAAAAGTTTATGGTCTTTTGTTGGTGATACTGGGCATTAAAATGATGATAGTCCATTCTTAGCTATAGAAACACAAAGTGTTACAAGTTCAGCTATATTTGTAGTGGCTTATGGGCCAGCATTCAGTTTGCAACAGTGGTAATATAATCTGAATTAAACCTTGTAGGAGTTAATGGATTTTCTCTAAGTTTGGTGAATGAGCCTATGTGATTTGTCTGAAAGTGGATATGTGGGAGCTCTCCTGGCCACTACTCCAACTCCAAACTGTGGGAAATCAGGGGAAAAATAATCCCATCACCTCTTTCCTCCCTATCGATTTGATCTGCAGCAGCTAACCCTGCTGCAGGCTGTGGCAGATTACCTACACCAGTCAGTCATGAAGATAGTGACTTGTCTGGCTGATGCAGAGGCGAAAAGGAGTTGATGGCTGCCTGTGATCTTTCTCCATGCACTCGTGAAATACAAGCCACAGCTCAAACTACAGCTTTGGACACCTGCTATGTTCAGTTGTTATCAGCACACCACAAAAATTCTGATCATCCTTCAGATTGGTGAAAATCTAGAGGATATTTTCATGGTGAGTATGGTAAAAGGAGGACAAAATGCTCTGTTAAAAGACCTGTTTGTTCAGGGCTGTCTGAGAGTTTAGTGATGCTGCAAGTGGACAGTAAGAGTGACAACAGAGCCTGGTTTTTCATGGCAGAGCTGTGTGTATAGTAGATCGTTTGATTTTTCTGATGATTCTGAAAAGCTTCAAGTGGGATCTATGCATTAAAAGGAAAAGATGTAATGGGAAAAAAAAAAAAAAGAAAACCAAAAGAAGTGGCTTGTGTCATTGGATTTGTTTCATTTGCTCTCCATATAATTATTTTGAGTTCAGGCTTGCTGTTATGTTTTTAATTTTTATGTCTCTGAGTTGCAAATAAAAATACAACTAGGGGAACAAGGAAGTGTAGCCAAAGTTCTGGTGTTCATTACATAGATTTGTAGATCGTTAAGGCAGAAGGGACTGCGATGATCTTCTAAACTGACCTGCATGCAATCTAGAGATCTTTAACATTTAAGGAGATAGAGAACATCCTCCAGGGCCTCTGCATGGTCTTCTGCCAGTTAGAAACCTGGTTTAAAGAAAAAGCAAACGAAAATGTGTCTCACTTTCATTATTCTGAGTCCAATTTACAGCCTGTAGATGTAGGAATGATGTGCCTGATAGACTAAAGAGTCTTAGAAACTTTAGAAATGCTCTTTCTGCTTGGATAAATTAAGGCAATAGCGAATCACTTACATTTCACCTTCCTTTTTAGACAACGAAGGAAACAAGAGGAAGTCCTGCCTCATAGATCTGTAGAGCCCAACATAACTTGACTGGCCTCCCAGGGAGGTATGGGTCAGGCATCACAATCTCGCAGGTGCTGTCTGCAATGACATTGTTTAGGTCCAGAAAAAAAAAAGGGACTCAGTGTGGAGTGAGGTAAAAAAAAGTTAAAAAAAGTAAAAACATCAGAATGAAAGGATGCAGATATTCGGTAGAGCTGGCTGAAAAAACTTTGAGTTTGATGAAAGCCTTTGTTTTCCTTAAGCAAAAGTAACTGTGAAGAACTTGAATGCATCACGTTCTTTTGGGCTTTGGAATGTTCTGGTTTTGTTTGGGGCAAGACAGAATGAAGCTCTGTGTTAAAAGTCAAAGCTCAACAAAAAACTTCAATAAATTCAGACATTCTTCTGCATATTTCTGCAGAAAGAGATAAATCTAAATTCCAATTATGTCTATGTAACTTTTATCAGCCAGTTCTAGTTTGTTTGTTTTTTTTAAATATACCAGGGTTTTGTAGATATTTGCTAAAGAACTGGGCCAAAAAAAAGAAGAAAAGAGAACTCAGACTTTGAGTTGGTTTTGACATGTTTGATACTGTAGTAAGAGAGAGCTCAGATTACAATTTTACAGATATTGATATTTGTCCCATTTTTCTCCAGCAACACAGATTAATTCTTCTCTTTTGCAGTCATTCCTAGCTGATATAAATCACAGCCCCTCTATTGCTATGAATCAAATTTACACCTGGAATAAAATGGCACAGCTCTCTTCATGAAGTCACATGGACCAGATCTGCAGGGGTATAAACCTAAATTCATTAAGTTACCTGATGGAAATCAGTGGCAGATTTGACCTATTTGAAGTTTTATTGAATGGTCTGAACCATTGCTGAGGAGTTTTCACCACAGTTTAATAACTGAGAAGCTTTGAGGAGGGTGGCTTGGTCACATGTTTCTAAAATCGGTCTTCACAAGTGTTAACTCTATTAACTTCTGCATAGAAGAGCTAAAAAGGGAAAAGAAGGAACAGTGCTTGTTGATCATGCAAGTTACAGTCTAAATAGTATAAGGATACAGGAAATAACCTGTAATCTATACATTGTGTGCTGGCAATTTTTTATTTTCCATTCTATCCAATTTTTTTTCTTTTGGATGACTTTTACTGCTGCACCAAACAATCCACAGACACTGTCACGTGCATCAGATGGAGGGATAAGAAGTCACAAGTCTTTGCGCCCTGACTTACAGAGATAGCTCAGAAGGGGAAAGATACTTTCTTTCACTATGATTTCTGCTTTGTGCCGAAGCAGCTGCCTTCTGGTGCCTCACAGGGGATTTTTCAAAGTGTAGACATATATCCATTAATAACTGTTCTGAGGCTTTTTATCTCCAAGGTTTTTTGTAGCCACTAATCCTTAATGAAGATCAAAGGAATATCGGGAGAGGATAAATTATTTTTCCCACCCCAGCTCCTGACTGTTGTCCTGTTCAAAGAGAACTTCGTGATTCTCTCTGGTATAACGTGTCCAAAGAGCTCCTCTTGAAAGATTTCCCAACAGTCCTGTAGTGCCTGACTAGGCACCCTTACATTCCCTTAACACCTCTAGAAGGACTGTGCCACATACATTTGAGATAGAACTTTAATTCTCAGATGAGTCCTACCCTGCCCTCCCCTGCATACTTAGATGCTTTTCTATTTCTGATCATTACTGCCTCTGAGGAAATATGATAAGGTTATATAATTTTTTTTTTTTTTTTCTACCTATGGCAAATAACAGCAAATGTCATTGTAGCAGCAAGAAGCAGTCATGACATGTCAGCAAGATTTTATTCAAGTCCTTGCCCTCCCCCATCAAAGAGGTATGCGTTTCTAACTGTCAGAAACAGAGTAGCAAAATCCAGATTCAGAAAGCCACTCAGAGCCTGAAGGACTCAATGCCGGGTACATTTTTGACTGTGCTCATCTTGCTGACCATACAGATGAGTTGTACTGTATTTTGAAAGCTCGCATCTTACTTTCCATCAAATTGATGTCATTTAATTTATACATTTACTTGTTTTCCACATTTAAATGATGTTTTGGAGCCCTTCCATTCCAGTCCCAAGCTAAAACTATAGCTTTGTCATCTGTATTTATCAGCATTAAATTAGGCATTTGCCTTTTATATATTATCTTGGTTAAGCAATGCAAGGAAATACAACAACATTAGAAGATCCTTTGTCAGAAGAAGAGTTGTCTGCTATTTTCATTGGCAGGAATCAGAGAAGGTAAACTTTCTGGGGAAAATGATTGTAAGATACTGTCCTTTTGCAAAGCTCAGCCTGTGCTTGTCAAAGGTAAAAAAAAAAAAAAAAAAAAGTAAAACACAAGATGGGGAAGCATATNGTCAAAAGTAAAAAAAAAAAAAAAAAGTCAAACACAAGATGGTGAAGCATATAGAAATGCTGCTCAAAAACTTTCTTGACTGTTATGACAGTCCTTTTGCTATGCCCATTAAATTTCTGGCAAGTCTCTCCCAAATCACTCCTGTATGATATCCTTGTGAAGGAAGAGGATTTAAAAAACCCACACTATGAGGACATCTATTCTTCTAAATTTTCAGATTTTCTGACCTCCACTCTCAGTAGGTGAGTTCGTTTAGATAACATTTCAGGAAAGACCTGGGTTTTCCTTTGCTTGCAAAATGATGTTGTATCCCATCCCCTGTACAGTAGCTCTCAAACTGGGTTGTGCATTTCTACGATGGCACCCTGTTATCCTCTGAAATCCTTGGAAAATTTATTTGGAGGTAGTTGTTTGCTAAGATATACCAGTGCTGTTGGGTTTCAATTTGGTATGTTGTTTTAATGTGTCAGATAACTTGGGACTTAAGAATAAAAGCATATATTCACTTAAGCACATAGTTTTCCAAACAGCAATGATATTAAGGATATCCTTAATGAAGAGTCTGCTTAGCTGCTTCTACCTCCGTTTCTTCAGTTAAACTGAAATCCGTATACACTAATACAAGATGCAGATTTATTACCCAAAATGACTACTCCTAAAATGTGATTATGTTGCTTCTTTTGCACTGTAGTTGTCTTTCTCATAGTCCCATGTGATTTCATGGCAACTATTTTGATACATGTGGTGAAAACTTGAAGACTGAGAAGTTCTTCCCTACCCCATTCCCAAATAGCAAAACATTGGCATATAAATTCAAAGTCTTACACTTTCTAAAGAGTTTGCCTAGCTCTTGGTTTTGACTTCAGGTTACACTACAACATATTTTCTTGGTCTTCAGAAAAACAATGGCAAGAATATTTTTCGTATACTATCCTAATTGCATGGACGTAGAAGCTGGGATCAAAGAATACACACTATCAAGACTTTTAGTAAGTGTTGGTCAACTACATAATCCACGTTGCTTTTCAATTAACCTCTTGCTGTAAAGTCACCAAGGCAGATAAGCAGGGTGATGAGCTAAAGTGTGTGTTCTGCTATATTAATAGTTTGAGATTAATCTTTTCTGATTCATGAAGAGTTTTTTAGTGTAAATTTAAAAGAAAATAATTTTACCAATGATGTTTAAAAACAAAAGCGTACTTCTTCCTACTCAGCTGACATTAGTAGATGTGTTTTCCTCACCTAGAAAGCTATACAATATTCCAAATTTATTGTGACTGTAAACATCTCTGCTTGCTTTATAGCTTTCCTGGGCTCCAACAGTAAAACACAATATCTCTATCTGGTTGGAATTATGTGTTATAACAGTTTTATGACGAGGAGGGGGAGTAAAGCTCTGATAAGGATAAAATAGAGTTTTTCTTTTTCATGTGACCTTGTCATTTGAAAAACCATTGCACTCTAACGAGATATAATTTAAAAGACCTCTGGGAGAAAATTGAGTTTACTGAGATATTTTTGAGAGTAATTACTTACTGTGATTTGTCAGTGCACTCTGTTATAGTTCCTTTCCTAGCAAATGTAGATATCTGGGACTATGTAGAATGGATTAGAACTCCTACCATTAATGTTTGATGGGAGACAGTAATGAAAAAGATGAATGCTTGTATAACTGACATTCCCAGCATTTATGGCCATAGAGTAAAATGCCAGGCGCATAATTTCAAGTAAAATAGCAGACCCAACTCAATAATACTTAATGATGTAGTAGACCTTGGCTAGAAGAATAGCTAATGGAAGTCATTGCACTGCATTTATTGAATTGTTAAATTGAGTTGAATAATAATTGTGTTTTGCAGTTTTGTTTTAGAAATTTATTTCTGAGATCTGATTCTCCAAAAATAAATTATTTATCATTCCAGTCAACATGAAATATAGGAAAGGCTTTCAGCTAGTTAACTGATGGTAACATTTTTACACTGACTTTGTCCTGGTGTTCACAGCACACAAATATATTCAGTAGCTTAGGACACAGTTTGGAAGATTAGGTGAGATTGATTTGAAAAGGTAGTGATAGATCAAATTACTTCCCAGAAGAATCTCCTTCTAGTAGTTTGACTCTTTACAAAGCCGGACTTTTTTGTCTATACTCATAGTTCATGAAATGGCAAGACTTTTATTCTGCAGAGCGTGTTATATCACAGAGATACTTGTATGCCAAGACTATGATATCACTGATGATATCAACAAACAGAATAATGACTTCTTCAGTATCCTTCTGCTAATATTTTAGAAAACTTATAATAAGCAATAAGGACTTGAACCAATGGAGAACTTTGAATTGATGGAGGTCTGTAGGTGTCTTGATACCAGGTATGCAGCCACAGAGTATCCCTGGGCTCTCTCCCAGGCAGAGTTTCTCCATATGGGAGGCAGAGAACAAAAGAGGACTGAAGGAAGAAGTGTGCACGTCCTTTCATTCATGGGCCTGTGGGATTTCCATTGGAAAGCCAATGAAGCACTTTGTGAGGTTAGATGTCCCAGTCAGAGACAGATGGTTGTGCAGACTTTCCAGAATTTTACAAATGAAAGAAGACCAGTATATACATTGAGACTCAACGATAACAAAACTTCAAATTTTTACTTTTTCAAAGAGAATCTTGAAAGCATTTTATCTCTTACAAAATCCAAACATCTTGTTTTGAGTATTCTGAGTATTCTACCCATGAAAAATGAAAATTTGGGATTGGAAATAAATAAAAGAGCTTAATTTTTTTAGTGCCAAGATAGACTCTGGAATTTTTCAGGTTAAACTAAACCCAAATACGCTAGATAAATAGAACACTGAATCAGTATACATACGTCTCTATCAGTATATATCAGCTGCTTTTAGCTGTATATGGAAGAGTCATCAAGTTGCACTATGGAAGAGTCATCAAGTTGCACCTCTTTCACCTTAAAACTTCAGGAAGCACAGCAATTGAGGACATGAAGCAGGTGGTGAGAGAGATAGAAATTCCCTAAACAACCCTCTTCCTTTCACTCCATCCTTAACATGTCCTGTGCAGCCTGCCTTTGCCACAGTGTCCTGCACCCCTGAAGATGCTTTTTCAATGGCTCCCAGTAGGACTTAGTGGGAAACGCAATATCCCATTTGATAGGGCTTGAGAATGGGCTTTACTTTTTTATAGACAGTCCACAGACTCTGTGGACTGTCACCTTGAGGAACAATTTTAGCTCTGTTCCACCATTAACTGAGCATTTTTCCTTTTTTTTTTTTTTTTTTTTTCACCAGAGGCATATAATTGCAGAGGTAAACATAGGAAAGTTTTACTTGCTGTATTCCCAGTAGACTTCTTTACTTGCTGTCCGAAAAGCCCAAGGCCTGAATATCCAAGCTGCTTTCTTTCAGTGAAAGTTATACTTATTTTTGTTTTTCTTTCAAAAATCCTGCTTATCATGACCTTTCATATAAATTTGTCAAAGCTGCATTACTGTCAACAGGCCATGCTGTAGCTCTTGGCAGTTACTTAGTAGTTTGTTCTGTGCAGAAGCAAAACTAAAGTGGGTAATAGCTACACTTCACATCTCAGGAGTAGACCAGGTTAATACAAAACTTATGGAGACTTTAGCTTACCTGTAGAATGTTTTCAAATAGTTCAAGCATGGGAAGAATAGAAAGGCTGGTTGTTGATATATCTCATAGGTATAGCTACTATAAGCCTCCAAGAAATGCAGTGGTGGAAAGTTACTAGAAACTACAGAGTTGTAGGGGTCATCTCAAGATCAGTGATGAGGTGCTTATTTTTGGTCTTGCTTGTTTGGTACTGAAACAACCAGTCTAACAATCTGAGCAGCTTCCTGAGTTGATAAAACTCATGGAGTAAAGTAAAATTGTCATCACAAGTGTAAATTCCTATCAATGGCAAAGTTTCCTCTCAATTCAACAGGGCTACAATTTTCCTGTAGTGCAAATTTCTGGAAATTTAAACTAAATCTCTCTTGTTTCAGAACTGCCTAAAAAAACCCAACCCAAAGGTATTGGTATTCCCCCCTGGAGGATGTCAGCAGACACCTGTAAGACATCTCCAGGATCACTTAATTCTTTGGATCTTACCAAACTTGTATTGAAGTTAATTGGAAAAACTCCAGTTGACGTGAAGAGGGTTTGATCTGGCTCGAACAGCTCTTAGTGGCAACAGATTAGAAGAAGGAACCCCACTGTGCAATTCCAGCCATCTGCCTATGGGTAAACATTGGAATATGTTACCAGGCAATTCACTTCCAATTAGGCAGTATTTCAGACTGAAGGAGATCTCCCCCTCTCACCTAAGGCCTTTGTTATCAGAGGTATTTTCTGAGCTGGTGATTTATAAAGTGACAATACTAGCTTACGCACAGCAATGTCACAAGTTTCTTCTCTCTATTCTGTGTATGCAAACAGATAAACTAGTGCTAGGTTAAGCTAGTGTTCAGATTCCTATTTCTCTTCTGGCTGGATGTAGCGCTGTTTGCATGGGTGAAGACAAAGTATTGTTGTTTCCATCTCAAACCCTTGCTCAGTGGTGTCATTGTCATTATCAATATTTTACTATATCTACTGTGGTTTTTAGATAAGAGGGCCATTTTGGAAACAAAGCAGAGTAGTATGCTAAGTGCAATATCTAAAGACTCAATTAGCATGGACAGCTACGTGTGGCCCTTTTCATCTAAAACTAGTAAAGAAGGGAAACAATGTGTGTAGAAAGTGTATTTGAATTTGAAAGATGGTTGTCTTTAGTAGTATTGCAACATACCAGAGAATCAAATGAGATTTGATGTAAAACACAGCCAGAGACTCTGTAAATTGCCCCAGCTGATCAGCAAACAGTGAAGCTGGAACATGATGCGTGTAACAAAATGGTGTGAATTTGGAGGAGAGCAACTGAGCAGCATTGTTGTGTGCCAGGCCTCAGCAGTGTCCTCTGCCTGGTTTAATCAGCAATTACTGTAATGCTGGGGCAACCCACCAACAACTTAATTACTATCTGGAGCTCCAGACCATAGGTCTCTCCTCTAGATTATGTTATGTAGTAAAGCAAATCAATCATCTCTCTCAGAGTATTGATGCACATCCTTGAGCTTGCGCTGAAATTGTCTCAAGGTCTTACTCTGTCAAACTCCATGTACCTGAGGAAGAGGAACCCACAGCACAAGTATAAAGACAGGCAGTGATACACTTTATTGGCTTGGGGCAGCTGTGTACTACCAGTACAGGCAGATGTAGCAGAAGGCACTTCTAGTTACGGAAATAATTTTTACTTTTTTTTTCCTGGGATGACAAGTCTGAGAGCAGCGTAGATTTTGCACCATGATGAAAATCAGAGCACAAAGCTTGCAGTGGAGCCTACCACAAGCTCACAGAGACTCCCAAGATTCTTTTGATTGCTTTCAATCCGTTTAGTCAAGCCCTTGGGCTCTTTTCCAAGTAAATGTTTGTCTGCCTCCAGGCATGAGAATCTGCTATTAATCTCCTTTCTTTGCTAGGCTAGACTGTGTCCTTGATAGGAATTCCCAATCTGAATAATACAGGCCTTTTGTTGCTTTTGGGTTTTTGGTTACATTGGTCAGAAACATATTCAACATTCATGATTTTGACTGACAGACATTTCAGTAAACATGCTTATAAGCAAAAAGAAACTTCTCTGCAGGAGAGAGCCCTTAGCTCAGCTCTGAAAAATGGTTGTGAACATGAAGCCAGCGATATGATGGTTTCAGTTTTTCTCTGGACTGCAGTTGCCCTGCAGTGCCAGGGTTCATAGATCATCGGTGGGTGTCTTTTAAGGAAATCACTTTCCAGAAGATGTATGCTACGATACCCTGACATGAAGTGAAATGTTAGCTTTCACCCTGTTGCAGGCTGCTCTCCTGGGCAGGAACAGCATGCTCCTAGCAAACCCCTTGTCCACTCTTGCAGAGAGTTCATTAGTTTACAAAGCTCTGTCTACTTTTTGCTTAAATTTTCTTTAAAAACTCAACATCCAGGGCACAAGGTATTAACTGAAGTTGCGCATTTAAAGAGATGGGCACTTGTGGTAGGGTGGTGTGGATACTGCCCCGTGGAAATGAAGTGAAGCTGTTTGAAGTTGAGTCGGTCTATGAAAGAGCTGAGTTCATGAGATCCAGGAAAGACTGGTGAAGAGGCCTTCTGAATACACTGAGGTGGTGCTTACTGGAAAGAATAGCTTTAATTTAGGGCTAACAGCACTGTGCTGCCCCAATAGCGTGCTGCTCCTTGACATGTGTTTCATATAGGGACATGCACATCTTGAAATCTTATGGTAGTCATATGTGGTGTGCAGCGGGTTGTTTTGTAGAGAACTGTAGCAAACTGCAGAAAACTAAGTTAATATTCAGGCCAAAAAGTCTAAGTTATTAAAATTCCCTTCAAGATAATAGATTGAAGGAGCTTTCCTGTTGTGTTAAAATGCCCGGTTAATTTGAGAGCCAAAGAGATGGGAAATTTGAGAAGGTAGAAGAGAAGAGGAGATAACAGAAGTTGCAGTTAAATACACAAGATTTACTCTGAAATAACAGCAATACAAGGGAATGATTTGCGAGATATTGCACATATGCTTCCCAAACCAGTATCTTGGCTGCAATGTTTTTGATTAAATCCCCAAATGCTGTCACATCTTTTGTAGTGCTGTAGATGAGAGAGGGTTTGAATGTGAAGATGGGCAAGGAGTAAGATGAATTTCAATATTGAAAGCTGATGATATTTCAGAAAGATGCAGCAGCACCAGACCATCATGGCTGAAGATGTCTCCATGAGCAGTCTGCAGAAACGGGTTACCTGACTATTTGTAGCTGAGTGGCTCATACCAGCCCACAGCAGCCTTGTCAGGGACACTGTGCAATGCACACACCTACTCTCTTAGTGGTGGAAGAAACATCAAGTCTTCATCTTCAGGGTCCTCTCCTGGTCTCCCCATCCCAGCCACATCTCCTTCCTGTGGCTTGAATGATTCCATACTCATCAACTAGCTGGTTACAAGACATAAAGGTTTTAGATGATTGTTTTAGATTTAGCTTGACTAACTACTTTGACAAATGCTTTTGAACATCTTGAGATAAAGGACATAAAACCACTCTCCTTCTAGCCAAGTTGTGACATTTTAAGGACTTGTTTGGCTTTCTTCCTTAAAATCTCTCAGATCTTATCTTCTATCCTTATGTTCAGTTGTGGGATTTTTTTTTCCTTCCATATATGTGCTCCCCACTTCTGGAAGCAAAGGGAAATGGCTGCTTTTTTTGCGGCCCCCCTCAAACACTGCAGATATGCAAGAACATTAAAACAGCTTTAGAAGGAACATGTTTTTGCACATGGAGGAAAAGTGAGAATGCAAGAGACCCATCTTTTGCCTTTTTCTCTGTTGAAATCCTGTTATAAGTCTTCGTTCTTCTGTTTCTTATCTGTGAACAGGGGGGCAGTATCCTTAACCTCACAGTTCTGGGTGGTTGGTTAATAAAATATCAAATCAAATTCAGTGTATAAAAAAACCATAGAGTGGTGCACATTGGGGGAAAAAATCAATCCTAACTGTACATTCAGCAACGGGTCACCAGCTACCTGTTAGTCTTTCAAGAGGAAGATGTTGAAGTCAAAGTAGACAGTTCTGCCACAGCATTGGCTTAGTGATCGGTAGCAGTACTAAAAGCAAGTGTAAGGTTAGGAATTATTACGAAGGAATAGACAACAGGGTAGCAGTCATTATTATAGCATTGTATAAATCCATAACTCCCACCTCTTGAGCACTCCATATTTCTGGTAGCCTTGTGTTTGAATAACGTTAATGGAAGAGATCCAAAGGACATATCAAGGACGATCAAAGTATGGAAGAGATTCAGCACAGGGAGTGATCAAGTAGCTTAGGACATTTCAAGCTGAAAAAGCAATGGCTGGAGGGCTGGGAAATGAGTTCAAGGTAGAGAATGGTTGTTTAGTGTTTCTTCCAGGACTTCCAGTAGTAGAGTTCAGTGAGGAAAAGCTATCACACAGGCTTAGAGCTATTCAAGGAAGCATTTGTTTACAAACTGTATAGTTCAACCATGGAAACTCTTGATGCAGAATGTTGTAACTGACGTGTGGAAACAAACTCCAAACTCGTAAAGAGTTTAAAGAAGTATGTTTATTCAGTGCTGGGCACACGGGGGATCGTTCCACCACAAACGTGTGCGCCCTAAGGCTATTGCCAAGTTCATTATATGTTCCTAAACGTACATATTCATTGTGTCGTCTATACATATTCATCTTTTTCCCCGAAAAGGTGGAGAACATGTTAATCAGTTCTTGGAACTCTTTTTCATAGTACCGCCTTCAGCTCCTCCCATACTCCTCCCATCTGCGTCTGCGCAGTGCCTCCTGGTGGTCATGAAGTGGGGTCTTTGTGATGAAGGCCGTAGGTCTTCCTCGCGTTGTCCTTTTCACCTTTCTCTGCCAGCAGGTTTAAACTGGCTTGCAGGTGAGGTTTCTGTGGTCCTGTGCTTGCTTCAATGAGTCCCTTGTTTCAGCATCCTTTTCACAATGGTTAGCTGCTAAACAGTACCTAGGGCTATACAATGGATTAATTTGTCTTGTCTCAAACTTACTTTTCTACTTTCATCATAACTACTTAAAGTTTGAAAAAGAAAATAATCCAAACAACCAAAACAAACCCCAAAACTGAAAACCAAAATAGACCATTGGAAAAATTGATGCAAGAGATGTGAAAAACTCTTTTCAAAAAATGACAACACTTCTATATCTGAGGTCTCCTGAGCTTCAAGCACTAGTGGAGTATTATTAAAGTCCGTAGCGTTTAGTTGAATTTCATGTGAACCCTTTCTTTTATCCTTACTCAGGTTTGTAAGAGAGCTTTTTCTTCTTCCTATCAGCATTATGGAGAGATTACTTTCCCCCCGGAAAGGTCTACATGAGGACTGTCTCACAGAGAATGACCATGACCACCTGTTGACAGGGTGGACTGCAATTTCTTTACTTCATGAAGGACTTTCTCTCTTTCAAGAGAGAAAGTTCATGACATGTGAATTTGATCTTTTCAAAAGTATTTTTTCCTATGGTTTTTGTGTCTTTGGAAGAAAAGTCGAGAAGAAAAATAGATCACAAATCACTTATTACTCATAGTATGATTCAGCAGGAAACAGGACAAGAAAGTAAAATAGAGTTGTCTTGAGAAAGGGCTGAGGAGAAGAGGCAGGAAAGAAGCCTCATGCTTTGAAGAGTGGCCAATATCTGTTGTTTGTTTATTGATCTTACTATAAACTGAAAAGGCAAACTGTTGTTTGCCTTTTACCCAAGGACTCTTTGCAAGCTTATCACATCCAGCTTTCTCATGCAAGTTGGCACCAAGTGGAGGATCTTTCAAACTAAGGGAGTTGCAGATCACTCATTGGCAAGTGACTGCTCCTTCAAGTAGATTATGGCTTAATTCCCTCTTCTATCAGACGAATTTTGTCAGATACTTCCTAGTCACAATGTGATATAATGAGGTTTCTGGCTGCTTTTTAGCCCAGTCTGTTGAATAAAGACCTGGGCTAGAACCCAAGAGAACCAATTTATATGCTGGGTGAGCTAGCCCTCTTCACAACTGTGTGCCACTGTTGTTTTAAAGTCTAGCCAGGGTGCTCCTGTGGGTCTGCTGGACGTTGCTGAAGTTGTACCACTCTCTGCTCCTTATTTTCCTTTTCATCCTTCCAGGAGGATGCCTGTCCTCACAGTTGTGGCGCCTCCCAAACCTATGCAAGTTTTCTGATCTGCTTCTATGCTGGAAATGATTTAAATGAATCTATGTTATGTTGCACTAAAATGAATTGAGAGCACTGATACGAGCCATGCAGGTATGTTAGCTGTAATGTGCTGTAGTCACGCAGGGAGGTGAGATCTTGAACTACTCTAGTAAGGTCTACCAGAAAACATTTGTCTCAGCATTTTTTCGTCCATATATCTGTGCGATTAGTTGTATGACAGACCTCTCAGCTGCTGCTGGAACAGGCTTCAGCTCTCACTGCTTTAACCCTTTATACTCAGCCATGGATCTCCAATTATAGTCTTTCTAGCTAAGTCTTTTTAAACCCGCATGAACCTATGGCAAAAATCATATTTGTCCTATGCTTTTGTCCTGCTTCCTATTTGGAGAAGGCTTTGAGAAGAAACAGTCAGAGAGCTGCTTAGCAGTGTAGGGAACGTAGAGAAGCCATTTGGTGAAGTAACTCAGAGGAGGAGAGCAGACAAAACAGAAACCAAAATTTGCTGATGCTTTCAACTGCATTTGAAAAACTTTGGAAGCTCAGAGTTGAGTTCTCTCAAAGTGAGGGTGATGGGGCCATAGTCCAACCATGAGCTGCCAGCTGTCTTGAAATGTTTTTGCCTGGAGAACTAGCAACAAAGCAGTATAGAGCTTTGTCCAGGCTGCTGCATGAGCCTGGAAACACAGACTGCTTCTCCTGTCTTGAAATGTTTTTGCCTGGAGAACTAGCAACAAAGCAGTATAGAGCTTTGTCCAGGCTGCTGCATGAGCCTGGAAACACAGACTGCTTCTCCCTCCTCCAAGCCAAAGTAACGGGGAATTCTCAGGTGTGTTCCTGCCTTATTTGAAACAGCAAAAATTAGAGGGCAGTGGTGGGTGACAGGCAAGACAGTACCAGCATGTGGCGTCTTGTCTGTGAAGGCAAAACTATCCTTTGCTGCTCCCTACAGAAGGGGTGAAGACAGCGTTCACCTAAGACTTTTTTTTCTGCAAGAACTCAAAGGCCTGTCTTTTATAATTGTTTGAGGAGAGCTAATTCATTATATGCTTGCAGCCTAGGCTCAAGGTAAATGCCTGTGACAGGCAGAGGGGATTCCTTCTGTGGCTTTCCTGGGTACTTTCTCAGTTCAAAAAAAAAAAAAAAAAAAAATTTTTCTGTCATTTGTAGTCATCCACTGAATTCAAAAAAAAAAAAAAAAAAAAGAAAAGGTGAAGTTTAGTGCATAAGACTGGGATTGAGGTTCGAAATTTTTCCTGAAAATATCAGGGTCCAGGTGCTATTCAAATCTGGGAGAAATCTTGCACAGCTTGTCCATCTTGACAGTTATTTCTTCAAGTACTGTATGTTCAGTGAATGATCATTGTGTCTGTGGTATTTATATAATTCCTTTTTCCAACACTGGTGACGTGCGGAAACAAACTCCAAAAC
>VWZK01007599.1:0-19098 GCA_013396935.1 Baryphthengus martii | reverse complement strand
CCTTCCAATCCCTAACATTCTGTGATTATTTGAACAAGCAGCACAAACATTCCCGTCAACCAGACATAGATGTGTATGTGAGATTTCTATACTTCAGAGCGACTGGATTTTATACGTAACTAATGTCACAGAATATTTGTATGACATAATACAAAAAGGATTGTGTTTAAAAATGCAGTCTTTTAACAGATACTGTTTTCACACTTTCCTTCAAGGTCACCAGAGAATCTAACAATTAAGAAATGCGTACAGAAAGAGTCTTAAACACAAACCCATGAAAAGCCGAATGCTGGTATTTAGATTACATTGAAATTTCAACATCTAAAACATTAAACATAGTAAATTTTGCATGACAATGAAGAAGGTTGCAAGCAAAAACATAAATTGGTTTTGGGCAACATTACTTCTATTTTTACAACTCTGCTATGAAAGACTAATAGAGCAACATGATGATTCAACTTTTTGGCAAATATTTAGCTCAATACTGCTCTTGATACACATTCAAATTAATGATACTCATTACAATACTGACACCCACTGCTATGCCCTTTCTATCTCCTCAGTGCCAGTTTTGCAACATAAAATATTTATGTTTATAAAGTGTTTATTTGTTGGTAGTAGTGAATGATAGATCAGATTTACAATAGCAAGAATATACTTTATGTCTGTCTAATTCTGTAGGGAAAACTCAGCCTTGCCTCTATCTCCAATCCAGCAAAGCTTTAAAATATACTTAAAGTTCGAAGATCTGAGCTGTAGAGGTCCACTCAACTGGGATTTTCTTGAAATTAAAAAAAAGAAGCATGAGAATCCTACTCGGGTATTCACTAAGTTCCTAGTATTCAAAGATATAGAAGTCTTGAAATGACCTCTTCAACTGGTAGCCCATGGGCCAACTGTAGTTCGCAAATCAAATAAAAGGTTCACCAAACTAACCTAGAGAGATCCCCAACTCCATTGCACAAAGCGTAACAGCATCCTGAGCAAGACCCATGAGCACCTTTCCTTCTGCCTCAGTCACGTGACAAGAGAGATGTGAGCATGCTTGTGCCTCTCACTTTCTGCAAGATGTGTGCCACAGCTCTGCTTCTGGCCTACTCACTCCAACGGTTTAGTCTCCACCTTGTCACCGCCAACAATTTTTGAAGAGTCTTTTCTCTAAAGCCTCTATGTCTCAAAAGCAAACAACAAACAAAATGAAGACCATGTATTTTCTTAAAAAATAACAGAAGTTTTAGTTTGCATCACACTTGATCCAAGCCTAATAGTCACAGCTGGTATCCTGCCACCCGAGTCTTGTCCCTACCACTTCTTGGACAAGCCATTTACATCCAGGTGGACTGTTGAAATACATCCTCCTCCAGACTCCTCAGCCCTCTGTACAAGAGTAATTTTATAGCATCCTTGTACCACTGGGCTGGTGCAAAGAAGCTGGAGAGGGGGTCCACATTTAGCCCAATGAGTATAGTAATCCATACCATTTCAAATTAATTTGAAAACTGTTCCTACCTGAATAACAACCATGAGGATAAAAGCAGAAAGTCTTTTGCACTTAGGAAATAGGCTGGATGGTGATAGATTGGTAATACCTCCTTTCAGCAGCACCAAGGCACACAAGCTTTTGTCCACAGAATGCTAATTTGCAGACAATGACTGTATCAACTGATCTGTGTTTAAGCTCAGCGCAAAATATATGAAAAACAGGCTTAATTACAGGAGGTTCGTTGCAGAAAGCAGTCATTCATGAAAATAGCTTGGCTGCTGAAAGAAATGAGAGCCAGAAATTAGGTCTTGCATACAGACAACCTAACATAACTCCTGTTGATGCTGGAGGAGATTAGGTTAGTGTTACAAATTCATGTTCTTCTCGCATAAATGACTTGTTAAATGAATGAAGAACCATCGTATGAAAATGTGAGATTAGCTGAGGTCTCCCTGGGTGGGGATATTAGAAGATGTGAAGTATGTCTAGTTGAACCAATTGAAGTGAACATTTATTTCCACGGCTATTCTAGTGCATCTGGTATACACAACTCAAAAATAGTGGGAAAGGGGAATTTTTTTGCATGCTTTCCTGAGATACCAGGTACTTTCAATTTTCATTGAGCCCTTTAAGCTTTGACACAGATCATTTCATATTCAGGACTATCTGGAAAAAGACTCAAAAATTCTTCTGTCTGCCAATTCAATCAGTATGTGTGACGCTGAAATGAAGTCTGTCAGCTAGGCCATATTCTGGAAAGTACCTTTGAGCTAAAGGGTCTCAAATGATGAACTTAAGTGCTGGCCATTCTATTCTATTGTCCTTTTTCTTTCTTTGTGTGGTAATGGGTCTGTATATAGAATGAAAGACCCACACTATCTCAGACACAGTAGATACCTGTGCTGTGCCAGATTGTTTCCTATTAAAATTTTGAAATCACATATATCCTGGATAAGTCTAGCCTACCTGACTGGGAGCATATGACTTAAAAATCTTGAAGATCTACTATTCAATTTTTCTATTCATGAGTACTTCAGAATGCTTATGCCTTAAGCCATTAAATTCAAGGTCTGGCTACAAGCACCGTAAACCTGTGAATGACCCTTACATGTTATTAGGTGGTCAGGCCACCCAGATTGGAGGTGCCATACTGTGGTTAACAATCTATTTGTCCTTTTGATTTATGTTCTTCCAAAAAGATCACATACAAGGATGTAATTTAAAAATAGTAAGAACTCAGGTAAAACAAACAAACAAAAAATTAAAAAAAACCAACCCTCCCACAGGTACAGCATTATAGCAGAATATGCTTGCACTTAGTTACGACGAAATTGTGCAATTTCCAGCACATTCATTTGCTTCTTGCACTGATTCTGAGTTTGGGGGTAAAAGCTGAACTGGGGAAGCAAGGAAGATTTCACTGCTTTTAAGAAAGACAAGGGCAGTGGTTGTTTCCTCCTGTTAAGCTTTGCATCCTGACTCCCAACACAGTGCTACCTGGTCATTGCTGTGACTGGTGATGGTAGTTTAATTTGAGGGATGAAAAAACGTAAGAATATCAAGCATAACTTCAGGTGTCAAGGCACGGCATAGCAAGGGAATGTACTAGGTTTAAAATAGCAAGGACTAGTTATTTGTCATATTCAGTTGGGAACATGGCAAGGCCTTCAGATACATAATGCTGGAGCAGCCTTCTCCTTCTCACATACCAGCAAGGGGAAGCCCATTTTCTGAAGGAGTTTGAATGTATGTGCTGAACGTGGATCTGGGCATAGGGCAGATGACTGCAGTTGCTTTAACTGCTACCTCTTTTCTTCCTAAGACTTTGTTTTCCCACCGACATATTCCCTTTCACTTTACTCTCCTCCACAGCACAAACAAAATTAAGCCAGAATTGTACCACAGTTTACTTCCCTCAGGTTATCTTGCTAGCATCTTTCACTTCCCAGCATGTCCTTTCCTTGCATCAGGGCAGCATCAAGGCACGTGCAAATCCATTAATACTTGCTTACGGCACCCAGGAGGGAGAGGTAAAGCAGAGCACACCACTTCTCATTGAGGAGCACCAGTTCAGGGCCGTTTCTTCCTGTACACAGAACCAAATAGCAACTTCTCTCAGACTTCAGCTTTGGGAGAGGGAAAGCTAAACAAAAGCATTTTAGGTAGATTCAGCTTTCTTCAGACTCTGGTGATGGTCATTTAGGGAATGATGTGGCACCAAGAGAGCTGGGAGGGTATCTGACTCATCCTGTTTTCAACTAATTACGATACTGGGTTGGATTTTGGGCTAAAATTCACTTGCTGCTTTCTTTATGGTTCTTCCTGCTTTTTTTGCTACCAAAAACCATCATACAGAGGTCATCTTTCTGCAATTTAGTTTGAATGAGTGAATTTAGTCCCTCCCCAGAGAAAATAAAAAAAGCTTCTTTCTTTGGGAAAAACACCTATTTTGGGAAGAAAGGCTGGTCCTTTCCCTTCATGTCTGGCTGAGAGAATTAAGCAGCAATTCTTTAGATAGAACACACAAACTCTACTGTAGTCATAACAGGTAACTATTTTATTATTCCCCTCTTATTATTTTCATGACTTTTTAATTTACATGTATATGCAAAATATCCTGGCAGAAATCCATACAAAATAAGGCTGATGTGATGATTTCTCTCTTTTTTTTTTCCCCCAAAATGAGAAGACAACCAGTCAAGAACAGGTTTTTAAGATATATTCATATCAACTTGCCACACAAACATTTAAGATGTTGCAATGTCTTTTAACTCCTATTACCCTCATTATTTTTTATTATTTTTTTCCCCAGACATCATAAAGAGCTACTTAAGGATCAAAACCAAACGAAAGTAACATGCATGCTCCAATGCCCAAACAGTTATCTGCTGATAACACTTCTTTCCCTTCCATCCTAGTTAAATGGGGGAAAAAATCACCTGCTAATTATTCCAGGACTTAATCTGGCCTGTTTGTTAAACTACCTTTAGCTGAGTCTCTGTTTGCCTGGTGCTGAAGCATATATGGGTCCAGTAAAGGTTGCTGCTTTTGCAGTTATTGTGTAACACACCTCTCTGAAATAAATCAATGGTGTTAAAAAGGCTAACTCCAACATATTGCTATGTTCATTCACATTCACATATTCACATTCACATATTGTTATCCAGCAGTAGGTGATAATTGCTGAAGTTTTTGCTTTGCTAGGAAGACATGCAAAGGAAAACTGTCAGTGTCTTCAGCTTAACTTTCTCCCCTCTGCCTTCAGGGAAGTGTGATGGAAAGTAAAACTACTGACTATATCCATGACAAACTGTCCTGGTTTAAGTCCACCCAGCTGACAACAAAGCAAGGACACAGCCACTTGCTCACTCCTACCCTCCTCTGGTGGGATGGGGAGGAGAAATCACAACAAAAGGCTCCAGGGTCAAGACAAAGGACAGGGAGGGCTCACTCACCAATTATAGCCACAGGCAAAAGACAGACTCGACTTGGGGAAACAAAATCAATTTAATTTAACCAAAACCACCACCAATTCACCAACTGAATCAGAGTAGGATACACTTTCCCCCCATCCTTCCCTTCTTCTCTCAACTGGTTCTGCTATCCCCCTCATCACCAGTGGTGCAGGGGCGCAGGGAATGGACCTTGTGGTCAGTCCCAGTCCGTTCTGTGTTGTTTCTACCACTCTTTTCTCCTCAAGTGAAAACTCCTCACAATCCTCCCCTGAGGCAACATGATGTCCCTCCCATGGAAGACAGTCCTTCACTAACTACTTCAATTAGCATGGGTCCCTTCCACAAGTTGTGATCCTCCCAGTGATAGACCACTCCAGCACAGGCCTCACTCACAGTTACAGACTTCTCCAGGATTAGCCCTCTGCTCCAGTCTGGGGTCCTCCATGGGCTGCAGACAGGACTCTCTTCCACCCTTGATCTCTAAGGGCTGCAAGGGCTCAGTCTGCCATTTCACCACATGATGAAGGGGAATGGCTGCTCTGGCATGCCTCCCCTCCTCCTTCCTCACTGACCTCTGTGTCTGCATGGTTGTCCCTCTTCTCTCCAACACAAAAGAGCTTCCAAAACAAAGGAAATCACTCAACAGCTTTTCCCTCTTAAACACCTTATTGCCGAGGTGCTGACTGGCTTGGCCTTGGTCAGAGGTGGGTCCAACCTGGAGCTGGGGGAGTTTCTTGAAGCTTCTTACAGGAGCCATGCCATAGTCCCCTCCTCTGCTACCAAAACCCCACCAGGTGCAAACCCAACATACAACTGCAGTGTGATTTTTCTAAGGGGGACAAGTTAACAGCTATTTTCTCTGGTGTTCAGGCACTCATTCCCTTTTGATTTGTAGGCTGACCATCTCAGGGGAGGGCTGTGCATGAAACATGTTCTGCTCAGCAGGGAAGCTTTTAAAGACAGTTTTATTGCTAGTAAACATGAGATTCTCAAAGGTGTGATGGAGAACAGCAGCGGTAATCCCCCCTGGTGTGAGGGCATCTGGGAGATAGCATGAGTCTCAAGGCAACGCCATAGACTGTACAGATCAATGTAATGCTAAGTATACAAGGTATAGTGTCTTGCATACAAGAGACTAGGATCTTCTAGTGAAACTGTTGGGTGTGATCTGGAAAGGTGCGACAGAGGTGAGACAAAGGCACTGGAGAGAGAATAAATTCTGAAGGAAAACTTGCCTGTGATGGGGCAAAGCAGATGATGGTAGAGGAAGGTGTGACAGAAAGGAGGAGCACGATTACGTGTTTTGAGAAGATCTGCTCAAAAGTTCTGGACATCACAGATTTAGTCTCCACGTGACAAGGATGAGATTGCATCTGAAACTGCAGCTCTGAAGGAGGTACTGAGACCATCACCTTATGAGAAGGACTTGGGTAACTGGCTTCTTGGATTATTTTTCTATAGAGACAGCATACCCCAGGGCTGGAGGTTAGCACTGTGCAAAGGGAAAGCAGGAAAAGATACTCTAACTGCTGCTCCCTGTTCCACCTTAAGAGACTTCTCACAGCTCGGATTGCTTTGCACAACACAACAGGAGGAGATGTTCCATTTCACATAAGATTTTTGTTTTGAAGTTTTATTCCTGATCTGCGATACAAGATCTTATAGCTGATAATTAAACACTTCTCAGTAAGATGGTGGAAAAATTACGCTATTTCATGTCTTTCACAGTTCTTCGATTAGCTATGGTCTGTCATCCCTGTTTTTTCATCACGTAAATTCAAAGGGAAATACAAATAAAATTTGGAGGTGCTTAACATTAAACAGATGAGTGAGAATGCTTCCTAACACTGCTGTACTAAGCTGTGGAATAACCTGCTAGTGAATATCACTAAAAGCCAACTTCCAAAAGGGAACAGGGGCTTTGAAAGATAACGATAGCACCCCCACTTACAATACCATAAACCCAAACTTCATGGTATAAATCAAAGGCGGTGAAGAAGATTAATAAAAGAACTTCATTTGAGATCAGCCTAACCACAGCAATTCAGAAAACAGTTGCTTTCAGTTTTAAAAAAATATATATTTATAATGAGTGCATTTTGAAGAGAATCATCAAGGACTGAAAACTTGTTTTCACTTGGAATCATAATGAAAATAAATCATTTTTTTGAAAATGTCCATTATTCAGGATCTCTACAACTTCCATTTCAGAACACCTAAGCTTAAAAATAACCTACTGAGAATCTTAAAAATGTTTCACTATTCTGAAATTTTACTTTAGAGAATATTTGTTTCAAAACACCTTTATTTAGATGCGGTAATATTTGTGACCTTACTTTTGATTCTGATTTTTTGGGGGACTGCTTCATGTTAGGTATGTCCACAAAAGGCTAGTGAATGGATTTTCATTAAAACTGCATCTCAGACAGTATCTCTGAAGTTTACTGGACTATTAGAAGGATTCTCACACCATGATGCCCGTATTTCTTCCACTCTGACTAAACACGAGCTGCTGGCTATTGCTGGAAAAGAGGTTAGTAAGCTGAGATTTTTTTCTAAATTTGTCATCTTTTGATCTAGAAAATTGTAAAAGCTTATCAACAGTGTTCATCAAAAGCTATGCCTTATGATTTGACAGACTACTATAAGTTAAAGTGAAATAAAACAGTACTTCAGAATTATGTTAGCTAATTAGTTTATTAGTCATTAGCTTGCTAACAATTACATAATAGAAACAACATACGCTTACAATATTTTCTAATTTTACTGAAGCTATGAAAAATTGGTACAATTTGACTTACTTTTATAAGGAAATTAAAATAAAATAAAAATCAGGAAGTGTTCATCATTGTTTTTCATGGGAGCCATTACCAAAATGATACTCCAGGAAAAATACAGTGGGATTGAACCAGCTTTTTCAACAGAATTTGAATGAGAGGGGATGATTTCTGTCCAGAAGTGCTCAGTGGTAGCTCCTAGCAGAGCAGGGGAGTCTGCCTTCCTGGAGCAGGCGTGCTGTCCCATGGGTGAAAACTTGCTTGGCCTGGGGCATGGGATCTATAGAAGAGTTTGGGGCTGCAGAGCTCTCGCTCAACCTGCAGTCACCTTTGCTCCCTCGGGGAGCTGGGGGTTATCCCCACGTTGCAGGCTAAGGTATTTTTGGCCAAATTTTGACCATACGTGTATCAATATAATTTAAAAAAAAATCATAAAGAATACAAAGGTTTACTTGCCATTTTATTTCTCTGCCTCCTCTGATCATGGGGAAGGGAGGGGAGCTGGTTTCTAGTCAAACATTCACTCACTAGCAGAGGTTGGTAAACTTCTATAACAAATTGTGTGCAACCAGGGACACCTGCCCTTCTGTAATGCAGGTGTTGACGGTCACCCTCTCGCTACAGTGCTCATTTAATTCAGCTTCTGTGCTCAACCTGAATCCTTCAGTTCTGTTGCCAGATCTCTGACCTGTGCTGATAAGAAGTGTTAATTCATAACTGACATGACTGGTTACAGCTGCTGTGGCTTTAGTTAACAGCTCCTAGAAATAGGGTGGAACCTTTTCTTTGCAGACAGTGGAACAGGCAGGACACACATTCACACATGCAATGCCATCCAAATGCAGAAAAGTTCATGAGGCTGTGGACAGCAAAGATAAAAATGAATTTTATGTATTTCCTGGTTTCTAAGTTCCCTGATCTGTGCTGCTACAAGAGATGCCGTAGACCTTCTTTCACGCTGCATCCATAATTCCACATCATTGTGCAAAGCAGAAACCCTGTTTTTCAGAAAAACTCAACTTGCTTCAGTGACTTTGAAGCTTGTGATAATTTTCAGCTCATTTCTCTAAAAAAATCTCTATTTCAGATGTTATGACCTCTTTCCAAACTCCTCAATTTTCCCTTTCTGTGTACATATGTGAGAATATTTATTCCTCTGGTGATTATGAGCTCTTTTTTACAATGGAATTTTCACCTCAAATTCCACGCTACTTAGTAAAACAGTTTTCCTGAAGTGTGAGTGAGTTGAAATAACTAGAGCTTTCAATACTGCACAGTTTTCCCAGGTTAGATGGTGTCTCATTCACAGCTCTTTCAAAACACTATTAAGAGGCTGTTCTGAGAAATGTAGAAAGAAATCTCATTTCAGAGAGGACTGCTTTCCCTGTTTTAAGTTTCATGTTTTGGGTTTTTTTTAAGCAGAGTAAGAATTTACTCTAATGAAACAAGACATTTTCTGCCTCTTGCAAAGGATTACAGAGAACTTGAAGCCCCTTCATTTATGGGATGTAACAAAATTAACAGCAAAGCAATTAAGGAATCATTCTTGACTTGAGTGACTTTAGTAGCTGCTGGTGGAGCTCCAGCCACTTGGCATCATGGAGGACTGGGGCCTCTGAGAGCTATTCTTCTCTTCCAGACCAGCGATGCTAAAGCTTTTCTTCTGTGATCTATTACAGCTTTCTAGCGTATTGCCTTAATCACAGGGCATATTATTCTTCCCACTCTAAAGTGTGACTGATATCCCACTGACTTGATGAGAAAGCTGGAAAAGACTATAGATTATTGTGTAAATTAATTCAATACCACATGGTACTAATTGTACACTGTCTTGTTTTACTCTGCAGCAGCTAGAAGTACCATTTGCTGTTGACATAGCCATAACAACACCATGTTCATATCAGTAATTTACACTTACACAAAGCATGTGAGGAAAATAGATAGTAACAATTATCCACTGATTTTTCAGATTACAGGAAATTCATGGATGGCAGTAAAACCTGACTATTACTGCTGTCACTCAGAAGGAATTTTTTGTACTTGACAAAGGAAAAGCCTCAGTGTTAGTAACATAGGGTTCAGCCTCACATGGATAGATAGAACATGCAAATTCAAGGATTAAAGTACTCAGCTGAACAGGAATCTTTTGGGAGAATGAGGAGGGTGGATGAGAATGCATTAATTATTAACACTCATATAAATTGGAAATCCATGGACTTGCTTTGCATGAAGAGCCTGATTTTCATATTGATAACGACAATACATTTCTAACTCCTTGGAGCTGGACACATCCGCTTTCTGATCCCTGTCTGCCCTATCTGGGGTAACAGGGTAGCACTGTGGGCTGATAGTGACAGCAATACATCAGGCAAGCACGTGCACGGCTCTGGCTCCAAACCCATGGATCTGCTTCATGAGGAAAAGTTGCATGAATAATAATGCTTATAGGAATAACATAGTAAGTATTAAAAAAACTTTTCTAAAAAAGCCAAACATGAGATATTAGCATTCAGTACACCGAATATGAAGTTACTGTTGCTTTCACTGGGGCTGGGCTCTGAAAGGTGAGTAGGGACCGAGTTTCAAATACCTAAGCACCTACCTCTCAACATCTTGTATTTACAAGGCAAACTAGGTGCCAATATCACTTTAAAATCTTACTTCTAGTAGTCTCAATTCTTCTCAAAATTAATACAAATTTCAACAATTTGTTCTTCCTGAGTAGGTGTGGCGTGATAGGTAGATGAGGAAGAGGAGCTTTAAATGATGTCAAATTCAACCCAGTGAAATATTTGCCTCCTATCTGCAGCTGGATTCAAGGATGCATGAATGTGAGCATATACACTCACCATTTCATATATATATACTATATGATTGGGATTCAACCATTACCATGTAAACTCTTTTTATCCATAATTAGTAATCATCTGCATGATATTAATTGGGAAGGAACTGTCACGAAAAAGCTGTTCCACAGGAGATCTGGGTTCAGTCCTGCCTTTGCCATAGAATTCCTGGATGGTTTTGTAGAAGCCATTTAGTTTATTTGTGCTTTCCTCTGTAAAATTAAAATATATTCTTTCTTTCTCCTATTGCTTCTGGCTTTTGTTTTTAAGCTGTTATCTCAGAGAAAGATGCTCTCTTTAGATAGGAAACTAAATACAAGTGCCTCATTAAATTTGGCTTTGTGGTGCAAGTGTAATGAAATTAAGTAATGTAAGAAATATGAACCTCGTGTGGCTTATGTCCAGTACAAATACGTAATTCCAGGGACAACCTGTGGCATATTTCTCTGCTGACAGTTATCTTGGCTCTGTTACATGGTGCATCTGCTTTTTCTCCCAGAGGAATGCATTCAACATTGCTCAGCCAATTGCAGTCATGCCTCTGTTCAGGAGCGTTTCTGCAGCTGTAGCTTCACACAGATAGCCTGAGCCTTGGACTGACCATAGGGCAGGAGACAACTTCGCCAGCCCTGTGCATTTAAAATGCAGCCTCTAAAATATAGCTAGACCCACTAGGTTTCTAAACTACTATAATATGAACCACTGATGCATACTACTTGTGTTTCTATTAAGTCTAGAAGCTGCACAGGTTTTGCAGTGACAACCTCAACACATCCCGAAGAAACCATCCTCCACTCTGCCGCAGCACCCTATCCTACCTCGGCTGCTATCCTCACTCCTGGCTTTTTACCGCTAGCGCTGTCAGCACTGCACCCACCATGAAGCCACTCCGGTGCCGCTGGCCTGCAAGCGATGCTTGCTGGGCACCGGCCTCTGCTCCTGCCTTGCCAGCTCCCTGCGGCCGCGGCACCCGTGCCCGACGGCTGCTGCCCCGACTCCGTTGAGAAACACGGGTGTTCCAAGGGAACGGTGACGCTTTCTAGACCTGGGGAAACTGCCCGGAGCTGCCCTGGCAGGGAGGGAACGCACCCCAGGGCCCGCCTCCCGCAGCAGCGCCTGCTGAGCTCTGCAGGTCTCAGGGGATGCTCGGTTTGGAAACGGCAGAAGCAGCCACGAAGGACGAGGAGCTTGGTTAGCTTCGTTCTGTCGCGTCTCTCCGCTCCGCTCTNTGAGCTCTGCAGGTCTCAGGGGATGCTCGGTTTGGAAACGGCAGAAGCAGCCACGAAGGACGAGGAGCTTGGTTAGCTTCGTTCTGTCGCGTCTCTCCGCTCCGCTCTGTCCCGTCCCGCCCTCCCTGCCCCGCGGCTCCCAGGAGGTGGCAGTGTTCCACCGCGGAACCCGCCCGGCAACGGAGGCCCTTTAATCTCCCTCTCACCCGTTTTCCGCTGATTTGCGGGCCCGCGATTTCTCGTGCGTGAAAGACACGCTTGTAAATGACCTTTAAAAGCCCAGGTGAGCTTGCGGGCCAGAAAGTTGTGAAGTGCTACAGCAGAGCTGGGAAGCCGGGGTGACGGGTAGAGGCCGCGATCCTGGCGTAGTTATACACATGTATACACACGTATGTATAGTATATATATACATATAACAATAAATATAAATGCAAACTTATGTATCAAGATTTGAGGCTGAGTATCTATAAAGCCGGGCAGAGCGAAGTGTTTAGCCGCAGTGCCGTTTGCATTTTGTCTCTGCGTTTAGGAGAGGTGGGAGAAAGACGCCACGGATGTGTGCCTGGTGCCCGTGTGCGGCCCTCTACCAGCACACGCTCACCGGCAGTGGCTGAAGTCCATTTAAATCTTCCCCCTTTAGCGGACAAGTGCAGAATTCAGGCCCCGTTAGCCAGAGTAGCTGGCAGCATGGAAGGTCCGTAGAGCATCCCCGGACCGGCAGCGGACTGCCCAGAGCGGCCGGTCCTCACAGCCCCACCGCAAGTTTCTCTTCCCCGATCACCTGCTCTGGCACTCTCTAAAAAAAACCTCCTTCCCTTCCCGGCGGGGACAGAAGCCCCTTTGCACCCCGGCGCGGCAATCTGCCTGCAGAGAGGGACCGCAGCATCCCTGTCGGGACGTCGGCCCGCAGCTCGGTTCCCCGCGGCGGGGCATCCGCCCCGACGGCAGCGGCTGTGGATTGAGGAGCAGGGCGGGGCAGCACTCACCTGACGATGACATACATGACCAAGAAGTTGCCGAAGAGCCCCACGACGCAGACCACGGAGTAGAGGGCCATGATAGCAATGGCCGTGANNNGGAGCGGCAGAGGGTGGCGGAGAGGCGGTGCTTCCCCCCTCCGCTCTCTCCCGGGCCGGTGGGACACGGGCAGGCCTCCGGCGAGGCCGCCTCCCGCGATGAGTGGAGGCCCCGCCGCGTCTCAGCTGGTGCAAAGTGCGGCCTGCCCGCCCCGTCGCGCCGCTGGAAGGTCGGGGGAGCGGGGAACACCCCAGCAGGTTTCCCCTTCCCTGCGGGTGGCACTGGAAAGCAAAGCGCTTGAAACGTTTCCTTCCCGAGCGCCGCGGGTATCGGTGGCGAACAGCAAGGACAAACTACCGGCAGAGTCTGACTTCGCGGTCTAAGGACTGGGGCAGGAAGGAGATCAGTGCGCGACTGATGAACATAATGAGCCAGGGATCTTGACAAAACCCTGTTTTGTGAGATTATAGAGATAGCTGAGCCCTGTAATAAAATGTGGTGAACTGTACGGCACCTTGCTGAGAGGGGTGACTGAACATGACTGAGCTTTGGAAAAGACTTGGATCTCATGGATTCTCGAGATTTTCAGAGGACTTTCTGTGCCAGAGCTCCAAGGATGCTCACCCCTAGATATTCATGTAATTGTTGTCGGACACAATAACACTGATAAGGAAGACATCAAAACCATTCTCTGAACTGTCCACGCACTGTAGCAAGTGCTTGACTTGCACAACACTCGCATCAGCACATTTCCACGATCGGCTTGTTCCAGATGAGCACAGAGATGTGTCTGCAGTACTGTCTGTTGGATGGCTGATCGTTAATTAGGAGAACATAGCTCTTTTACTGTCTCATCAACGGAATCAGAAGGGATCCTTAGTAAGGCAGGAAAAATACATCTTAGTGAGAGGAAGAAGACAGGGTGACAGTGATTGCTCCTGCTGCCTCATCATGGATGCGCACTAAGTGTATCTGCTCACTGTGTGCAGAGCACCTCCCGCTACTTCAAGAGTAGTAATGGCAGAAGTGGAGAAGCAGCAAGTTGCACCCTGATGGAAAGATGCAAAACGCCAGGCATTTTAGTCTGAGGAGTTTCTTTGTTTCCGTGCCACAAGCAACGGGAGCCAGTGCTGATCAGGGCAGGTAACAGCAGCAGGGTTAGACCACACACTCTTCCGAAGTGTCTCTGATCATTAGCAGTGGGTAGGAAGAAGAGGAAATGGGAAGGAGGTGTCACTGGACCTTGAGAAGGAGGTAGATCTGGGTAATTGGTATTTTTTTTTTCAGGTTATGTACTGTGAAGTCTTATCAGGCATATAGTGGAATGGAGGAAGAAGATAAGTAAGCTGTTAATGGGCACTTTTGCTAGATTGCATGTATTACTGCGTGGCCGGAGAGAGTATTTTCAGCATCCTTTATTTGATAGGAGAGAGCCATTTAGCATCATATTCAGAAAAAAAGAGCTTTAGAATAGGAGTTATATTGTTGCTGGAAAAAATTGTGGACAAGGGGAAATGAAAGCAAGAACTCAGAGATTTCATGTGGCCAAAGTCACTGGCTCTTTATCCCTTCTAAATTATAGCATGTTTAGTCATACACAGAGCGGGAGAAACAAGGCTTTAAAACTGGGACATTCTCAAAGACTTTCATCTCTGGGTGTGTGCACAGCATGCAGGAGCCTCTCTCTGTGCTTGCCCTTCATGCCATCAGAGCCATCAGAAGAGTTTAATGTAAGCCTGGACACAATTAGTATTCAGCCCTTTGAATACACCTCTGCCTGCCTGTGGACGGGATGGGGCCCAGGTGAACCTCATGAGGTTCAACAAGACCAAGTGCAGGCTCCTGCACCTGGGTCAGAACAATCCTCATCATCAATACAGGTTGGGGGTTGGGGTGATTGAAAGCAGCCCTGAGGAAAAGGACTTGGGAGTGCTGGTGGACAAGAAGCTGGACAGGAGCAGAGTGTGTGCTTGCAGCCCAGAAGGCCAACTGCATCCTGGGCTGCATCAAAAGAAGCGTGGCCAGCAGATCAAGAGAGGTGGTTCTGCCCCTCTACTCTGGTAGAACTTCACCTGAAGTACTGTGTCCAGCTCTGGAGCCCTCAATACAGGAAGGACATGGACCTGATGGAGTGAGTCCAGAGGAGGGCCACAAAAATGATCGGGGGTTGGAACACCTCTCCTATGAAGACAGGCTGAGGGAGCTGATGTTACTCAGCCTGGAGAAGAGGAGGCTCTGGAGAGACCTAATAGCGACCTTCCAGTACCTGAAGGGGGCCTACAGGAAGGCTGGAGAGGGACTGTTTACAAAGGCCTGTAGTGACAGAACAAGGGGCAATGGTTTTAAACTAGAGAAGGGCAGATTTAGATTGGATGTTGGGAACAAATTCTTTACCATGAGGGTAGTGAAACACTGGAACAGGTTGCCCAGGGAGGTAGTTGAGGCCCCATCCCTGGAGATGTTCAAGGTGAGGTTTGACAAGGCTCTGAGCAACCTGATCCAGTTGAGGATGTCCTTGCTCACTGTGTGGAACTTGGACTAGATGACCTTAGAGGTCCCTTCCAACCCAAACCATTCTACGATTCTATGAAGATGGGGAACAAAAGTCTAGGCTACTAGGAGATTCATCCTATATCTTGTGTCATAGCCAGATTTGCATCATCCTTGCTATCAGAAGGGCCTCTGGTGTATTTCAAGTGAGTGTCCTAAAAAAGCCTTAAATAGATGCCCAGGTAAATCTAATGATAACATTAGTTATCATTAGATAAAGACATGCAAGTCTTTATTATTAAAGACAAAAGAATTACTATGTGTGACTAAAACAACCTTTTGGCAGATGCAAATGAAAACTTGTGCTGCAGAGAGGATTGGCAAAAAGCCCTGGGAGTTAAGCCTCTTTAAGATAGGCCTCATTAAGCAAAATTTCAAGGTAGGGAAATGACAGTTAAATGGACCTCTTTGCAAAGTTATTATGAATGCTATTTCTCAAGGACATAGACAATACGAAATAAATCTTTACCATAATGCTTTCAGATGGTGAAGAACGTTTAAAGTATAATACTGCTTGAGACCCTTTCTTCAAATAATTTCAGATAGTAAAGGACCGTGTAGTCAAGATTCCACTGAAAAGGTATTTGTGAAGTTGCAGATCAGTAATCTGTTCTTGTGGGCAGTAATGTAGTGCATGTAGACAAGGTAAATACATAGCTTTGAGACGTGCATTTTAAATAGATGCTTCAACATCAGGTTATGGTCAGAATCACAACCTCCATCTCAAATTAAATTTTTGCTTGTCTCTTTTCTGCCAAAGTCCTTGCAATAGGACAGTTTCCAGGGCTGTAACTACAAATGGATGGACTGAAGACTTGGGAAAGGCTCAAGACTTGCAGAGAATTTTAGGATGAAAGTAGTTCGTCGGAGACTGTCCTAGAAGTACTGATTGGTGAGGTCAGATACATGTCTCAGTAGCAAAAACAGAATTTTATGGAGCACATTCACTTTCACAGTCTCTCCATGAGTCCTAAACTAAATAGAAACCATGTGCTTTGGTTACGGTCTAGTTAGGAAACAGGAATGAGAGATGGGTTGTTGTGGCTTGGTACTTTATAAAGATGGCCTGTGTGCTAGTCGCATGGTGGTGTGATGTGTTTCTTCTAGGAGCAGGGCAAGAAGGGACCTGGAAGCAGAGTGTGCTTTTCTTCAGCCTTACTGGTGGAATTATTCCCTCTCCTCACAATGTGTTACCTAAAAGCCCGTGCTGTGTCCAGGTATCCTGAGCAGAGTGAGGAGCAGGAGAAATTATGCAACAGAGGGGAGGGTGGCCACTATCTCAGTAATCCCAGAGCCATTTGCATCATAGCTTTCAACTGGTTCAGAAGTCCTCCAAAGACACGTCCTCCTTTCTCCCCTCAAGGACATCTTCAAGGTGGTATAGCGATAGTGTTTTGGTAGCAGCATTGTAAAGGCTATTTTAAATCACATACATGACACTAGCAGGCCGTATGACCTGGTCTTAGGTTTGGATGGGGTTTTTGGGCAGAGCCTAACTTACCATACAATGTAAGGAATGTGCAGCATGGAAAATTGTATTAAAAAATCTACAGGCAAGTCTGTTACTTAATATTAACATTTCAGTGACCGGAAGGGCCAGTTGTGGTCACATTGGCTGATACTTTATCTAATGTAGCTGAGAATATTTCTCTATGTCTTGTTTTTTTCTCTAAGTAATTTACCCTAAATCACACTAATAGTGATCAGCATGCATGTCTCCATTTCCTTCGCTTCAGTGCGGAGTTTTATCTAAAACTTGTTTTTCTTCCCTGAAGTAAATAAAACTTCCATTGTTCAATGTCTAGAGATTTTAAGTACGATTTTTCTATAATGATGCTACATAATCCTGGAGTTTAGGTTACAGGATTCAGATGGTGACCAGTACACATAATCTAGAATCATAGATTTCAACACTTCTTTAATATAACTTCAGGATTTGTAAAATATGTAGCATTGGCCTATATTCTTCTGAAAATTCTTCTCCTAATCTTCATGGAAAATGCAAACAGTTGTGTGGATTTTGGTATGAGGAGCCCAAGAGATAGCCAGCTGAAGAAGAGTTTAGGGTAAATGTTGGTAGCTAACGAGAAGAAATGCAGAGGCCATGGTATGGAACAGTTGGTAGAGGGAAAGTAGTGGTGAAGGAAAGATCCTGGATGTGTCTTAGTGAAGGGGAGATGGACAGGTGCTAATGAAGTCAAAGACAAAACCAACTCAGTATAGGTGTCTAGTACAAGCCAATGTCAGAGAAGTTCATTGCAAGGTAGATCACTGGTCTGATATAGTGGAGCTTTTCCTTCACTCTTACAGGTGTTTAGCTGTAAGGCAACCAGGTGTTGACTTGGAGAAATGAGAGTTGTTGTGACTTGTGGCATAAAATCTGTATGCACAGCATTTAAAGTGGTGTATTCAGAGTTGACTAGTTTGTGCTCCATAACAATCATGTGAGGACTGATTTTTGGAAGTGAGGGACACCAGTGTCAACAGCCTGAAAGGCCTGGAGGGCTGCTGTGAATTCTGGGGTTCTAGGAATATGTGATGTGCTTGCTACAGTTTTAGTCCCTAAAGGTAATTAAATGCTTTTACAAATTTGATACTAACATTTTTGCCTAATTTTCTAGCATATGGATAATAATAATGTATTAATAACTCATGTGCAAAGCTGGTCTTGAGTTAATTCTCTTTGTTCAAAGTAGAAGTTTCTGTGGTTAGTTTTTCCTTCTTCACATTGAAGAAGCGATCTGAGTCATTTGTGTTGCTTTTGTATTAGTGACCCAGGTCACATGTGTCTTCTTGCTAAATTGTGACAGTGACTCTGCAGATAAAGGTAATCTGCGGCTTGGCAAATACTAAATTCATTAGTTGAAAATCAGTACTTTATGTTACAGGTTCTCTGAGTTCTTCTGCACTTGTGAAAGATAAAATATATCTTCAAAATTTAATAAAAGTAGTTTTCAGTGATAGCTTTTGTGTTTGTATAACAAGTCTGAAGGGCATCATGGTTTGGGGATATAGATTTAAGATTTCCTAATCTAGCAAGGCTACTGGACAGATTCATTAGTGTTTGTTAAAGACTGTGTTAACAGAACTATTCTTGAGGAAACTAATAATTTTGCATTTGCTAAGTGTGAGCTACATGTTGAGTGAGAAGAATAAAAGGTGTTTTGGAAAACTGCCACTGTACTGCCTAAGTCTAGAGGAAGTTAGCATGTGATATAATCAAACACTATAGTAAGGGGAACACTTTGGTTCATGCAATCTTACATTTTCTAAATTTTGAATATTTTGTCTCTGCAAATTTAATTCATGGTCATTGGTTGGGCTTTCTTGATTCAGTATCTCAACAGAGGCGAGGTTGCTGCAGCTCTGTGCCCTCAGATCCAACCAGTAGCGAGGCTGGGCTTGTATTCCCAATAGTCATGCACTCAAAAACCTGTATAGAACCCACACATAAGCATGGCCACACCAGCCAACACAGACACATACTCAGCACTCACAGAAGCACAAATAGCAACAATGACCTCATGCTGTTCCCATATCTGGCTGTTCAACACGAAGGTCTGATAGTAGGAGTATGTATACATATACACTATGTGACTCTCTACAGTCGTCAGCTGGGATCAGACACTCGCTCTGCCCAGTAGCTGCTCCATATATTTCAGCACATAGACATACGAGCCCTCCAACTGCCGATGTGTACCTGCTTACAGACACCAGGAGACCTGCTTGGTTAAACAGGGA
>VWZK01007592.1:0-18761 GCA_013396935.1 Baryphthengus martii | reverse complement strand
TCTATGATTCTATGATTCTATGATTCTGGATGGTTTTATTAAACTTGCCTTTGATGGTGTGCCTGTTTGATTTTTTGTCTTGAATTTTCCAACACACTAGCTAGATGATTTAGTCTACCTGTTTTGCACCCCAGACGCAGAGGCTTTGAGATTCAGACTCCTCGGTGATAGAAACAGAGTATATGACATCTGACCCATACTCATCCTGGACATGACTTTTCTGAACCTCTCACATGGAGACTATTCTTAATTAACAGTTCATCTCTTCAGGGGTATACAAGAGCAAATGGAAATATATATATAGGTTTATTTGTTTTATAGTAACTCAAGAAATAGTAAGATTTAGAAAAGTCTGTCATTCTTACTATTGTCTTCTTAAGACCTGCGTAAAAACCAGACTCCCCTCACTTGAACATGATTTTTACTGCAAATGCTGAAGTCTTTTTTTTTTTTCTGCAGTTACTTTCCTTCCTTCTACCCTTCCCTAAGGAAAAGAATGCTTTCTCCTTTCTTGATTTAGCCTGCATTGTGTTTTTTGACTTCCTTGCAACAGTGTGAGCCTTTGTGTTTATTAAGAAGGATGCAATATCTTAGTTGTCATATTTCTGCCTCAATATGTATACTCATGCTACTTTTGAGAAACTGGAGAGATCTCATTTCCCCTAAGATATGGTGGCTTAGTACTTCAGCACAAATTGGAGTATCTGAGGGCAGCAACCTCTCTTCCTCTTAGCAGATGCACAGCATAGCCTGAATCGTCATACCCAACAAACTTAGTAATGAAATTGTTTTTAACTTTGTTTAGAATTCATGTCTTGTATATATGATGATTCCCAAATCATCATTCTCCTAAAACGAGGTAAGTAGATTAAAACAATTTAAAAAAAAAAAGTACAATTCATCAGTTCTGACACGGATATCAAAAGATAAAAGGTGATGTATGAGCTAGTCACGGTGAGCTCACTGTATAGAATCTAGTTACAAAAAATCATCACCTCCAGAGTGTAATTGGTCTAGTCCTTCAACTGGCTTTTGAGATGGGTTTTATGAGTTTTCCCCACAAATACCTGTTTCCCGTTGTTGAATATTAAGTCAGCCTGGCTGGTAACATTGTCTTTGATGTCAAACATAGATGCCTAAGTTTAAAAAAGATGAATCCTGCCTGATGTGTTTAGACTTACAACAGAGTAAAATTATTCAAGATCTACAATACTTTATTTTACCGATACATTCCTCAATGTGGAGAATATTTGTTTCTTTCCTAGCTGAAAGGTCTTTGAAATCCCTCCTATCTTTGTGAAGTAGAGTTAACGTGTCTGCCTATCTTTTTTCTTATATGTAGTGTGTTACTGACAGTCACAATCACCATTTAACTTCTTCAGGTGTGCAAAGATAAAATCAGAACGTCAGATACATTATCAGAACTACATATGGATTACCACCTGTGATCAGTGGTTCACATTTTGATGGGACTGAGAGATATCTTGCATTATCTGAAGTACACTCAACTCAGATTATCTCTTGAATACAATTCAATACTCTGCAAATGAGAAAAATAACAATAACTGCTTACGTAGATGGGAAAGGCAACTCAAAGATTAATAGTGTTTTCAGGCCTCTTTTTAGCCTTCCTCTATCTCCCTAATTTTTTGTCATTTTCAATGACTACCTTCCTTTCCATCAGTCTCTTCACCATTGCCTTCAACAGCATGTGGACAAGTAACTGTCTTGTGGAGGCTCTCCATTTTGTCTGGGAACACCTGAAACCGACAGACCATACACTCAAAGGCATTCCTTCTGCAAAACTATGAAACAGAAGCAGAGGGACTAAATAGGCAGCTAATACACAACGTCAATATTCCTGTGTGCAAGGAATATCCTCAGATGGTCTTTGTATGTCTTTGTTGATAATGCTTTTATGGAAAGGAGATGGAGTTGGGTGGATGTCAAGACTGAAAGGGTTATCCAGTCTGTGGTTGTATAGAGATTGTGACCATGGGTTTGTAGGATTTGCAATGTATAAGGACACAGAAGTTTTATCCTCTAAATTTCTCTGTTACAGATTACCACAAATACCACAAAAGTCACCACTAGCAATTAAACTACCACAAAATCAATAATAACAATAATAAATCACTTCTAGCAAGCATGCTGTGATTAATAAAGTGAATATATACATCCAGTTATTACAAATTACTATCAGCAAATAATAATATAGTATCAATCAATAGCATAGCAACAGTCAGTAATAGTAGCTATCAATTGTAAAGCAACAATCAACAACAGCAATAATCAATTAGGTGTATAATTTTACAGGTTACTATGAGCTTTTCATTAGTGAAGCAAGTTATCAACAATGTAATATCACATATAATAGAATATTCATATGGATTTATAGTATTAGTATCAACTGAATTAGGCAGATATCAGAACCATCCCAAAGGGAGGGACAAACCCATCCCAGAGTTGGACCCAATCATCCTGGAAGTGAAAGAACAAACCAAACTGACCCCAAAAGCAGGCCCAAAAAGTAGGACCAGTGAGATTACGGGTAGAGTCTCACTTCAAAGGCAACCCATGTCACAGTGTCTGGAATAAGGTGGGCAACCCTGGTGAGAGGTCAAGACATTGTAGAAAGTTTGTGTGGAGAATTCAGCCTGTTTAGAAAAGAAAAAATATGTGCAGCAAGAGAAGTTCTCAGAGAGAGAGGCTCTGTTTTGGATAAAATTTAAGCTTGTTTTATAACACAGAGACATAAGGCGGCATAGGACATCACTGTGAAGCAGTGAATAGATGTTGATAATTTTGATTTTTCATCTGTAACAGACAATAGATGGTGAAGTTTTCTGCACTTTCAGAGTAATTTTTATTTTTCCATATGGTTTCCCACCTTTTCAGATGATAAGGTGCTGTTTCATTCCCTTGTTTTTTCATTTAGCAATGGTGTCTCAGGAATTCTCAGCTTTCTAGGTATCCTAGGTACTTAACTTCCAAGATACCAACTGCCCCTTTCAGGGATGTTACTGGTTTCCAGGCCTGGTTCCCAGGCTCAAAGCTGCCAAGGTGGAAGGTGTTGTCTGTTAGTATTTTTCAGCATACATTTTCTTCTCTCCAGTAATTTACATCTTTAAGCAGACACCCTTTCTGGCTGCTCATATCAGAGAGATATCTAAGCAGAAGTCTAGTTACCAGTTTGGTAGCAAATCTTACAACTTTATTCTGAGAGTTCTAGGTTTGTTTGGTTTTGTATTTTGTCAGATGTTTCTTAGATATCCTGTTTGTCCCCGTTGATATAATATTAAATGAGTATTTTAATTTGTTATCTATTCTGTGTCAAGTATGGTGTTATCTCAGCACTATAATGTTTCCAGATAAAAGAGAAAAAAATACACTATTCCAGGGTTTTAAAGTGGAATTTGGTTTACTTAAAAGTAATTTTTCTTCAGATGGGAACAGGCTGTGGAAAAAGATGAAATAACACAGAGGACTTTAGATTAGACCTAGTACAAATACTTTGGAAGATTGTCACAAATTGGCTACTTTTCTATCGTACATAATGCAAATTGGACAACCTACGTGTATTGGAGCCTTGAGATTTTCAAGATTCGAGGTAGTATATCTCTATTCAGCTATGATGTAAAGGCCGGTACTATACCAGAGAAAAGGATGTAAGAGATACATCGTGAAGGAATAAGAACTGAGCGGTCTCCAGAACTTGACTGCAGATAGCAAACACTAACACATGGAACCACAGAAAGGTTGAGCTTGAAAGGCACCTCTGGATTTCTCCTAGTCAGAGTCCTTTGCTTAAAATAGGGTCAACAAGAGCAGGTTGGTCAGGGCCATGCCTAGTCTGGTGTTGAATAACTTTAAGGATGAACATACCACAGCCTCCATGAGAAATATGTTATAATTCCTTACAGCAAAGAAGGTGTCTTTTATGCTGAAATGGAATTTCTTCTATTTCATTTCCTCTTGTCCTATCACTGAGTACCGCTGAGAAGACTCAGGCTCTGCTCACACCTATGAGGTATTTATACACATTCATAAGACTCCCTTCTGAGATCTCTTCTCCAGGCTAAACAGTCCCTGCTCTTTCAGCCTCTCCTCATGTGAAAGATGCTGCAGTCTCTAAGTTTTTTTTTTTGTAGATTTGCTCCAGTGTGTTCATCTCTTATAATGAGCCCAGAACCGGACACGTTAACCCAAACCTGTCTTCCTTATGCTAAGTTGAAGGAAAGGATTACCTCCCTTGACTTGCTGGTTATGCTTATCCTCAAAGCAGAAGGCTGCTGGCTTTCTTTTCACAAAGGCACATTGCTGACTTATTTTCTTCTTGTGGACCCTCAGGTCCTTTTCTGAAAAGCCATTGCCAAGGCAGTCAGCCTTCAATGTATGGTACACGCGGTACTGTATTTCCCCTGCAATGCATTGGGTTATTTCTCTCCATGGGCAAAACTTACCACTTCCCTTTGAACTTCATGAGGTTACTTGCTTTCCCATGTCTCCAGATTGTCTATGACCCTCCAAATGACAGCACAGCTGGCACTCCTACCTGTTTGTATCATCAGCAAACCTGCTTAGGCTACACTCCATTTCTTCATCCAGGCCATTAATGAAGATGGTAAACAACATTGGCTCCAGTACTGACCACTGGTGTACACCACTGGGGACTGGCTTTCAACTGGACTTCATGCTGCTGGTCACAATCTTTTGAGCTCAGCTGTTCACTCAATACAACTTGGTGTCCACTTATCTAGCCTGCACTTCATTATTTCTCCTAAGAGGAAGCTCAGGGAAACAGTGTCAAAAGCCTTAAAGTCGACATGCCTAAAAGTCAGTCCTTGACTAAAGTCAAAACAAACAACATCCACTGCTCTTTCCTCATTAATCAAGCCAAACATTTTACTGTAGAATGCTCTCAAGTTGATTAGGCACTATTTTCCCTTTATAAATACATACCGACTACTTCTAATCACCTTCTCATTCTTCGTATGTTTGGGAATGGTGTCTTGGAGGATTTGTTCCATTGCTTTCCCAGAGATTAAGGTTAAACTGAAAGATACTTGACTTCTTCCAGTTCTCCCCTACTCGCCATAACTTTTCAAAGAAAGCTGACAGTGGCCTCAAAGTGGCATAGGCCATGTCCCTCAGCACTAACTGCATCCCACAAGGTCCCATGGATTTTTGTATGTCTAGTCTATTTACATGTTCCCTAACTCGATCTCTCTTCACTGAGTATATTTGTGTTGCTCAAGACCTTCTCACAGGTCTCAGGCACCTGAGATTCATGAAGGCTGGTCTTAACAGTAAAGTCTGAGGTGAAGCTGGCACTGAGTTCTTTATCACAAGGTCCCCTGCCACGTTCAACAGCAGGCTCACATTTTCCCCAGTCATCCTTTTGCTGCTGATATATCCATAGAAATCCTTCATGGTGGCCTTTGCATCCCCTTCTAGATTTAACTGCAAATGGGCTTTTGCTTTCCTAACCCCACTCCTGCAAGGTCTCTATTCTTTCTGTGTTACCTGGCCCTACCTCTAGCTCTTGAACGTTTCTCTTTTATGTCTGACTTTTGCCAGGAGCTATTTATTCACACAGTAGTAGGAGCATCCTGCTACTTTTGCTTGACATTTTTCATTCCAGAATGGCCTGTTCTTGAGGTTGAAGGATATTATCCTTGAAAATCAATCAGCTCTCCTTGACCACGCTATCTTCAGGGCTATATCCTATGGAATTCTTCTAAGCAGGTCCCTGAATGACATCATCTCATGGTCACTGCAGCTAAGGATGCTCCCAGTCTTTACATCCCTACTCAGTTCTTCCATGTTTGTAAGCAGATCATCCCCCTCACTGGCTTCCAGATCACCTACCAGGAAGTGGCCATCAGTGTTGTTCAGAAACCTCCTGACTTCTTGTGCCTTGCTGCACTGTCCCTTCAGTGTGCAATAGAGGTGGTTGGTCAATCACAACCAGACACTTGAAGATCTCAATGAGAACCAGGGCCTGTGAATGTGAAGATTCTCCAAAAAATATCTGACTGTAAGAATTTCTTCTAACTCTATTTCCTTGCATTTATTGTTGATTAGTTAAAGAAAGACCCAGGAATATGGGTTCCTCTGAGCTTAGGGGCACACCACAAGTTTCAGTGGAGGGGAAAGTCAACAGCATCAATTCTATTCCTGTACTGGAACACAAGAGTTCTCTGTAGTATCACTGGTTTGGGAGACTTTGAAAAGTCAACGTCATTATTTTCTACATTGCTTTCTGTAACACGTGCCTTTTTTCTGCTACTCATTCTTTAAAACATCAAGAGAAAAAGATTCCTTTTCTTAATATTTCCACATAGATGTAGCAATTTTCTTTTAAGGATGAAAAGGGTAAAATATATAAAATTTTATTTTCTGATTTATGGCAAATAGTAACTGTTTCATTGCAAAGGGCTAGGAAGTATCAAGGTTTGTGAAAGTTGAGGGAATGCTTACTGAAATATAATTAAACTACTAATGATTTTTTTATGACCTCTAATTGTAAACCATTGAGCTGTTTGAGCAGAATCTCAGAATTAAAATTAACAATCAGGCTTTGTTTGTCAAAAAGTGCTTCATTTGGCAGCTACAGTTTTAACAGTATTTTTTAAGTTAAAAGATAAGTCGTGTATTATGAAGTCAGATGTAGCTAATAATCAGCAAATAGCTTGGTTAGCAGGCAGAATATCCTGAATTTGTCCTTATTTTAATATCTGGCATGCAAATCATCTCTGTGGCACACAAACAGGTATTTATATAAATGCTTTTGAAGACAATTGGGATACACTAACCTAGCCAGTATTAGGGTTAATATGGCCTGTATGTTGCAGAAGCATAGTGAATTGGAAGCAGCACCAAGCAATGAGTAGGATGAAGAACAAGTTTTGAATTAACCTCTTCATTTGTTTGCTTCATTATTTCTTTTGTCTAATGACCCCTGTGATTTATTGAGATACGTAGTGCTGTTTGCTACAGAAAATCTATGTTCAATCTGGGATTTTTTTGTCTGAAGTTTAAAGAAATGTTATTAATCGACCTAGAACTACTTGCAGAACTGCACATGTAACTCATTACCTGTGCAGTTATCTGTCCAATTCATGGTTGATTTTTGGTTCTGTATTTCTCTGTTATGTAAGTCATTTTAGAACTTCTTTAGTATAGAGTATAAACCAATTTATGATGTTTGTGATGGACTAAATCTCGTGCAGGTATCAAACTCAAAAATGAAAAAATAAAACCATAGCTAACTAGGGGATTTATAACAAACTAAAATATCTCTTTTGATTTGAATCAAAGAAGGTTGCTATAAACAAGAATATTTGTTATTAAATGGTGTTCATGGAAAGACACGATCATCTTGGCCAGTTTCTTCATGTCTCTAAAACAATTCAATCAAATGAGCACAGCTGCTGGCAGATTTAGCAGATTTAGTAAGAAGGATTGCATAGGCATTGGGTTATCTACTCTGTTCAATCCCTTTAGTCTAACAGCAGGGGCATTATTTGGAAGTTTACTGTCTTCTGGCCTTTTTAAATAGAGCAAATAGATCCCTATTTAATCCTTGTGTCTTTTAATTCCAAATAAAAAACACCAGATGCACTCCAGAGAAAAACCTCTCTCAAATCTTGTAAGACCAAGTTAATCAAGAGGAAATAAAGTAAAATAGAAGTTAAATTGCACTTACTGGAAGAGGAGAGAGACTAGAAGAATTCTCTAAATTACTGTTAATTTATAGGCCATCTGAATGGCTGTCCTAGTAATTTATGAGCTCTTAGTTCTACTGAATTCATGGCAAAACTCCTGTTTAGATTGAAGGAATCTCAATTTAGCCCTGACAGACTTATTAGGAGAACCTATTAGCTTGCTCCCTTTTATATTCTTTCAGCAGTTTCAAGAGAGAACCATTGCACTTGTATGAATATCTCAAAATTCCTTAAGATTGGACGTATGAGGCTCTTTGAAAGAAATTCTGTGAAAGACTGTCATTCCTTTAGGGCTGATAGGAAACTGAAGAATTTAAAATTGTGATATTGCTAAACCGGTGCATACCAGATCTTGAAGGAACAGTTTCTGCACCTCTGTGTCACAATATCTAGATGGGGAATAGTAGGCCGCAGCTTTATTTATTTAATTTGGACTTTAGAAATTAAGTGAAGCAGTGAATGGGGAAATTGAAAATTAGGACATGTGAAAGCTATATTTTTAAAAATCAGGATTTTTATTGTTCAATTATGTTATTTTGAAACAGTAGTATTAATTATGGGTATAATTGTGAAAATTGAGAGAGTAACATTTCATTTTTTTGCTCCTTGTCAGAGTGACAAGAAGCTGTAGAAGTCCTCGTGTTAGAGAGAAGAAAGGTCTCTTACTTCAACACCCCTCCTGCCCCTCTGGTCTTGAGAGTTCATAAAACCAGACTGTCTCCTCTTGCTTTGTTTTGAATTACTCACCCACCAGTTGTGCTCCATGTTAGCAACGCTGACATGGCAGCAGCAGGCAACCATCATAATCTGTACCTCACCACCATACAGGTATATTCTTCTGATTCTGGAGTTAGACGTCTTGAAGCCTCTGTAGTTGTTACTTCGGTAGCATGCAAGGATTCCCAGGGAGCAGCTCATGTCCAGAGTAAGACTGCTGCACAGCAGTCAGTAAGGTATTGTTTAAAAGAACCATTCACAGATCATGGATGAAATACTGACAGATCATTCAGTAATTTATATTTTACTTGGTTAAGGCATGAGCATGTTGCCACATTTCTTGCTTTCTTTCCATCTCACATTTTATGATTTTTTTGACAGCATTTATAAAGACCCAAATCAGCCATGGAGACATTCAAGGTCAGACACATGCTTCAGTTATGGTTTAATGCAGCTACTCTGGTGGTGTAGCAGATTTATGCTGAGAGAAACTCGTGCAGCGAAGTTTAAGATTGAATATACCTGAGTGTTTTAGTAGGCAGAAGTCAATCAGATCTGTTGCTTTGAAATCAAAGAACTTGTGAGAGTTGTAGGGTTAGTTGTGATGTGCAGAATAAGGAAGAGAGGAACTAAGGCTGAGGAACATTTGTGGTTGGTTTTGTTGACTCACAAAGAAGGTCTCTGCATCAAAAAGAAGCAGCATTCTGTACTTTCAAGGTACCTAAATTAGTTAAATGATTAGCTACTTACCTAATTTTTGGAATAAGACTCTGTGAAAGTCATGGCATAAAGAACACGATTCTCTGGGATTCCTGATGAAGAGACTTGATTTGGCAAGTCACTGACCAAGTGATTACAGAGCAGTCTAACAAGACTAGACCAAACAAAGATAATACACCGAGAAAACAAATCAAGCCACTGACGTTCTTTAGAAGTGTGGAAGATATTTGCGAAAGCCTTAAGATTTAAGGTTAAAAACATATGGTGGTGCTGCCCTCTCGAGAAGATGCCCACAGCCCTTTAAATAAATCAGCAAGCTGCCCATAAAGGGTGACTGGGCAGAGAATAATTAGAGAGCTACAAGAGACAGGTTCTGAGAGTTGTGAATGTATTACAAATGCATGTATACGTGCTGTAATTTCTGGTAATTAAAATTAAGGGGTAGGGCTGTGCTTCAACATCAGTGTGAGCTTTTGCTTGTGAGGGAGGCAGGCAACATGGCTCAATATGTACATTACTGTGTGGGAAGAGTTCTGTGCATGGACGGAAGTGGTTAAAGTAAGAGTATGCATACTGGCCCATGGCAGTCTGAAAGGCAGACATTCATAGAGAAAGTCAAAGAGCACGGCTAGTTATGTTTCATTGCCCAAATAACACCAACTCACATCTGTATATCTACATCGAAGCCTCATTTTGTGAAGTTTTTCACTATCTCACACTCAATGCTTTTCAGATTTTTGCTTTCTAGGAATAAGATAACCAAAAAAGGTCCATTCCCATGGAGACTGGAACAGAACCTCACTAGAGATCCTTGAATTAAAGACAATTGTTCAGCATCATATTTTCACCAGAATCCCTGCTCTTTCTGGGGAGGAAGAAGGAAATATGTTGTTTTTTGGAAGAGTTGAAAAAAAATGATGAGGTACATAGGTTTGATTCATTAATAGTTTAGTGTTTGCATTGTTAGATTTCAAAATATCCTACATGCCTTGGATGTTATTTTAGTTTAATGGCAAAATAATGTTTATGTTAAGTCAGACCTTATTATTACAATGTACTTACTTTCTTTTTTTTTGTAATTCTAGACTCCTTTCCTAATCAGTAATCCCTATATCTTTGACATGTGCTGTGTTACAGCTAGACAAATTCATTGCTACAATGCTGATTTTCTTTCTTTAAAGCTGTTGAAATTTCTTAATGTTTCTTACTAATTTGATGTTAGTGAAAATTAAGCAGTGCACAATACCTCATTGTTTTAGACAGATTTCAGTGTGGTGTTCTAAAGGCTATGGTTCATTAAAAATATCGCATTATTTCTATGACTGTATAATAAAGTCATAATTACTGTGCACTTGTGGTACTGGGCTAAATTGAAATGTTGAACGTAATAATCCATTCACTTGCCAGAAAGGGTCAGTGACTAGTCTTACACTTAACATTGTATTGCATCTTACTGTTCTGCATGATTAAACAACTGTTAATTTCCCTGTTGCCTCTGGCCTGGAAGACTAATGTCTTTATTAACTTTCTAAAAATAAGTTTCCATTATGGGAAGCATGATATTTTATTAGAAAGATGCCAGTCTGTGCATACGATATTTTATCTTCTCAGATTTCATCTCAAGACATTGAGTTAATCGGTATGTAACATAACAAGATATGAAGTCTTCTCAATCTGAAAACTGATGGATCATATTAGAAATATTCAGGAAATGGGAGGGAGGGAATTCAGATAGACGAAACAGTGTTACTGGCACATCAGAGCTGTAGTTTTGATGTGTTTTGTATGTGAGAATGGATACTAGCATGCATAGGACTACATTTCTTTACATATGACTTGGTAGACCCATTTGGAAATCACGTGAGGAAAAAATTGCACGATATTGCTAGCATGATCTTATCTTGTGGTATCTGAAGGGCTCAGTTTAAATCAAAACACAACTGAGCTGTGGAGGTGCAGCAAAATTGCCCCACCTCTGAAGAGCTGCGGTCCAAAGGAAGAGAGGAAGACATAAATGAGATGGGGGATGGAGAGGGAAGGAGAAAAGAAGCATAGAGGGGCAGGGTAAATCTATTAGAAAGGTGACGTCTTCAGGCTTCTTTCATCATTTGATTCAATTGGAGAATTTTTTTATTTATTTATTTTACACTACAATAAATCGAAAGGCATCTAGAATTAACAAGGGGGTGATATTACCGTGCAAGAGTTTCCTGCTGTAAAGTTCTACTTTTATTATTTTGATCCTACAGTTTGTCTTGGATTTACTACTAAAATCAAGAATTGAGTAAATGAGAAGAAAATAGCTCTGCAGCATGCTTGTATATACATAAAATATCTATTAAACAGTTTTCTATAAAAATAATTTTGGAATGTGTTACAATTAGAATAATTAGCAAATGAATACTAAGTAAAGATCAAGCTATTTAAAAAAAAAAAAAAAGAACTGTTATGTAGAAACACCAAAAGCTGTCTTTTTCATAGAGTTCATACTTATGTGTAAGGATGATTTATGGTTACAAAGACAACTTCAGCTACACTCATATATTTACCCTGCTGAAGAAAACTCAAATCTTTCTTTCTCAAGTTTGCATTTTTGTTATATAACTGTAATTTCTTTGCTGTCACATGTCTACAAAGATTTTCCCCCTGCCGTTTTCAGTGTCTTTTATGCATGAACCCAAAAGCTGTACTCTCCTTCAATTTTAGCAGGTGGGTGTAAATACAGATTTTTTTAATTATAAAGTATTTGTTTTGGTTTGTTTTTTTTTTTTGCTATCACATTCTTGTGTTCTAAAACCTCTCCTGGAAATTCTTACAGACATAAGATGAAAATAAATTCTCCAATCCTCATATAAGTACTAGCATGTAATGCAGTTCAGGAAAAGATCAGCCTCTTATTTTTGTTTTGCATTTTACCAGATTTCTGTATGAATGCCTGATCTCTCTCTTTTCCTTCTATCTGACTCCTGAAAGGTGACTATACTATGTCCTGAAGTTCTCAACGTTAAATAGCAAGTGCTGGGTTAATCCCAAGCGATTGCGACTTCCTAACAAATACCACCTCAGATACGAAAGGTCCTTAATGTAAAGAGTCTCTATATCTCATCAAAGGGATGAAAGAAGCGATGTGAAGGAGACTAGAAGCAAGGGGAGCATATTTGTTTAGATGTCCCACTAACAAAGTCTGTGCCTGTCCCATCACAGCCCATAAATGTTTTGACATTCAGAGCAGGAGGAAAGCATGACCCAGAGGAAGGAGGTCCTTCAACACCACCTTATACTTTTCAGATTTCCTTGGCTATCAGGAACAGTAAAAATACAGATTAAAAATACAAATATAAAATATACTAACTATCCAATCTCAAAAATTCTAGTTCCATGGTGTTATACTTGTATATTATGTAGCATGTTTTTGTTTTGTTCAAAGCCTGAAAAATGAAATCTGTTTACTTGTTTTTCCTAAGTGTGATCTATCTGAATCCCCAAATATTTCTGTGTCTCTGGACCATAATTCTCTCTGTCCTCATATTCAGAGATGATGTGAGTTCTTCCACCTGGGACAGACTCCCAGTGCTGACATTACCTTTTGGCATCAGTCTATAAATCAAGCTAGTCTAAAACATGCGGTGGAGGGATGGCATATTGGCCAGACTGACATTCCCTTCTGAGCGAGGGAAAGTGAGGGATCCGAGAACACACAGAGTCTGAGGAAACCCAAACGATTCCCAAGGAAAATCAGAGGACAGAGATGGTCTGGAGACACTCTTCGTTTGAAACCAATAGAAAGTTCAGGTTGCCACTCGTAAGTTCAGTGTGCATTTTTGTAAGACCTTCATTGTTTCAAATTCCCTTTCAGAATTTTGTCTCTGGCTCAGTTTNCCTTCCTTTTCCCCTTCCCTTTTTCCTTCCCTTTTTCCTTTCCTTTCCTTTGCTTTTTCCTTTGCTTTTCCTTTCTCCTTACCTTCCCTTGCCTTGCCTTCCCAAACCTTCCCAAACCTTCCCTTCCCAAGCCTTCCTAGAATAGTAAGTAAGATGTGGAGTATAGTTAAGTATTTAGCAATTTCTGAGACAGCAGGTACTTGGCAAAGCATCTGTCCCTTCATCCATCAAAACTTGTTTGGAGTACCTTCCCACCAGTGATAGCTGACTGTGGAATTAACAGTATTCAGTGGGGAGTTGGAGAACGAAATCACCACAGATTATGTCATTTGATATGTCACCATTTGCAAACCCCACATATTGACGTTCACCATTTTATTTTTATGAACAGGATTGGGTAGGACCTTCCTTCTCCTTTCTAGCTTGTTACCTGTTGATCTGAAGGGAGTCTGGGATCTCTTTCATTGTTGCGCTCTGGAAATATATAAATGTGAAATGACATATAAATATTTTCTACAGTACCACTATTAAACATGGGTATGGTTGACACTGGAGTCCTTGTGCTGCTAACACAGCTGCTCAGCATCCAGACCTCTCAAAGTTCTTGTATTTCAGATACACAGCCCAGAGGTTGCTCTGAAGTTTATGCATCATTCCTTGTAGCTAGTGCCAAGAAGTTAAAGTCTCTGAAGGAGCAGTTGGGGCTGCCTCTGACAACCAAAGGTATGGGATTTTATTCTGTCATTGTCCATATGGCTAGATCCTGGAGCTTGTCTTCCCTTCTAGCTCTGTGTGTCTTCTTAGCTGTGTCCAGATCCTATGTCGAGGTCAGACCTCATGTTACAGTGCACATCAGAGCAGCAAGGGCTGGCTACTCTGCACAGCAAGGTCAGCCAAAAGCCGGTCACAACAACAACATCTGGCAGAGGCAGTGGTCTTGACAGTAAAGGCCCAGTCTTATGTCCTGTGCCTGCTTAGCCCCAGGTCAGGTCAAGGAGTTGTGGCAATGTGAAATCATGTCAAGGGGGAATTCTTTTAAAAAACTATTTCAGTTTCTCATGGCTCTGACTGGTGTTTAGCCCAGAGACTTTGCAAATTAGACAGATTGTACTGGAGCAGAAGATAAGATTTGCTGTGGAAATTTCACTGGAGATAAAGAGCCTCTCTCTCCATCTTGGAAGGATGAAGAGGTCCTAAACATACTCTGGGGAGAAGAGGTATTTTTCTGTATGTCAAAGAGGGTGCTCATGCTTGAGCTTTGCATCTTCCTTCAACTCATGTCTCTGTAGTAAACATGATATTAGACGTGAAAGAAGAGAAAGAATCAATTTATGACTGGCTTCTAGTCCTAGTACTGAAGAGTATTTTTACTGTAAAACACGAGCCAGCCTAGGTCAACTGGAGACTGTCCAATAGTTTTAGAACCACATGCTTAGTTCCTATTGTTCTTCAAAGCTATTACGAGAAAGGCAGGATATAATTCTCTGTTTATTAAGGCAGTATCTCTGTGTATTACACTTCTACAGGCCTGAGGCAATGTATTACTACAAACATGATAAGTAACTTCACCGAAGCTTTGGAAAGAAATCTTGATTGTAAGAATTGTCTGAAAAGCATTCAGTCCAAAATTTATTTAACGTGTACTTGAGAAGCAGGAAACTCTGTAACTTAAGTAGTAACTTAGATCTCAGTAACTGAGATGGATCCAGCCTGTTTTAGAATTGGAAGTATTGATATTTTGGCTTTGCTTCCTGTAATTGCCAAACAAAAATTTTTCTTCAGCATTTGCAACAAGCTTTATAGGTATTTGAGCACAACTGTCCTGTGCTTATGTCTGCTAAGCCTATATTACTGGCAACAGCAGACAGAGCAAATAGGTCTGTAAAAACTCTGAACAAAGCAGAGACATTTGTAGAGGTAAAGATAGCTACCATGAACTTACACATACTCTAAATTAACAGTTTTTAAAAGCTAGGTGCCAATTTCAGCCACAGAGAGGTAAGTTCTATCCACAATGCAGGTTTTTTTTAGAATGAACAAGAAGTTACTAAAAGTGCATATGTGAAAGTGTGTATGTATTTCTCAAGTAGTGTGTGCATGTGTAATATTGGCAAGGCTGGGTGTCACAGTACGGGTAGTACAGACACTGGAAATACAGAAATATTTACTGTATTCCATTGAAATCTAGCGGGGGCTTTTCATACCATTTCAGTATCTTATAATAGAGCATCTTTACTATAGCTAAGGAAGCTGGTAAGAAAAGAGATATGGTAGGTGTTTCTAAGTAATACTGTTAGCTCTGAAGCTGTCTTCAAAACTTGCACTTATGTCCCGACTGGAGCAAATGCAGACCTGTGGCCCTGTCTGGGGATGCTGCTGCTCATGATGGGGCTACACCAGAATGGCCTCGCTGCACCTTGGTATTCAGTTCCTGGACTACTTGGGATCAAGACTCACTTCTGAAAATGTCCTTGCTGCTGAAACTACCACAGATTAACAATCACTTTTTTTTTTTTTTTTTCCCATAACTCTGTGATAGAAAAAAACCTCTATCTGACTTAGATGCTATTGTTTGATCCTCCATGGGTGGCTAGTCTTCAGGAAAATTAAGGACATTGAGCCTTAATGTTCGTTAGAAGCAAATTATGACCACAATAACTGAGTTCAGGAGTTAAGCCAAAGATAAAAGCGACATCTTTTTTTCTTTCTTTCTTTTTTTTTTTTTATTTCTTTCAGTTATGGGTTTGTTGTAGGTTTTTATTTTTTGAGAAAATCAGCCTTTGGAGAAGTAAATGCTGACAGCAAAAAAACTGCACTGAAAAACACTGGTTCAAGGTGGAGTCCTCTTCTGTTTCTTTTAGCTGTGGCACTGNCTGGAGGAAAATGGAAACAGAAAATAAAAAGAAAATAAAAGTAAATTTGTCTCTGTAGTTTGAAATATTGTCTTTCTTCCCTTATGTCTAGCAGAAAGCTGTAGTGAACTAGTGGACTAAAAACTGTCAAGAAATTCTGTTTATATTATCAGCAGTTTGAGAGCTCTGGGTATTTTTGACTGGACTTATCACCTAGTTGTGATTTAAATGTAGAAGTAGAAAGCCGGTTATCTAGTTTTATGAGTTTGATTTTCAGCTGGTTTATACTGTGTTACAGTTACTCAGTTCAGGAAAAAAAAAAAAAAAAGGCGCTCCTCTGTTTAAAGTGTAACTCATTATTCACAGTCTTCTTTTTTCCACTGTTTCAATTTTATCTGTTAAATCCTTTAAGTACCAGGAATTCAGGGTGAAGGAACAGTAACTTTAACACATTCAGGTGTACCACAGAGTCAAAGACTGTTTTGAAAATGTAAATCCCTTAAAACATTGTATGTGTCAGGAGTACGTTGCACTTTATGAAACCACCTTTTGCTACTTTTCTTTCAAATAACTAGTAATGGTTTTCTATTATTTTATGTGTGCTTTTGAGGAAAAGCTACAAAGCTTCTCTTTTCCTTCTTCAAGCAACTGTAGAAATGTAGAACTTTAAGAATATGAGGTCATGTTGGTAATTTCTAACCTTGCACACTTTATTTTTCAGTTCATTCTCCTCATCCTGAGCTGGTTCATACAACTACAGGCAACCTCAGGAAATACACAGAGGTCTAACATCACAGGCTTGAGGACTCCACCACCTCTCAGCTACTGTCAGAATGTGAGGAAAAATGTTGACTGTCACTCCAGATCTCACAGCTGAATCTGGAGGTCCCCAGCTGCCCAAATTTGGGACCTTCTGGGATGAGCTGTTTCTCAGGTTTGCTTTGCAGACATCAGAGCTATAAGGCAAGGAGGACACGGCTGGTGCTCTCCAGTGTCTTCTGTGTGCATCAGCAGAAGAACTGGGAAGTGTGCCTGCAGTTCCCAAAGAGGTTGCTCAAGGGCTCTAGTATTCCTCTACACAGATGCACCAAAGGGCATGCATGGGTCATAGATGTTACTAATCAGTCAATCTGTAATGCAGAAATACTAGTTATCCTCTACCATCCCACTGAAAAAAAGCAAAATTCATGCATTTTGCCCCTATCCACATAGGACCTGCTTCTATATTATAGATAAAAGGCTATGCCATACCTTACGTGTTAACAGTTATTGACTAGAGGAAGATAGTGAGAAAAATTTAAATATTCTGTGTTTTGGCAATAAAATTTTTCTCTGCATGTTAAATAAAACACAGTGAAGATCCAGGAAACTGAAATAGCTCTTTTAATGAGCCGCTTCGGTAAATTTATCCCCTAACAACAACTAAAGAAATATGCTTATTCCCTTCAGATATTAGAATATCCATCCAGCTCAGAATACAGGATGACTTTTGAAAAAAAAAAAAAAGTGAATTATGGCAGAGATATAATACTTCTGATCATTGCAGTGAAGACATAGTTAACAGAAGTTAGCTTGCTTTGCTTTTCTTTCCTCTTTCCAATTTGGCAGTAATGATCACTGTTGAGAGATCATGGATTGTTTTACACAGCTGATGAGTCAAGCCAAAAGAGGAGAACTTCTGAGCCAGACCTGCAGTATCTTCCAAGCGTGAGTCATAGTCACTGAGGTGTCCATTCTTCAATTCTTCTGGGAATCACAGAGTCAAGAATGCTTGTCACAGACATCAGCCCTACCAGGAAGTCCTGATCTAAAACAAGAAACAACAAAGATCAGGGCATCATCAATCAACAGGAGTGCAGATAGGTGCAAAAGTAACTGAATTTGAGCCATGAATACTTAGCTGAGAAGAGACAGTATGTATTATTCACTCATTTGCTATCACTGTTAAACAAAACACCTAGAAATATACAGAATCACAGAATGNTTCTTTCTTTTTTTTTTTTTTTTTTTTTTTTGAAGACACATAAAGAGGATACTCCAGCCTTATTTTTCAGGAAAAAGTTAGACTCTTCCACCTAAAACTCCACTCTTAAGCTTGACTGAAGCACAGTAATTCTCAGCCAAAAACAGAAGTAGAAAGCGAAGTGGACTGAGGTTGCTGTAATACTAAGCTTACTTTAAAGTATCTGTTTTATTATTAATATACTTTTAATAGCATCTCTCCGATTGTTTTACAGACTGACTACAACTTAAGTTAACGCTGAGACATTAAAAGCTTGCCTTTTAAATTTTNGAAGGGATCTCAGAAGATCATCTAGTCCAATCCCCTGTGTCAGAGTAGGATCAACTAGATTAGGTCACACAAGAACGTGTCCAGGTGGGTTTTGAATGTCTCCAGAGAAGGAGATTCCACAACCTCTCTGGGCAGCCTGTTCCAGCGCTCTGTCACCCTCACCATGGAAAAGATTTACCTTATGTTTGCATGGAACCTCCTATGTTCCAGCTTGCACTTGATGCCTCTTGTCCTGTCATTAGGTGTCACTGAGAAAAGCTTGGCTCTGTCCTTCTGACACTCGTCCTTTCAGCATTTATAAACATTAATGAGGTCACTCCTCAGTCTCCTCTACTCCAAGCTAAAGGGACCCAGCTCCCTTAGCCTTTCCTCAAANTTCGGTTAAAATATTTTATTGGAAGTCACAGATGCTTCTGTGTTGTATTTTTGTGGCCACGGTTTCCTAAGTAGTGTAAATGCCAGTGAAGTGATCTTCTAGAGGATTCCAAAAAACTAAGATAACTTTTCACCTAAGTGAAAGATAATGAGAAAATTAAAGGTGGAAATGAATTAATTTTAATTGTAGTTAAT
>VWZK01007584.1:0-21551 GCA_013396935.1 Baryphthengus martii | reverse complement strand
CGCGCAACCTCGGCCTTAAGGGGGTTCTTTGGGGAGGCTGGAGGGGCTCGGGGTCCCTGGCAGAGGAGGGGGTCGGTACCAGGAGAGTGAGAGGGCAGGGAAATGCAGACAATACTTCGTGATGTGCTGGGTGACCTGGGGTTTTGTGTTTGTGTGTTGTGTTTTGTTGGTTTTTTTTTTTTACTTCTTGTTTTTATCTCGTTTTCACGTAATAACAGCGTTTGGCCCTTTTCAGTCGCACGCTGGTAATTTGAAGAGTTTGTCTCTTGCCCCAGCGTGAGAAATACTCGATTTTTTTTTTAAAATTTTTTTTTTTTGTTTGGTTTGGTCAGTGTTTAATAACTTTGTTCTGAGCAGAGATTTTATTAGCCAGATCATGAGTAAGGAATTTCCTTTATTAAGAGGGAGGGAGGTGGGGTAAGGGGGTAGCACTTACTGTGTTTTAGAGCTGGTTTAGCGGTTGGGCCGGGGATCAGTTCACCCTCTTCCTGCTGCCTCTCCCCTGGTTTGCAGGAAAACACGGGGTTTAACGTTAAAACTTCTTGTAGGCCACAGCGCTCACGAACAATGGCTCTGCTTTCGTTTCGAGGCTAACTTCCCAAAAAAAACCAAAATAAAAATAGAACCCACCCAACCCAAACTTTCTCCTACTTCGTACTTGAACTTTTTTGAAAACGCTCATCTCGTGCTGCCTTAATTTTTTTAATATCGCCGGTTTGTTTTTAGGAGAACAGGGAATAAGAGCGGTGAGGGGCTGAGCGCGCAGCTGAGCTCTGCGCGGATTAAAGCCGCCTTATTCGGCATCGTCGCCGCTTCGGCTTCCAACTTCCTCGGGGCTGGCTCTGAAGTTTTTGTTGTTTGTGGAACGTCCCGTAATCTAAAGTATTTTGCTCGTCGCGATAAGACGGAGCGGTTTATCTACGGGCTGTGTTTTTATCGAGGGAAAAGGAAAATTGTCCGCTGTAGCAGCCTGGAAGCCTTTGTTTGTAAATATGTAGCTCTTCCCAGCAAAGGATTTATCTCGGGAAAGTTCGTTCTCTATTTTTACGAAGAGTTGAGGACCGAAGAGGCTCCTCGTCGCCACGAGCCTCGCGGCTGCCGGCTGGCTCGTCACCGTGCGTTGTGTAGGTGACTTCCCATATTTCTGATGCTCTGTGTGCTTTGAATGACAGGATTCAGCTGCCCGCTGCATTTCGCACGGCGGTTCTATCAAAACACGGCTTGGAACTAAACTTGAACTACCCAGAATGCTCCGTTCCCCTTTGCTCCCTTTCAAAATGTCGCCTTTGCCAAGTTTTTAGTTTTTTTTTTCTCTCGGGTTTGGAGCTGCCTCGCCTGCCTTAGATGAAGGAGGAAGTGCCTGCGAACGGGAGGCACTTGTGCAGATCTTCCTCGTGCCTCGACCGAGATTTTCTACACCCCCCCCCTCAGTTTTTTCAGTAACGTGATTATTGGCGATCCGGGCGCGGATCAAACCGGGAGGGGATTTGTGCGAGGGCAACGGAGAGACCTTGTGAGGGAGGAAAGTCGTGGCCGTGCGGGCAACTTGGGACCTTGTGGTGTGTTGGCTGGAACCGGGCCTGGGCACCTTCTGTACACACCGGAAATGTTTGGTGGATTCATAGTATCATCCTTTTTTTTTTTTTTTTTGGCCTTAAAGCCTGCCCTGAGATAACTTGTAACCTCGTGCTCAGCTTTCACTGCCTGCTGTTAATACACCCCCCGCCCTCAAACTTGGTGATAGGTGGATTTCTTACCAGGAATTACTTTTTTTTTTTCATTTTTATTGCAGAGAGGAGCTTTGTTACTTCATCTCACGTTGCTGAAGGATTTTGCTAAAGTTTATTAATGGCAAAATGTTTACTGATGGGAAAATGCCTTTAAGTTGTAGTCTTGTATTCTTAAAAATCAGCGAAGGTTTGGTTAAAAAAAAAGAATCAGCGAAGGTTTGGTTAAAAAAAAAAGAATCAGCGAAGGTTTGGGTAAAAAAAAAGAATCAGCGAAGGTTTGGTAAAAAAAAAAGAATCAGCGAAGGTTTGGTAATGTCAGGTGATGTCACGGTACTTTATGGAGTTTTTGGGGATGCTTCAATGATTTCCAGAGGTTTTTGAAAGACTGGGAAGTGAGTTCTGTGGAGTGTTTCCTGGTATTGGAGTTGTGAAGGTATCTGGACGGCAAAGCCTCGTGGAGTTGCTGTTGACGTAGCCCCTGGAGCTTTGGGATGTGTGTGTATCTGGGTGTGAACAAATGTGTGTTGTCGGGGCAATTAAAACCCCCTCTGCAGTTCTTACAGGTGTTTTCTGCTGAATATTAGCACTGTTTAGTGGCACAAACTTGAGAAAGTTTGACTGAAGATAGAGTTTGGACTTTTTTTATGTGTCAGCTTTCTCTCTGCGCTGTTAGAAAATGGTTCTTGGGAGTTGGTTGTAGTAGTTGAGCGTTGTTCTGAGTGCTCTGATGAGCAGGGAGGGAACAGAGCCACCTTTCAGGCCGTCAGAGCTGCTGTCAGGATCAGGGCCAAGGTTTCCAGCCACCAAGGTATCAGAGTAAAGCCTTCTGGGGCCGCTCTGCGGCTGCGGTGGAGTCCGTGAGGGCTCGGCACCCGCCGCCCCGCTCCGGTTTCATCCTTAGGACTCTCTGTGGTATTTGTGGCGTTGCTTTTAGGTAACCAAAGTCATAAACTAAGGGATCTTTTTTAAAAAATAGTAATTCTGACCATACCAGGCCTTTAAAAATAAATGTGATTGGTGTGTACGCTTGGTGTTGGCTGAGCATTACATAACGGGGGGGGAGGCTGGGGGGGGTGGAACACTTCTCTGTTCACACGTGTAACGTGTTTGTTGCTCTCGGGATCAGCTGATAACGTTGTGTTAAAATAACAAACAACCCTGAGCGCTTGTGCTGCTGGGATCCAGCAGGATGGAAATGGGTGAGATGCTGCCGGTTGTCCTCCTGCACGCGGATGATTTTGGGTGAATCCAAAGCATTTGGGGAATTTTTCAGTGCTGGATGGTTTGTACAACTTGTCCAGCTTTCCCGATGGCGGTGGGACCGGCACCGCCGGCTGCTCCAGCTCTGGAAGGTTGTGCCCAGCTCCCGGGCACTGAGAGGTTTGCTGCTCTTTCTCCAGGGCATCTCAGACAAACCATCCCGGTGTGTTTTACCACCTCCTGACCCAAGGCAGTTTCGGAGTTTGCAGGAACTGCACGTTGCGTTTGGGACTAAATGAACTGTCTAAGCAGAAATCCAGAATTTTAACTTTACATTTGTGGGGAAAAAGAAACCCAAGAAACCAAAACCCAACAAACCAAAACTCAACAAACCTGTTGCCTTGACGTTTTGCATGAGGGAGCGAACACATGGCGATACAGTGGGACTCGTGGATTGATTGAAGATCTGCCTGGTAATTTGTCGGCCGTAAACAAGCACGGCAGGCACTGATGGTGTAATTCGCGTTTCTCCGGGTTTTTCGGGGCCTTTTTTTCTAGCAATTTTCCTTCTGTGGCAGCGCTCCGGTCGGTGTTTTGTCCGTCGCGTAAATTGACGTTCTCATTGCGGCGAAATGGGCACCTTGCACGACTCTTGCCTGTGCCGATACCGCTTGGGAGGCACAAAGCGCGGAATTTTTGGCCAGCGTGCGTTTTGCTGCGATAGTTTTAGTTGCTGGGTGAATGAAGCAAATAACTGGTAAAACCGTCAGCTTTGGCGCGGTGATGTCTCCCTGCCAGTCACAAGATGGGTGTGTTATTTAATATGTAAAACTGTGAGGATTTCATGGTTTCTTTTCCTTCTCTCTCTCTCTGGCCGTCTCCCTCCCCCCCCCAATAGGTGTTGGTGGAATGAGCGTTGCGTGTGTTTTGAAGAGAAAAGCAGTACTCTGGCAGGACTCGTTCAGCCCCCACCTGAAACAGCACGCTCAAGATACAGCTAATCCCACCATGCCTGTTGTATTGACATCTGGAACAGGGTCCCAGGCTCAGGCACAGCCAGCTGCAAACCAGGCGCTTGCAGCAGCGGGGACGCACTCCAGTCCTGTTCCCGGATCCATCGGAGTCGCGGGCCGCTCCCAGGACGACGCTATGGTGGATTACTTCTTCCAGAGGCAGCATGGTGAGCAGCTTGGGGGAGGAGGAAGTGGTGGAGGCGGCTATAATAACAGCAAACATCGCTGGCCTACTGGGGATAACATTCATGCAGAACATCAGGTAAAAAACCAGTTCCATGTTTCCAAACTCCACACGTGAACGCATCGGGCTTGTGATAGATGCTTTTAATGATGCTTTTTTTGTTTGTTTGTTTTTTGTTTTTAAAGCTTAAGCTGGTTATTGTGCTGTTGGAAAATGGCAACGGTTGTACTTTTTGTTTTCTCTTTTCAGGGTGGCGGGGCCTTGGTAGTTCTGAGCTGAAATGTTACTGCTCTTAAGGCTGTTGAAATCCCAGTCCGCTCTCTGTGACAGTCAAATGCATGTTTGCAAGATTTATCATTCCCTTTATTGATTTTTTTTTTTGTTTTGTTTTGAATTTTTTTTTTTTGGTGGATGTGTGAAGCAATGGAGCAGTGACTGCTGCTGCTTTTCAAATCTGTTGCTGTAGTTAAATAATTCTTATGTAATGGTATTACAAAACTGCCAATGCATGTAGGTTGAGCTTTTACCATTCCCAATATTGAAAAACACCCTTCTGGAAGCTGGTGGTAATGTTTTTTTCCTGGATTTCTTTGCTTATTTGTTTTGGGGTTTGGGATTGTTTTAGGGTTGGTTGGTTTTTTTTGTTTGTTTTTTTTTTTGTTCCAATTGGGAGGGGAAGGAGCTGTTAATGTGCTTAGCTGAACTGTGAGCAGCCTTCAGGACGTCATGAACCGGTGCTTTTGGCAACACAGCTAACTTCTGCCAGCTGCTGAACGTTTCTAACAGGGTCATGAGCCAAACCATGCCTGGGTAGTAGTGTTTAGTAGTGTTTACTGGGAGACTTCTCAGCAGTTGCACTGTCGGATGTGCTGGGAGTTAACTGGGAGCGTGACTCACTGAGCTGTCTGTCCGTCACCGAAGCAGAAGCGCTTCCTCCGCTGAGGGAACGCGGCTTCGCCGTGAGCGCCTTTGAAAAAGGACTGATTGCCGCAAATACAGTCAGAGCGGCCGACACGAACCTTTCGCAACCTTCCTGAAGATCTCCCGTCTTGAGATTTTTTTCAAACAAAAGCAAACAAGCCCTTGTTCCTCTGCCCTGCCTCCCCCGGGGGCTGTGTTGCCATCCAGACCATTGAAAAGCAAACATCGCAGGCAATTTTGCAACCTCGCTGAAGTCACTGTGGACATCAACAAAGGAATAAACCCAAATGCCCTGTTAAGTTGTTCTGGAATTAAAAATCCTATAAAATACTGAGGTATAAGCTAAACAGCTAGAAGAATACTGTGGTTGTTCCTTTCTGGGGAAACATGGTGTTTAGTTATTGCTTTAAAAGAACTAACTGCGTGGAGTTGTAACTTCTTTGGTAACTACCTCAGTTTTCAGTCTCTAAATGTAGAACTTGTTTCAAGAAGCGTCAGTGGAAAATATCTTAATGTGCTTTAAGTAGTGTAAGCGAGCAAAAACTTCTCACTGAAAGGCAGCAACTTTTTGATTTTTTCAAACACAAGCTGCCCTGTGGCCTGGTGTGGAGATGTTTAGGCAGGAACTACTATTGTTTGGGCATCTTGTCAAAAGACAGCTTCAGGAATTAAAAAGACCACCATCAATTTCTTAATCTCTTTTTCCTCCAACTCATCATTTCATCTTCCTTTCTCTGAAAAGCCCCAAAAGCAAAGACAACAAAACTCACAGGAGATTGAGAGAAGCGGGACACCCAAATCCTGCCATCAGTAGAAGTTGTGCTTGTATTTGAGCTCTTTTTTACTGCATTCTTTGATAACCAGAAGCCTTCAACTTTCAGTTGAATCAAAGAAACTTCCTCCGATATCAGCAGATGTGTTGCTCTTCCTCAGCTTGATTTTCTTCAGTAACTTCTTGAGTGAAGTGATACTGATAAATGTACCACTTAATGAAATAAAAGCTCGTTAGCTTTTATACTAGTTTAAATGAACTTGAAAAAAGTAATGCCTGTATTCCTTGGAGGCAGAACACTTCTAGGAAGGTTATTTGGATAAAATACACCTGCAGGAGGAAGCTCACAAGGTTTTGTCTGATGCTTTCTCTTTTTTTTTTCTTTTTCCCTCCACCTGTGTTCTGAAGCTCAACAAATGCCCACTATAATATAGTGAAAGTTGGAACCTTTCTTTACTTGCTGGTGTTTTTTTTATCTTGGCTGCTGTGTATTTATGACATAATCCTGATGTTTTATGTTTAGCGTGCATCTCCAAACCAATCTTTGCGTTTAATTTCCTCCAAGTCCACTCTGAGCTGGGCAGCAGCCCTTTTCTGGTGGGGTTTGTTTGCTAGCGTGTGCTCCAGCGATCGCTGGGCAGCTTTGTCTGCGTGTGGATTGGTTCAGCCTTTCCTGAGTGCCTCTTTTTCCACGGTTCTCTGCCTGCCTCAGGGTTTTACTCGTGGGAAGCAGAGCGCAGAGTGTATGTAATTCTGATACTGCCGTTCCTTTTGACTCTTTGGCCACGTCTGCATCTGCTGCTTAAATGAGAAATTCCTGTGAGCAAGAGCTAGTCTTAGGCATGCAAAATGATTTAATTCAGATTGGGCTTAGCTGGGATAGAATTGAATTTGTCCCGCAAGAATAGTAGTGGAAGGAAGTGCTGGAACGTTCAGGGAGGTGGGGATTCATGATGGATGTCTGCTAAGCCTCAGTTCTGGGTAGATACACTTATAGTACCGTACTCTTGATTTTAGGCTTTCAGAGAGAACACAGAGAGGGCTTTTGCCTTGTTGCCTTGAAGACTGAGTTGGAAACTCAGTAGCTAAAAGATAATGGAAAGTCAGAAAAAATAATTATAGGGTAATATAGGTTAATGCCTGCCTAGAGCTTGGGAGGTCGTAATTAAAGGTAGAGGGATTTTTTTAATTGTTGAATCCCAGTTTCTTCTTGGTTCCACATGTAGACAGACATCTGTCTCTGGTGGTGATAATACTGCCGTGATTTTTACCAAACCTTAGCATTTCATCCCAGTTATTAAATAGCTGTGAGTGTTGTGACTCAGAACTTATTTATGGGACCCTTGCTTTCCATTTTTATGGTGCTGGCTCTTCCTCCTTGTCATTCCCTCGTACTTGAGGAGCAGCTCTGAGAATCGAGCTGAGGGTGGCTTTACTGGGGAGCACTTAGGACAAACTTTATCTGCTCCCGAGGAAGTAGGCCGTGTCCCCTCGTTGCCAACAGCAGGGAAATGCTTGTTCTTTTTATATTTTACCTGGAAACTTTCTCTTCCCTTTGTACTTTTTTCCCTTCTCCTCCAGTAGAGGGGATGGGGAGAATTATGTTTTTACATAAAATGAAGCAATTAAAGATGCTACTGTCATTTTCTGTGTTTAGGTAGCGAAGATATGCTGTCCTCACTGATAGCAGATGTTGTAAATCCTTCTTTGTTCTTGCAGACACTGCAGTAATGGTGGAATCAGACTTTTTTTATTTCTGGATTGGCGTCTCAGCTCCTGAGCAGAATTCTGTCTGTCTGCAGCTACAAATATTTAATCACCAAACTTCACATGGAAGACGCTTCCGTCAGCCAGGTCTGGACTGCAAAATGCAGTCTGCCCTTTTTATCCACAAAAACTAGCAAGATGAAGTTGTGTCAATGTCCACCAGGAATTTTAGGATTCAAGGGGCAGAGGCTGAGGCTGTCATCAGCCCTGATGCTGGGCAGACAGTTGTGGTGGCTGCCCCAGGGTGGGTTTGTGCCCTTGGGTAGCGATCAGAACCTCTCCTCACATAGGTGAGTGCAGAGATGGCTCCTGATGAGTCATGGCCTAGGTTGGATTTGTCTTGGGTTAGGAGAGGTTGGGTATCTCATTAGAAATCCAAACAGCCATCTGCTGCTCCTGAGAGGAATGGAAAGACAGTTGAAATACTCAGCTGGGAGAAGTTATCAACACGGAGCAGGTTTGTAGGAAAATTGGCTGGGTTCTCTTGGCTGGGGTCTCCTGTGGCTCGTGCGTGGTTGTTCTTGAACTGGAGCGAAGAGCGAGTGGTGCTGGTGGTGGTCCCTCCTGAATTCCAGCCAGTGGATGTACTCAGACTGTCTGAACTGCCGTTAGGATAATGTGGGAGTTGCTTAGTTAGAAGCAAATGATTTTAGGGATTTACTTTCTTGGAGAGCATGTTTAATTAATAAATGGAGACAATAGAACTCTGCAGGGATCCTCTTGTTGAATGTGGGGAGTTTTTTCGCGTATAGTTGGTGAAGAATGGTGAGAACAACAGGGCTGGGAACGTGGGCTTTTTTTGCTCAGTTTTGTCTTTTGGCAACATGATCGTGCAACTTCTTAACTGGGCACTTGCATTCAAGTGGAGACAGAAGGTAATTCTCCTGGCAGCTGCCCTTCTAGAGCACTGCTACTCAAACTCTGCCGCTCGCCGCTGTCAAAGTGTCTGTTGATGTAGTTTGACAACATTTGGTGCTTGTTGGCAGGCACCGTGACCAGGGTTTGTCTTGTAGTGGTGGCAAGGTCCTCTAAAAAGATCCTGGGAGCTGAGGAAGCAGAAGCTCGGGCGTTCCTTCTTCCAAAGCGAAATCCTGTTTCAGTGACAGTTTAACACTTCAGGACGGATTTGCTCATCCGCTCGTGGAAAGCACCTAGGGAGTGAGAGCCAAATAACCTGACTCCTTGTCTGAGCTCGAGGTGAAGGCGCGGAGCGAGCCCTCAATCACTACCCCACGGGATCGAGCCCGTGGCTCTGTGTTTGAGAAATGTTTTCCGGTGTCTGTTTCATTGAATCCGTTTGAATTTTCCTGGGTCCTTCCTCAGATCGCAGGGAACTGGTTACGGCTTTGCTGGGGTTGATGCTGAAACGGCAGTGCTAACCTGATACCCAGATAATTGAGAACATAATACTCTGCTGAAACGAAGTGTCTAATTTGGCTGATTTGTTTTGCAGAGATTTCTCTACAGTGAAGGGGGGGTGTGTGTCTTTGGAGGGGGAGAATCGGAACATTTGATTTGCTTTTCTGCTTTACATAGCTCTTTGAAAATTCCTCCTGAGATAGAAGCATGAGTAGATTGGCTAAGGTGGTTATTTAAAGTTGGGTAGTGAAAAATCCTTCTCTTATACAGGGAAGAAAACCTACCCTGAGGTTTTCAGGAAATCAGTGTCGGAATTGGCTTCCTCTGGCTCTGTAGCTTTTCTGTCCTGGACGGGCAGTTGTGAGGTACCTGCCTTGAGTTGGGATTGCACGAGCGCCCTGCTGTGTGTGCCCTGTGCTCCATCATCTTTGTCCCCTGCTTCCTTGCAGGGGGACTAGCTCACCAAGAGCAAAGGTCTTTTCACACTGTGGAATTAGCAAATTTTAACGCTTCAAGAAAACTTTGAGTGTTTGAGTTCATAGATTGCACCCAAGTGCTTTGTTAGAGCATCGCTTCTGCTTCTCCCTCCTCTCTCTCCAGCTTGGCTTTCCCCTTATCAGCTCTTTTGTGGTTTGCTGAGCTGTGGTGACCTATCGGTGCTTCTGCAGAGCAGGTTGTGATAGTGGCAGCGTTTGTGTAAATGGGTGACACTTTACGAAAGATAAATGCCATATAAACCATCTCCAGTAGCCTCTTCCTTGCAAACTGACGCGATTCATTTCCAGTGCCGATGGGAAATCTCCTCAGCAAAGAGCTGTTCCAGAGCACTGCATCTAGTGTTGCCTGTATCTCAAAACTTGTTTTTAGGTGTGTGCTGAGACAATTTTAAAGCTGTCGTCTTTGAGTGATGATCTTACGGGTCTGCGATGAACAAGCTCGCCTTTGTGTGCGGATATCATGTGATGCTGCGCTCCCTCCCGACCCGCGATCTGCTTGCAGATATCGTGTTGCTCCTCTTCCTTTGTTAAGAGTAATTTTGTTCTAGGGCAGTTGATTTTATTGGGAGCGTCTGGCTGTGCTGCTTGCCCTGTAGAGAAGCTTCAGACCCTGATTTTTTGCTGGGGTGAAATGTGACTGTTCTTAAACCCTCTGATGGACCCTTTGCTCGGCTGCCAGCTCTTGGTGTGACACGGGGGCATTCGCACACGTTGCTGACAGGAGCACCGAGCTTGGCACTGGAATGAGCCGTTGCTGCATCCGTTTACACCTTTTGCCCTCTGAATTTAAACCTCACAAGGTCAGAGTCGAGTTAGGAGCAAAAGGGATCAAATGAGCTAAATCTGAGTGTAGCCCTGAGTGCTTGCACAAAAACACTGACCCCCTCACACACACCTGGGAAGCAGAAGATGGTTTCCCCCTCTACTCCACTCTGGTGAGACCTCACCTGGAGGTGAGTTCTGGAGCCCCTATTCCATGAAAGAGATCTGGCCGTGCTGGAATGTGTCCAGAGAAGGGCCACGAGGATGATCCGAGGGCTGGAGCACCTCTGCTGTGAAGACAGGCTGAGAGAGTTGGGGTTGTTCAGTCTGGAGAAGAGAAGGCTGCGAGGAGATCTTCTTGTGGCCTTCCAGGATCTGAAGGGGGCTACAAGAAAGCTGGGGAGGGACTTTTGAGGATGTCGGGTAGTGATAGGACAAGGGGGAATGGATCCAAAGTAGAGGAGGGGAGATTTAGATTGGACATTAGGAAGAAGTTCTTCCCCATGAGGGTGGGGAGACCCTGGCACAGGTTGCCCAGAGAGGTGGTGGAAGCCCCATCCCTGGAAGTTTTGAAGGCCAGGCTGGATGGGGCTCTGGGCAACCTGCTGTAGTGGGAGGTGTCCCTGCCCATGGCAGGGGGGTTGGAACTGGATGATCTTTAAGGTCCCTTCCAACCCTGACGATTCTGTGATTTCCAGCTCCAGTGGGGCAAAATGAAGGTTACTTTTCTCTAATCCAATCCTTTGGAAGTTTGCACCCCAACGCTATGTACCCAAGCCGTGGCAGAGTAACCTAAATTCCCCGTTAACCGAAGCACTTCCTTCGGTGTCTAAAATCCAAGGAAAACCGTCATTGGGTAGGGCCGCGGAGCGGTTCGGCGAGGCCGCCTTGCTGGCGTTTATTTCTGTCCCCTGAATCATTAATCGTCTTGGCTGGAGGCCACGGGAAGCATTAGCCAATCGGGAATTTCAATAGCTTTTTGCTTCCCATGCTAATGGTAGTAGCAATTCTAGTGATGAATCCTTTACTACAAAAATAGTAGTTAAACCACCTAATCCTGTCTAATACTTGTGACTTCACATTCTTTCTTTACCCACTATTGTTCTAGGAGAGGCCTAAAAATAGTGCTGTAATCAGTGGATGGAGCAACATATTTTAACCCTGGATCTCGTAGGTAGCGACAAGCCTGTTGTTCACCCTGTTCTCATTTTCTTGTCTTATGTATATTTTTTTTTTTTCCCCTCTCCTGCATACTCCCTGTGTGTGTGTGAACACTCAGGGTGGGTATTTTTTAAATAAAGCTGTTCCAACCAGACAAACACAGGCCGTCTCCCACAGCCGAGTAGGAGGCATTTGTTTCCCTCAGAGATTTGTAAACCTTTGGTTAATTTAAAAAGCTTGTGAGTATATAAATCAAGTGCTATGCAGTATTTAGGCTGTTCAACCAGCTGTATTTTGTTTGGTTTTTTTTCTCTTCTGCATTCTAAGGATGTTTTATTCAGGTAGCAGCCTGAATGGTGTCGGTGTTTCTTCTTCTTACTGCCTCAATCCCGATGTTCTTATTTTGACCTGTTTTTTTTTGCGGAATATTTTACTAGAAAATAAAGAGTTTGGGTATTTTTTCCCTGTTAAAAATCGAGGAAAACTTAAAATGTGGAGCTCTAATGGATGGAAACTTTACATGGCATTTGTCTTTTCACACACGTGGGCTGCACATGAATTAGAAATAAATAAATATCCGAGTAGTCATCGCACTTCTGAGGTGCTCTATGTAAACACCTGTAATGTACCTGTGCAAGGAGGGAGAACTGGGAATCTCATCTCTTGCCTTCTCTCAGAAACAAAGAAGTGCTGTTCATCTCGGGGCTGAGCGATCCGGCCGTTCTGATCTCTCCTGACACATCCAAGAGCGACACCGTTCCCTGCATTACTTGCAGGAGCAAAGAAGCAGAACGCGAGTGGTCTCGTAGCAGGGTGGTCCCATCCAGCTTGTGCAGAGCTCAGGGTGTCGTTGGGCTCCTCCAGGCACACCGGGAGCAGGGCCAGCTCCAGCAAAAGCTGCGGAATCGACCCTGCTGCTGGATTTGGGGTCCCAGCGCCCGGCCCTTGTTTGCCAGGATGGCAGCTGAGCTCGGAGTGCTTCGCCCAGGTTCCTTACGGTAGTCTCTGGAGGATCCCTGGAGCTGGTTTCCTTGGTTGGCAGGACTGAGGGCTGCAGCCTGCCCTGTAATTTACTGGAGATCAAAGAAATCCTGAAAGCAGCCGTTTACATGTTCCAGCTTCACCAGCCCTGTCTGTGCAGCGCCCGTCCTGCCGCCCCTTGAGCAGGTGCTGGCCTGGGGCTTTGCCTCCTGGGCAGAAGTAGAACTGGGGGAGAGGGGTAGCGGGAGGAGGAATCCTCTAATCTCTGGGAGGGATAGCTGGGGCTGGAGAGACCCTGGTGTAAGGCAGTGCTGGGGAAGGAGAAGGCGGCTTTGGCCCACATGGGGAGGGTGGCAGGAGAGGGGGGTGGAGAGATGGGAGAGCCAGGGCTTAGTGAAGAACCAGGGCTTACAGAAGCAGCCTTCTCATTTGCTTTGGTTACCCTATTTAACATAATTGGCTTAATAGAAATAGATAGTTTAAACCCTCTTCAATCGCTGTTACCGCTAATAAATGCAGATATTTGATCTGTTTAATGTTGTCCAACATCAAAAAAAATAAAATCAAAATCGTCCGCCCTCAGGCTTCCTGGTGCACTTTTAGGCAATTTCTTAGATCATCAACTAGAATATTTCTCAACTGGTTATTTCTCAGCTTCTTTTTCTCCAGAAGACTTTCTAATTAATTTATTTTCTCTATTTGTTTCGTTTGTTTTTTTTTTTTTTTCCCCTGCACATTTAGTTTTTATTTTTCCCCTCTCATTTAATTCCTCCTGTCCTTTCTTCTTCTGGGAAACCTCACTTGCATGAGGAGAGAAGAAAAAATCCTTTGTGCTGAAGAGTGAAATTTAGCCTTTGATAGTTTTGCTGTGTCTGTCTAGGTGAATATAAATTCTACATAAAGGAGGATTCCTTAATATATAAAGCCGGGTGTACAATCCCCTGAGATACCTGCAGGCCATGAAAGGGGATACAGGATTGCACTTTGAATTTATATATAAAGGTCATCTTAGCACCCATATTTGCTTAATATAAGGTGCAGTATTAACACTGATTGTTGACATTAATATTTACTTAAAATTACAATTCAGCTACTTTGGTCGTTATCAGTTGGGGAGGGAAAAACCCCTTGGATTATTCTAGAATAACGCTGAAAATCCGAAAGGTAAATAGACTGTTGCTCTCATGTTAATTTGTTAGGTCCTTCAAATCCCTGTTTAGTAATCGTAAGGACACTTTGGGACGCTGGGTCCTGTTAATTTAACTGGCTGGAGAATTCCTTTTGACAAGTGCCATTTAGCCCCGTGGGCCTTGTTGTTTGCTGGGTTAAAATTAACCGGAGTGTTGAGTACCAGCGGCGCAGCGGGTCCGGCCGGGTGCCTGGGATTGCTGCTGCTTTCTCTGGGCTCACTGCTGCTCTCCCAGCTTGTCCTGCTTGTCCTTGGCAGCTTTTTAACTTGGGGGATATCAGATCCTCTTTTAGGGGGTGGCTTGAGGGGTAGCAGGGGAGGTTTGGGCCTGGTCTTTTTGTTCCCTTTGTTCTTATCTCATGGATGATTCAGACTCCTGGGTCTTTGGTGGTGGTGGATGATCACCTGAGGTTTGGCTCTTCTCTAAGAGACAATCTCAAAACTTTTAGTCAGTGGCTGTATCTGTGACTGAGTTTCGGGGAAAGTCTCTCTCCTGGGTTTGTGGAGTGATAGGTGAGCAACCAAATGGTAGCAGCACATAGAACGTCTTCAGCTGCTGGAATATTGCTTTTTCTCTATGAATTCCAAGGTTTTCCAGAGACAGACAAGGACTAGTGGTTGTGTAGCTTTGAGACCAGGAAAGGATCTGCTTCTGAGTTGCTGTCGTTGGGTTTTGGAGCGATGATGCTCTCCAGTCTTATTTAAAACAACAAAAAAGTGTAGTTGTCGTGTAAGAAGGGTCTCTGACAGGACTGAGCTGCGAGCTGCTTGAGGGGCTGGAGAATGCACAGTAATTACATTCCACGTGGAGTTACTGAGGAGCTTTTCTGCTGTGTGGGAGGTTGAGTTTTCAAAGTGGCCACTGACCTAGAGAAATGGGGTCGTGTGGTCGCGATCCGCAGGAGAGGAGAGCAGAAAGCGTTGCGTGTTTTCTCTCGTCCTCTCCAAAATAGCCAGTAGGTATCTGCTGTCGACACTGGGAAAGGCCTCCGTGGCCTCAGCGCGTCCAAGGCCACGGGTTTTTATTCAGGAGATTGCAAATCAGATCCGGACCCAGAGCTGCCTCTCACTTTATCAGGTGTTTTTCAGAGCAAAGGTGAGAATTGGTTAAGAGGACTTTTCAGAAGCCGAATTGACTTTGACTTCAGCCTCGATCTGTCGGGTTTACCCCAGTTGCTCATAGTCAGGGCGCTGGGCGAAGCCGCTCTGAGGTAGGTGCCGCTTCCAGTGCGTAGGCAGCGATTATTGATGAGTCAGGGAAGTGGCTGGAGTGTGTTATAGTGACATACAGTCGTACATTAGCGTGCCTGGAAATTGCTCTTCTTGAATGAGATTCTCATTAATTTCAGTGAGATTTGCATAATTCCCGAGTGCACACCCAGCAGTTACCGTGAAGGGGAGGAATGTTCTCGGGCGCTGGGATCGCTTTGTGGCTCTGGTTCGGTAGCAGGGAGGCCGATGTGCACACAGAGCCTTCATTTTGGTCAGTAGGCTTCAAAACCAGGCTGGCTGGATTTCTGTCTTCTCAGCCAGAGTGAGTTTTCTTGCCAGGAGGGCAGGGAGCAGGAGTTGGCGAGGATGGGCCTGGAAGAGGTTAAAATGGGAGTGCGACCGAGGGTGCTGCTGGCTGAGAGCGGGACTGGGATTCTGTTGGCTGGCTTCCAATGCAACTGGGAGTACAGCTGCCCTCTCCTCGTGGCAGCCCTGGTGCCTCTCGAGATCACCTCTCCCTCCCAGGAACCAGGTTGTCATGTCGTATCCAGATGTCAGGGCATCGCTTCCTTCTGCGGCCGATTTCTCTTGGCGTTGTCTTCTGGATTTCTTTCAAAACTCCGGTTCGGTGGTGAGCTGGATTTTCTGGTAATCAAATCTCATTGATGTTAGTGCTCATCTGTGAAGAAGTTCATTCTCTGTGCACCTCCTTGTTTCTCATGTTTCCACCGGCGTGGCTCTGCTCTGCGTGTCTCTGCTCGTTACAGGCCAGTGGCAGTTCACAGGAATAGATCCCAGGGAGGTGGTAGATCGTCCATCTCCTTTAATTACCATTTCAGAGCATCGCCTGCCCCTTGGAATACGAAGGTGTGGGAAGTCCTGGCTTTGGCTTTGTGTTCTTTTGGCTTGGTGTTCTGCTGTTTCAGAAGCTGTTTGTTCTTCTTTCAAAGGGAAATGAAGGAGCCCTGTGATATTTGTGCATATCGTGTAAGAAAATGAGGTGAAAAGGTGTTGCTATTTAATATTGTAGAAGTGGGGAAGTGAGAAGAGGACCTTTTGGATGCAGTCTTTTAAAAGCGATTAATAAACAAGCCTGCACTACAAACAAATGGATGTGGAGATCAGTGGAGATAAAGGAGCTGTGTGACTGAGAGAAAGGTCACAAAATCGGTGGCTCTGTAGAGCTGGAGCATATCGTGCCCGAAAGTCCAGCACAGAGACCTCATTTAGAAATTGGTTTTATCCCTAATTGTTAGGATTGATGAGAGAGAGAGGCTTTGAGGTGTGACTGAAATATCTGTAATGAACAATTCCTTCCATTACCAGACCTCTGACAGCAGATAGGGAAGCTGGGATTATTTTTTTTTTTCTGCTTTAGATAGTGACTGGGATCAAGTATATTTGGAAGGAGATGGAGGCAGCCTGTTCCTGCTGTGGGTGGTTTGACAGGGCGAGTAGGCTGATGGTTTGTGATCTTAGACATGTTTGAAGGGCAGCTTGCTGCAGACCCTTGAGAGGAGTGACCATAATAGTGCTGTTAGGTGTGCAGCTAAACCAGCCAGGTGTGGAACCGCTGGAGTGCACTTTCCTTTCATGTTTATCCTGCTCTTTATCACTCTTCTTATCTTGGTCTCTGTATCACCTCTGCAGTAATCCAGCTGTCCTGGCATCGTTTGAAGACAAACGTGCTTCTTTCTTCACGTGGGAAAGGGACAAATGGTTGGCAACGAGGAGAGCTGTGTTTGCTTACTGTCCATGGGGGCTGGAAAGTCTCCAGAGGAGGAGACTCCACAAGCTCTCTGGGCAGCCTGGTCCAGGCTCTGTCACCCTCACAGCAAAGAAGTTTCTCCTCATGTTGAGAGGAGAGAAGATGACTGGAGTGTAGCTCTTGGAGAAAGGGGAATTGCTAAAGTGTCGTGGTTTGGTGGAGTAAGGCTGGCTGTGTACCGTGCCGAAGTACCGGAAAGAAGGGTGAGAGAGGGGCTGAGGAGTTCCCTCCTGTTCAGAAGCTGCCTGTGTGTTCTGCATGAGGCCTTCACTGGGGGTGTTGGTGCAACTGGAACTGCGAAGGGAGCCCAGTGCGGCAGCAGGAGCTGGTAGAGCTGGGATATAACCGAAACAAAACACAAATGTCTCTTAATATCCTTTTGACTAATGCCAGGAACGTAGCGATTATATCTTTAGCACAGCTTTGTTTTGAGGTTCCCATAGTGCAGCACCACCTTCGAGACTTTATTTGTTTGGGAGAAGTTGGAGCACATGGAGCAGCCTCCGTTTCTCCACCAGCACTTTCCGGAGCGCTGCGAGTCCTGGATCGGGCGCGGCCGCAGCTGCGGTTTGCCGGGACGCTGCTTTAGAGGGAGAGGAACCAACGTCACCTACTGAATCTCTTTGTGCAGCTTCTCCAGCCGGCAGATGTCTCGTTGGACGACTGGTTTGCTACTGTGCAGCTTCTGTGGCTTGGCATGGTTGGGGTTGCAGCTCTTCCCAGGAGTTCAGCTTGAAATGCTGGAAGAATTTGGTTTTATGAACTTGTGTCTCCCATGAGCCGTGTGTTTGCTGGCAGGGCCGTGCTGGAGTTGGCAGGAAAGGCCAGTCTTTGGTGCTGGAGTTTCCAGGAGGCGGAGTCCTGTTTTCGCTCCGTGTTGGTGGCTGATGTGATGAAAAGTTGCCTCAGAAGGTGGCAAGACTGAGGCACGACTGGAAATAGCTTTGAACTGAGATGGAATAGTAAGAGGATGCTTTAGTTTTCAACTGTGATTCCGAGTGACCGGCCAGTGAGGATTTGCAAATGACGTAAATATGTATTAGATGATCTAACAATGTGCTGCTCGTCTTTTGCAGAGTAGTATTGTCAGAGAATATTGGCAGAATTCAGAGGGGAAGAGACTTCTGGAGGTTGTCTGTGGTGGTTTATCTACATCTGATATTCTTGGAATAAGGTCTACTGAGCCTCGTCTTAAAACAGAAATCAAGTGTAATCACAACAAAGTCTTGACTGGTTCTGCTGGAAATAGTGCCAGGAGTGTCAGAAATCAGAATCAAGGCCGGTGAGCATGGAGTAACAGCTTACAGCTCTGGCCCCTGGCAGGGTGGAGCGTTAGTGTCTAAACCAGTTCTCGGGATTTTGCCCACCAGCTGTTACTGGTGGTCCTTCCCTTGGCTTCCAAATCCCCCCCCGTCATCAGTGGTGAAATGCCCAAACACAGCACAGTAAAAAGTGCCCGTAAAGGCCGACAGTGAGCGAGCAGGGTGTGTGGATCACACATAACTAAGTGCTTTTTGGTTGGTTGGTTTTGGTTTGGTTTTTTTTTTTTCAAGCTCTTACCTGTGCTCTAGCAGAAAGGTGTATCAGATCAACTGAATTGTAGGGATTACGTAAACCCCGAGTAGGAGGTGTGTAGTGTTGCGTGTGTGCTGTGCAAAGTGTTGGTGGCTGTTGCACCTGGCTCTGCTTTGACCACGGGGGTGATATCTGGGGAGGGCAGTAACTGAGCGAATCCCAGCTCGGGGCTGGACTGCTGCTGGGCTTTGTCCACAGGGCCGGAGCTGGGTGACGGGTCTTTGCTCCCACCCGTGCGCTCCGTGGCTGCAGCTGTAGGGACTTGCCTGGATGAGATTTGGGAATGCAGATCAGAAGTGTTCTCTTGAGTTTTCAACATACCCGACTGACTTAGCTTGATGAGAATTGACTCTGTTAGAACGTGATCCAGAGGCAGAGAATGGCACAACTCCCCAGGGGAATGGGTCTCTAGTGTCTCCTCCTGGGGCTGTCCCCTTGCTCCTGCAGCTCCTGAGCTCTGCCCTGTGTGAATCTGGGAGGATTTTGCTGCTTCTCTACTTCCCTGTGCCTTTCCCTTGCCTTGACTGGCAAGTCTTGGGCCCCAGCGTAACCACAGAGCTGTGTGGCCGCTGTGCCGCCTAACGGTGGCCTCTCAGGCACGAGGAAGAGGCCTCATCAGGAATTTCTGAAGGTGTTTGCAGCCCAGTTTATCCTTCTGGATTCTCACTTTGAGACGTTGTTGTGGCCGCAGTAACCAAACCCAGGGCCTGCTCTGAAGGCGTTGCTTGGGCTCCTTGCTTCATCCCCTGCCCCCTGCTGCAATTGAACTGGCTTTTTGTTTCTATTGCTGTGTTTTTCTGTTTCCTATCGATGTAACTGGGATAAAAACGTTCAGACCAAACTCTTCACTTGATTTTTTCACCTGCAAGGAACTGCTGCCGACTCGCTCGTGCGTTGCCTCCCTCACTTGAAATCATGCAGCTCACTGTGAAATATTAGTCTTTGCAATGCACTTAGCAAGGGCAACTGCGTTTGACTTTGGGTGTCTTAAAAGTAATTGCTCATTTTTCCTTATGTTTGTGCCTGTATCAATCTAACACTCTAAACCTTGTAGCTTCTGGGACTCTTAAAGGTAAGTCATCTTTTAGAGCAAAATAACCTTGTTACAACCTGTAATACGGAATGTAGATCTCAGTCTGTATCTGAAAACTTGCTATAAAAACTCTTGATTATTATTAAGAAGAACAAATGCAAGCATTTCCTCATGTATTTTTCTTGCCCATCTATAAATAGGTGCGTTCCATGGATGAACTGAATCATGATTTTCAAGCGCTTGCTCTGGAAGGACGGGCTATGGGAGAGGTAAGTGAAAGGCCTGTAGAAAAAAAAAAAAATCTGTGCGTTTTGGGGAGGAGGGAGGAGGAAAACAAAAACCATGTTTTGAGGCTGCTGGAATGATTCTGAAGCTGAGAGTTCTCCAGGATGACTGTGAAGCGTGTGTGTGTGTGTGTGTGGTCGAACAAAACGCAGGAGGAACAGCTAAGCCTCCACCTGTCGTATCCTCAACCGGTTGTAAAAGAACAGTTAGAAATATGTCTTGTGACAAGTGTTACAATACTTGTAGCGTGTTTATTTTGGGCTCCGATGATCTCAGACCCCGTAATACGGTGGAGTGAGTTGTCTGTCGTTGTCTGCTGCCCTGGTTCTACTCCTGGCCACCTTTTTGACTCCTGTCATGAAGCCCAGGACCGTGTTTAACGTTTCAAGTAACTGGGCAATGGAATCAAGGGCTGCTGAGGTGCTAAGTGCTTCAGACAGGTCAAAGGAGCGAGCAGGAGTGGTCAGATAACAGGCCCTTCTGTTGTAACCTCACCGAAATCCAGTGAGAGTGACTTTAGTGTCCCAGCACAGCAAGGAGGTGGCAGGTTTGAGGCCATGGCCATTGGTTTTCTTTGGAAAGAGACAATTTTCCTGTTTTTTCAGGTGATTCGAAAGAATAGCAAGTTGCTGTTAGGTTGTGTTAGCTTCCTGAAAATCAGATGTAAACACATCTTTTCCTTGCCTGGTTCTCTCTTCCTTTATAGTCAGTCCCTCTCGAGGCTTGTGGAAGAACAGAGAGGAGAAAATCATCTCTTGTGGGAGGCTGTTGCTGTACAACAGGCCACCTTGATACAGCTCCGATGCTCAGAGAGCCTGCCTTCTGCCCTTCCTGTCTGTCAAGCTCAGACTAGTTTATTTTTGCCACGTTTAGTTCATCCTGTCTCTCTTACTTAGTTCATGGGCTGGATTAAAAAAAAATAAAATCCCTAGAGTCCAAAAACTACTGTTTTGGAGAAGACAACAAACTGGGACCAGTGCGTGGTGGGATTCGTAACGAGCTGCTCTCTCTCAGGTGAAAGTCCTCAGGGAATTCGTGGTGCTTGCAGCTTAGCTTCTCTCCTCTCCTTCCTTCCTCCCTTCTCTGGAAGATCCTAACGCTGAGTTACACTTGAATTTGCCAGGACTTGATCAGAAAATCTCTGTTTCTCTAGGTTACATTAACCTACAGTGAGACTATTGACTAAGAGCAGATGAAAACGATTTACAAAGGAGAAAACACGACATTAAAATTCCATCTAAAGCTGCTGGAAACCAGCTGCTGTGTCTCTGTATGAAACATGCCAGAGGAATGACGGGGGTGTGAACCTTCTGGGAATATTATTTTTTTTTTATCGCCTCACTCGGGCAAGACGTTCATTTTCAGATAGAGGTAGAGAGGGGAAGGGCTCTTGGAAAGGCCGTGAGGAGAAAGCGCAGCACTTGTGCCACTTAATGTGGCCTTGGGTCATGATCACTGACCTGCCTGAAGGGCTTTCTAATTATGCTGTTGTACCAACCCTCAGTTTCTTTAGATTTTTCTTAAGAGAAATCAGTTTAGATTTGGGGTTTTTTGGTGGTTTTTTGGGTTTTTTTGAGGATACGAGACTTGCCTTCCAATAATGACTCGCCTGTTTTTCCCCCTCTGCTGTTGTTATTCTTCTTGTAGCTGTGATGCAGAAAGTTTTGGAGGTTGGCCTTTTGTCACTGGGCTTTTGCCACATACTGGCATGAGCATCTTTTTCCAGGAAAGGTGACATTTCACCCTTCTCCTTAAGCTAAGACACTATTTCATGTTTCTCTTGCGATTTTCTCCCTCAGTCACAGAATCCCACACTGGTGGGGGTTGGAAGGGACCTCTGGAGATCATCTGGTGCCACCCCCCTGCACCAGCAGGGTCACCCAGAGCAGGAGTGAGATGGAAAAGAGCTGCCACAGAAACCCCATTTGCCCTGCTCTAAAATGGAAGAGATTTGGGCTGTTGATAGTGAAGATGGTTGATAATGCTGGAAGTGGCCTCTCGGAGGGGAAGCTGAAAAGCTGGAGCTGAGCCGGCCCANAGCTGGCCCCGTGCACTCACAGCCCAGCAGCCCCTGGTGCCCCGGGCTCATCCCCAACAGCGTGGGGAGAAGGCCCGGGGAGGATCCTGCCCCTCTGCTCCCAG
>VWZK01007583.1:14775-26267 GCA_013396935.1 Baryphthengus martii | reverse complement strand
AGGCTGGTGCTGGTCTCTTTTCCCAAATGGCTAATGATAGAATGAGAGGACATGGCCTCAAGTTGTGCCAGGGGAGGTGTAGATTGGATATTAGGAAGAAATCCTTTACTGAGAGAGTGGTTAGGCACTGGAACAGGCTGCCCAGGGAGGTGGTGGAGTCACCATCCCTGGTGGTGTTTAAAAAACAAGTAGATATAGCACTTGCGGCTATGGTCTAGTGGTTAGGGATGGTGGGATGAAGGTTGGACTAGATGATCCTAGAGGTCCTTTCCAACCATAACGATTCTATGATTCTATGATTCCAACAAACTAGTTCAGTCAGGCCCGTGTTAATTCTCCATATGACTAACTCAAGTGCTTTTGCAGGGCTCCTGCATCAACAGCTCTGGAGAGGAAGGGCAAATCCTTGAACATCCTGAGACAGAGGCAGGTAAGTCTGGCCTCAGTACCAGTGCCTGTAGCAGAGCTGATAGGGAGTGAGAAAGAGCCAGAAGGATCCCTGGTGAAAGGGAGAGCTCTATGCAGTCAGACTTTCATGAAGCGTGGGATACAGCCTTTAAAAATGTTGGGAGTCAGTGTGGATACCATTCAAATCAAAATGACAGCCCAAATGGAACACAGCCAAACTTAAATTACAGTAAACTGTAATTTTAGCATAAGCTAATTGTGTAACACTGGAGTGGTTTGCATGCAGACTTTTTAGTGCATCCAGCATTCATCTAGCAAGGGAAATACAACCCTCAAATTGACAGAAGAAATTTGGATCCACTTTGTATTTCAAAACACAAAGTCGCCATTTGTTTTGGTAGGAGGATAATTTTGACTCTTTTTATTGAATCTGTGTATGTGGATACAAGAATCTGCTTGCCTAGGAGAAGAGTAAGAGAGATGAAACAGGACCAAAAATATGCTCCTGTGTAATAATGAACTATCTGTTTTATATGAAAATTTCATCTGGGGAGGGAGGGAAGTGGGTGAAGTATTTTCTCTTTCATTTGAATCTCTGTATAATTCTGAAAGTATGTACACAGATAGTAAGAGAAAATTGTAGCCATATAAAATGATCTTGCTTATACAGTTATTTTCAAGCTAGTTTCATTCAGCTTTAACTCAGGTGTCTCTGCATAGTACTCTGATACAGCTTATGCTAAGAACTGAGGCCTCCTGTCTCTGGGTAGTAGGATCTTGTTCCTCCAAGGCTTGGGACCTGGATGACTCTTTCAGTCTTTTTCACCACTGATCTTCCAACAAGCCCTCTTACAAGGTGACATGAAGTGCAATGTTTGTCTTTTGCTGATTACATTTGCAGACAGCATCTGTATCAATCAATGTTTATGGAAAATGTTAAGTTTTCACTCCCATGAGTGCTGGCAGTACAACATTCCAGTGTATATTAGTATGTTCACCACTGTTACCAAATCATGTTAACAGACCAGCCTCAATGAATTTATATGACCTCATTCAGTCTCTACGTACAACCCAGAAAGTCCAGCTGGGGAAGGTAGGCATAAAACAGACTAGTAATCAAATCATATTTAAATTCAATAAAATCTTTCAGATTAAGTTTACATTCTCTACCATAACAAAGAAGTTAATGACTAACAATTACACTACCTGAGGATGGTTTCTCCATGAAATTTTATGCTGTTTGTTTTAATGATGGGAATTAGATTAAGAATTCAATAAATTAATTTACTGTATTACTTAGCATTTATTCAATCCAGATTTTTCCATGCATTTATAGTGATTGATTATATCTATATTTATCAACTTTCATTCTCTTTTAGGTTCTGAACAAAATTGGAACAGAAATAAACTTGTCCTCATAAATGGTTTTCCTTATCAAGCTAGAACAATTCAACTAATACTGTGCTGAAGTTAATACAAGAAGTCATGTAGCATCGCAGTAAAGTTGGACTTCAGTCCGAGTTTTTTCTCTTTGCTGACTATAAGGATTTCTCTCTAGTGGATCTTCTTCCCAGAGATACTACAGCTGCATCATGTCTAACTAGAAATAATTACTGAGACAAGAAGATTGTACAGAAAAACTAGGTCAGAAATGAGATGACTGCAAATATGGTCACACTTGTATTTCTACATATTGGTTATATAACTGAAATGTTTTGGGGAAGAGTTGCAGAGAAACTAGAAGAAACTACTTCAGGCAGATGCTGAACACTCAGCTGTGGGAAAGATGAAAATGCCAAATGTAAAATCATAGAATTGTTTTGGTTGGAAAAACCTTTAAGATCATCAAGTTCAACCATTAACCTAAGACTACCAATCCCACCTCTATGCTATGTCTCTAAGCGCCTCATCTATATGTCTTTTAAATAGTAACAAATGTGAAATTTGATCTTCTCTCTACCTACCAGAAACTTAACACGGTATTGCTGATGGATATATCCGACCCGAAAATCTGGGCTTAATAAATGATGCACATTCTAAGCACATGTGTGTTCATACACACACGAGAGCCATGTAGATGATATTTTCTGGGAAAGGGAAGTTTGGATCAATTACAAGAGTTTGGAAAGGAAAATAGCAGGGATTATTCTGATAAAAAGGAAAGAACTGGAATTTTTTCCAGAGCATGAGGGGAGAAGGGCAAAATTCTGCATTTTCTGAAGCCTTAAACTCTCACTTCTCTGTTCATTATACAGGAGGACACATATTCTTTAAACCATATACTCTGAAACAGGACAAATAGGCTTCTACAACAAGACTATAGAAGATGGAAAAAGGGCAATATTTAATGCCTTCAGGAATTAATTGCTGAACTCATTTGCAGTATAAATTATTTCCTGTGATGTTGGTCCTTTGATCTTTCCCCATTCACTGCAAATTAAGGCTAAACAAATATCAGCTCTTAGGAATATGGCTTCCTTCTGTCATTCACCCTGTTTTACCTCTACTTCCGTTCGTAAGGAAAAAGTAAAATGTCTCTCCAGAGACGCTCACTCTCCATTATCAGTTTTCACCCAATGCCTCTTACACCAAAAACAGCATTAAAATTTGCTTGGGCACACAAGCATACAAATAATGACATATATAAAAGAAACCAGTTAGCACAGCTACCCAATGTAAGTTAGAACACTTTTCAGCTTCTGTTAGTGAAATTTTATACTGTGTCGTGACTTGTGCAACATCTATCATTTCACATCCAAAAGACACTAAAAGCCAACTTTTGTAAATTTTAAACAAATTGTATGAAGTAAATACCAAGAATGATTTAAACACTATTGGATAAGAAAGTACATAACAACTTCATAGTAAGGATGGAAGTGTATCGGTGTTTAATGAGAAATCGCTACTATAAACTGCGTTTTTACTGATGCTCCTCACAGTTCAGCAACAGAGCATCAATTACACTGCTAACTGATGTGTGAAGGGCCACGACCTGATTGCACTGGCCTCAGTTAAGGACTTGGTAATCAATTTCAAATCCCAATGCTTCGTGCAGACATCATGATCTGGGAATTGCTGCTCCAGTATTATACTACAATCTTAAAGGACAAATTGGAATGTAATTTTGCAAGCAAATTGTGCATGTTTTGCAGTATAAATGAAATAATGCACCTCTGATTTGACAGAAAAGCACATTTGAACTAAACACACCAAAAACTGGACGTGGTATACAGATTTACCTTAGCATTTTTCCTTTACATGGTAAATACTGCAATAAATCTCAGAATTTAGAGCTGCTGATAATTAGAAAACCATCTGGTATCACTTTTGCATTAAGACGAAGTTTAGTGCTTCATTTTCCTAGGATTTTTAAAAATGTAGAATAAATTTAGAATCACAAGTCTATTTATTTAGGTAGATGCCAGTAAATTGTATATCATAATGCATTAATTATGATTAATAAACCATCATTAGTTATTATGCAGCTATAAAAAAGATTAATTCATGTGTAAGTACTTGTATGATGGAAGGCTTTGGTAAAAATTGAAGAGAAAAGGAAAATTAATACAGTATATATGTTGAATTAGAAGTAGCAGACATAACTTACAGGAGCTGTAAAACTCTCACGCTCCGTGCTTCATGCTCCAGGAATGGTTTGAGTTATTTTAAATCACTGTATCAATATAAGCAGCAGAACACCTTGGAAATGGGTTAACATCTGTCACTCATCCTTATTTTATTTAGAGTCTGCTCTTAAGCCAGTCTAAAAATTTATGTCTTTCATAAGACCCATCAGCTTTAACTACCTCTTGCAGTGATTCATGAAATGCTTGCTTTCTGCTATTCTTTTAAAAAATAAAATGATTTTGACTTACTGCTTGTTTACTCTGTGTCTTTCCTCAATGTAATTCCTATATGAATTACAGACAGGTAAAGCCCGTAAAACATAGTGTTAGATTTAGTCCACTATGTTGAATAAATGGACATATGTTACGTTTGAAAGCAGAGTAGTTCTGATGCAAATCTCTAGACTTGGCACTAAGAGTAAGACCGTACAGGCAGACAAGAAGGGACTCACGTATTCATCTTTCTTACTTGAACAGCAGGAAAGAAGTGTGTCACAGGAATAATAACAGGAACAGCTTGAGACTTTTAAATTATACGTTAAAAAATAAAAACATGCAGAATGCTAATTGCTTGAAAAGTCTTGTTTAGAACAGAAAGAATATAAACATTTTCAGTCTAGCTGAGCTAGACTGAGTTCTTAATAGGTTGCTTGTGATAAACTTAGGAACGAAATTTATAGCAGAAATTTTAAAAAATGGAGGTCATAATCAAATATAATGAGTCTATTTGAGGACATATTTTTAAGTTTTAATGCATCTTACAGTAAGATTTACAGTGCTATGCCACTTAAAAAAATCCAGCAAGATGAATTGCTGCTGCCTGAGGAATATACACACACACCCCCTCCCACCCCATCCCTCTAATGTAAAGCAACTTGATCTTGGATAAGCTTTGTAACATTCAGGAGATGCTACATTGAATTCAACTGAGACAAAAGACTAATTCAGTAAGCTGTGCTAGGTTTTTTCATATTTGAAGTTGAATCTGAGCTTCAAGAAAAAGCAAAAGTTTGTTCGCATTTTTCAGATCTGTATGTAGTGTTGTACCATAGGGAAAGTTAAAAAAGCTGTATGTCATAAGTAGTGCAGTTAAATATACTCTGATAAGTATTTCTGAAATGGCATCTTTGGAAGTATAATGCTAATCAATGTAAAAGTTTACTTTAGAGCAATTTTGCTAAAGTACTAAATCCCATATTTACCTAATCTTCTATTTAAACTTTGCAGAAATAACTAGAATCTACTACTTAATTATCATAGTGGTATTCTCCATCTTAGCTGTCCTACTTTGAAGTTTTTATATTTTCTTACAAAAATGAAGCTGACCCTTTTTAATAAGCTTCTTTTGAAAGATCAAATATATCTGTAATATTTTCTCAATTTCTCTGAATCTGCTACCTGTACTTAAATATATATGAATATAAAATTCTGTTTATTTTAAATTCACTTTGGCACAGAAAAAGCCCCACCTTTCTTTATCTTAAAACATTTTAAAACCTTTGTTTATTTATGTTTCTCCCAATATGCACAGCCTTGTTGGTTTGATAGTACAATATTAGTTACTACGCTGACTATGACATCCACTTTAAATGTCCTGTCTAATGTGTAAATCCTTGTCTTCAGTTTGCTTAGAGGCAGGGAAAATATGAAACTGTGTTTATTTATCAGTTCGCTTTTAACTCTGATGGTACAGAAAAATAGCTATAATCTTAGACTTTTTAAGGACTATCTACTAGTTTATTCTCATTTTATATAGAGGTCATCAGCTCCAATTATCCATATTTAAATACATTTTATATTTTTATACTTACAAGCTCTCTTTTTTTTTCACAAACTAAATAATTCCTTTAAAAAGGAAAGTGAGGCATGGAATAAAGGACAGTCTACATAATAGTGCTACTGTCCCATCACATACTATCAACTTCATCTACAACCTACCAAACTGCGGATCCTTGTAGATGCTTTGGAGAGAGCTTTTTAGAGTTCAGGCTTTACTGGGGATGGCAGCAGAATCATGAGGCCAACTGGATCCTGGGGAAAGCAAAGCAGAAGTTAAGTGCTATGCCATGCATGCCTCTTTTCTGGCATTTGCAAAGTGTGGATGAGGCAGATGAGCCAATGTGTTTGTAGAGGGCTGAAGTGCAAAGCATTCTGGAATAACTTTCATGCTGTGATGTACTCCTGCTGATACACAGGATGAATATGAGTCACTTGCCCCAACAGACTCCAAGATTTCCCAGAATAGAGATAGACCTATCTGGTCCCAGAAATGCAAAATACTTTCAGGTCACCTTCTGAAAAATAGAAAAAATGTATCCTTAAAGTACAAACAAGTAAAATATCCTAAATTTTGCAGATTTCCTCCTACCCCTTCGCAAGGACAGATTTTTATCCTGCTTGGTGTACAAATCTGAGTACCGTAGTTGTGGTATGGAGTATGAATGCCAGCTAGGAAATTTATTTCACAAAGCTTATTGATTTCTGCAGACAAATCTCTTGAAATATCTTAGTCTCTACAAATCATACTGGCTTTGGGACTTTCAATCTTTAGGTTATAGTCCCATGTAATCTAAAAATCCCAGTCCTATTTAGGGGAGGTTCTGCAGCAAAATACACGTATTCAATTTGGAGTTAACAGAGGTAATTTTAAATCCCTTCAATGAAGTGAAACAGTTCCTGATTTATATCAGTACAATTTAAATAGGAATCAAAGTTTAATTAACTGACTTACCAGAGACTATTATCCATCAAAGAAGAAAGACAGTAAAAATGGAAAAAGTCCAGCCATGTGAACTACATGTATACTTTGTCTATATATGACATAACTGTGGATTTCACCCTTTGTGTCTAAACACACCTGAACGGAACATGAGGATGTACAGCAACAAATAAACCAGATATATGGATTTTCTGCAGTTTCCAAGTACACACTGACAAGGTTTTGCTGAGAGTAAAATTGGCAGTTGACAAGGGACAAGTGACAAGCTCTTTGTGAAATGGAAATATTTGGAAAAAACTGAGATTATTTATTTGTTTTTGCCATATTATTCATAATGTTTTAAATTCATTAGAATGTCTGTTTCTAGGGATTTAAATGGGAATATACTGTTTCAATAGAAGACAGATGAGTTTTGGTAATACTGAATAAAATTATGTCTCTAAGTGAAATATTCCTCGATGTGTATAAGCACCTCAAAAATTCATCTTTCACCCATTAGCACAAGGTCTTTGAGGCTTTATATTGACCTGCAGGAACAGTGGAAACAGATTTATTTAAATACACAAGTACTGATTCATCATATGAAGAGGATTTCAAATTAAATATTGCAGTATACAAGAATATGTTGCAAACAAAGATCTTTTCTGTTGATCAGTAGATGGCAAGCTTGCTACACTCAACTTTCAGAAAGTGTTCTGGTAGCATTTACAATACAACTGTTATGTTGTATTACTATTTCTGATATCTATAAATTCATAATATTTAATTTGTTGAGTAAATGATTTGTGTATAAGATGCTCTATATAGGTGACATATCTTCTCAAAATAGTTAAAATAAATAAATAATTGATATCATACGTGCTAACTTCCCTCAACTAGTTTTTATCTTAAATGACTACATGTTTTAAATCTCTGAGGTTTGTGTTTTTAATTGCAAGAACACCTGTTTGTATAGTTTCTGTAGTTAGAAATAAATTATTAAGAATAAGAATATATTATTATTTATTAATTTAATTATTTTAATTATATTACAGAACAAATAATAGAAATATCTTTGATTTACTACATATCTGCAATTATTTCTTGATGTTCTAGGCATCTATTTTATCTAATATCATAATAATCATATTTTTATAGTCAGGGATTGTTTGATATAAGCAATGAGGCTAAAAGGAGAAAAGTAAGTAAATAAAGTAGATAATATGAATATAAGAAAGTGTAATTAAATTCTTAAATATATGAATAAACAGGATTAAGGGAGATGAGAGGCAGGCTGAGAAATCACAGTTTTTAATTGTCTGGTGCCAAATTGCACATTGAGTTAATTCTTCCTATGCACTTCAGTACTCAGTCTTGTTTGCTGTCTTTAATATTCCAGAAGGAGCATGAGGAATCTGCATTGACTGCAAGTAATGTAAATTGTTCTTTAATATGGGCAGATGGTTGTTGCAAGATTGGCACTGCAGGTCATTCACACTGATTTAGGAATAGAGTCACACATTGCTATTACCTGACCATGGGATTTCATGCAGCTCTGCCTGAGGAAACTAAACTGTGATGTTTTAAATTGTTTTTGTTTGTTTGTTTGTTTGTTTGGTGTATATGTGTTCGTATGTGTTTAGCTGCATTTGTTTTGTTTGTTGGTTGTTTTTTTAAAGAAGAAATTTCAGAAAATATGGAACGTAAATTAAACAGGATTTCTTTAAAGTGATAAGAAAACACAGCAAAAAAAAATGTTACTTGCAATAATGGTATAATGTAAGTCATAAATGTATCTTTCTGGTATGTATTATTTACAGGAGTGGAGAATGTAAAACTGTAAGGAATTCAAGGGTTAAATGTCTCAATGCCAATGGAAGGGAAAATGGGGTTTCTGCTCTTTTTCCTGCTATATCGTACAGACTAATGGAAGTCCTCCTTGTGGATTTGATGTTAGGGATAACTGAGTCTAAATGGAGACCAAATCATTCTGACTAACAAGCTTATTTACAAGCAATAGATGATGTCTACAAAACTTTTTAAAATGAATACAGACAATTGTTTACATTGAAAATATGGGATGAATTTTAATATATTATGTTGATCTTTGGTTGAAGTAATTTGAAGCTCTTAACTATATCTCACTCTTTCACTGCAATATGCCTCTGCTAGCCCATCCTTTGTTGTTAAGGCAATCTGAGACCACAGAATCTTCATCTTTTTACCAGGCACCTCATCGAAAAGATGGACATCAACCACACATCTAAATCTATGTGCCCAGTAAGTGGGCAAGCACAGAATAATACTTTTCATTCTATAAGATTTGAATATAAAAGACAATTGACAATTAAAAGCTCACATTTACAGCTTCAAGAAGACTACAGCAGGTCGGAAAGCTTTTTTGATTTGGCTTCTTTTTCTTTTCTTTTTTTTTTTTTTTTCCCCAAGTGTGCTCTTTTCCACTGTAGGATAAAGTAAACTTCCATGATATTGCAGCTGGACTAAAGCAGTAATCAGTATATCAGAAAGAAATTGTCACTTCCACTGCAGAGATGGAAATAGAATAATGGCCTCAGTGACGTTTTGTGAGTACTTTCTTGTTACTCTTTTCTACCACAACAGGATTAAAAATTGTTTAATCCATATCTGATACATAAAAAATTTGCAAAATCCACAAATATTTTCAGTTAAACCCTTCTGCTAAACACAAACAAAACTTCATGTAAAGATCATAACGATCATGATATCATTCTGAAAAATTTAAAAATTATTTCAACAAACAATTGATTCTTTCTCAGAAGAGGATTATATAAGATAAGCAAATTTGTTCACACACACACACAAACACATGCAGCTTCTAAAACGAAAATTTTCAATGCTTAATTCTGTACAGTCTTTTCCATGCCCTAGTATATGCAAGGTCCACTAGCAACGTATCACTGATTAGTTGATATTTGTTTACCTGCAGTAATATCTGTGTAGTTTCAGAGTTTCTGACCCATGCTAATAAACGAAAGATGTACTATACAACACAATTAGGCAAGACTGGGAAATGTTTCATGTGATAAATTTAGAAAAAAAGCCAGTCATTTTCAGATACATTTTTGAATTTTAGTTGCTATAGTAACAACACATTTCTCTTTGCTGTACATTTCTTTACTGTATACTCAGAGCTCTACGTGACAAAACAACAATTTTACAGTCTACAATTTAGTCTCGAGAAAAAGATTTTCCCCCTCTGGGAGAACATGATTAGACTGGAGCTTACAGAGCTTCTGAAAGTTTGGGGTCTGTCAGCATTTCTGACTTAATTTCAGGGGTTTATGACCTACTTATAAAACTTCTTTATGGAAGGAAGCTTAGCACACTTGTCTCTTTCTGGAAACATTCTTTAGTGTTTTTAATCAAAATTTTTAAAATCCATTTCACAGTTTAATTTATAGGCAAATTAAAAAACAGTAGACTAGAGTAGTGACTTCTGATACCAGTTGTGCTAGCTCATAACTTCATTTTTTGAGTATGTGTGTGCATGAGATAAAAAGCTGATGGAGTGAATAAGAATCACAGCATCAATAAAATGAAGAAATTCATGTAACTGAGCTGGTAAAAAACTGAGTAACTTCCTCTGAGTTGCACAAATATTTTCATATCTTCATATTCATATTATAGCATACCTGCATATTTGGATAACAATGCCAGCAGTACATATTAATATATATAATATATATTAAGCTGTAAGAGTTCAAGATTTGTTTTCAAAAGCAAATCAAACCTTTCATTGTTTCACAAGTAATTAAGCTTTTAATTCCCATTCAAATTATTAGGGATTTAGTGCTAAAATGTAGATGACGAATTGGGCTGGAGACACATATAAACGCTTAATAATACACACAAAGAGTCAGAATTCCACTGACATCTATGACAACCTGTGATCTCATCTGCTTTTGTGCTTCTGAAATTTTAACCAGATCTTTATTTGCATCATTAAGGGTACAGAGCTTTTCTGAATCCATTATAACAGGTCAAACAACAGTAAGCAATTTGAAAGTTGTTTCTGTTTGTTTATTTTTTAAAAAATAAATACTTAAATCCAGGAAATCAAGATAGATAAACAATGTTCTGTGAGTTTTCCAAAGCTAGTATGACATTTCCAGATTTGAAGCACAAGCTTGAGTACTCCTGCATGATCAGCTGTACTCCTTAGGGAACAGCCCGACATTTTGGGCAGAGATAAGAAACAGACTACTACAAATGGTGGATTTCCTAAAGTAGAAAAAGTTACCTAATTACAATGTGAGCCTATCTTAGGCTCTTAAAACTCTTCTAAGCCCTGGAACATAAACTTTTCATTCTCAACTCTTATTTTCTTTATAAAGTAAAAGGATATATTTACATAAACAGACGTATTCTGTGGTTAATTTTTCAATTTAAGCATGATTTCATTACGAGATTGGTTTTGAAGAAAACCTCAGGGCCTACAGACAGCTCATATAACAGAGTTCTTACTACAGAGTCTTCTTTACCCATAATGAGAATTCAAAAATGAGAAACACTTCTTCTGTAGCCTGTTTTACACAATATCTGGGTATTAAGGAAGATCTTTTTTTCTATGCAAAACTAAATTCAAAGCAATTTCTGGCTAGCAAGACTTTACACAACCTAAGTATTGTTATCCTGCGTCTATAAGCTAAAGGTAGAATATGATCTCTACCTACAAAATCTGGACTACAGTCTTCTGTCCTGCATGTTTATCAAAAAAA
>VWZK01007583.1:2393-14714 GCA_013396935.1 Baryphthengus martii | reverse complement strand
GGAACCTGAATAATACGGCACCTCATGTATTTGCCGCTTTTGAGCAGATTCTTAATCACACCTATTAAAGGTCCATACCCCTCAAGAGTGACAAAGTCTGACAGAAAAAAAAGTATGACATTAACCAGAGATGGCAGCACAAGACCATTCAGGAGTATTTATCTTCACAGCTGCATGTTAGATAACCAAGTCCTTTACCTGCATCATGGCTGCTAGGCATAATAATAGTGACTTGTGCTCAGATGTGTTTAGAATAGTAATAATAAAAAAACACATTAAAAGACAGTAAATTGAAAATTTTGTAGAGGGGATTATTTTGTGTGATATTCCTGCTATTTCTTTCATCAAAATATTCTGTTTTCAATGAGGTTTTAGAGTTCGCACTTCAGTGAAGTGAGAGGGACGTAGGAGATATGAGTTTCCTGCTTTGCTACTGTTATTTGAATAGGAGGCTATTCATTAGTGCTTTACTAATGCTTGTGATGGCTGTGTCTTTGCAGTGGAAAAGGTCATCCTATTATAAAAACAGCAGGCACAGCATTTTCTGCACAGCGTTGCACACAGCCAAATCTACCATCAGAGGATTCACCACTTTTTTTCCACTCTCGCTCTTTTTTTTTGTTTGTGGTTTTTTGGTTTTTTTTAATAAAATCTTGGCTTTTTACGTCATTTTGTTAGAAGTTTCAGCCAGACATTTATAAACTCTACAAACTTGTTCCTGAGACCCCTTAATCAGACCAGTAGAGGCAACATACAGGAATTTCACAACAATAAACCTTTGAGCTAAGTGTTGATGGACACTATCAGCTGCTTAGTATGATTTGTAATGGATTCAAGTGCTGCTTGGTTAGCACAGTTTCAAGCATCCTTGCACCGTTTTGTTATGCCAAGGAAGAGATGGGGTCAAGTCACAGTAATTTGCCTGCAGTTTCATTAAAGAACTGCAAAGACGTAACTTCATCTGAAACAGCTCAGGAACCCTGTGAGACCCAAACACGCTCACAGAAGAGAGGAAGACACAAAACTATCTCCTCCACATCTTCATAAATAATACAGATTACATTCTTCCTAACCCTACTCCCATATGAAGAGCATCACAAGCTAGTTCTTTGAAAGCAATATAATATATATGGAATATCAACTATTAAATGCCATTTAAGTTATGTGGAAACCTTGATTTAATGTTTCTCTCTATTCTTTTTTTTACAGATTTATTCTTTTTCTAGTTTGATTAAGAAATGGTATTTACAATAAGAAGAGAACTGTAGAAAAGGAACATTAGGCTAGTGACAGAAAATAAAAGGCATAAAGAAAAGTATTTTTCCTCATTCCCATAAGACAGTTTGGTTATTGACTGTTCCCTTAAGGCAGTGTTCTGGTCTGGAATGTGACTGTAAAACCAACATCTTGGAGTTCTCTGCCAGTGGCTTCAATCTTTCAGCATCACACTTGCTCAGCTTTTATTTTTTGTGAATGCCATTTTCAAGAAATAGATTTCCCTTATGCTTCTAGAGACAATCTAAGGTTTAACTTGGTCGCAGATTAACATCAGCAGGGGAAATTTTGCAGTCCAAAGGGTAGCCTTGATTACAGTAGGACAGTCTCACCAGAGGTGATATCAATAGCTAGGGTGCATAAATGCACATGAGGTCATCATTTAGCCTGGAGGATCTCAAATCCTGGTGTAACGCTCCAATAGCATAAATCAGAAATCATCAAATAAAGCTGCACTGCTAGAAAACTTCAGTAAGCAGAGAGTCTGGCTTTATAAGCCTGACAGGTGGTATGAGAAGAAAAGAACCTGACCTTAGGCTATGTTTGCTGAAATGACAGTTAGGGAAAAAGAAGCTTACTTTTATGAGGTGGTGGGGGGAGAGTGGAATAAATTAATATAAATTGTAAGTCCAACAAATGGCATCCAGCATCTTTTTTTTGAGTAAAACACCTAACATTTGAAGTCACTGTCAGGGAATGTCTGTTTCACTCACCTCAGACTAAGGGAATTACTTTCCTTCACTCATCTAGTACCTTGCAGGCTGCAACACAGCCAACCGCGTTATAATTTTTGTACTTCAAGGAGAGAAGTGGGAACAGATAGTGGTAATGAGGTGTACAGAATGAGAAATCAAAATTGTGGAATTGCGGACTTGTTTCAGGCAGATTTCTTGCAAGTGAAGCTACCTGTCACATAAAAAGTTCCTAAGGCCTGCAGAGAAAGAGAACAGCTGTGAGATAGGCAAAATATTAGCCTAGGAACTTTGCTCTAAGTAGAAATGTTTTTTTGAAGGACCATGGTAGCTTGCTCTAAATGGCACATATATAGTCCAAGGCTGGTAGAATTTCTGTCCTTAAAAAAGGTCCTATAACTGGTTTAAAACAAACTTGCAGTGAGAACAAAACCTCTAGAATTGTGCAGATCCACCATTGACAACGTTTCCTCATGTTATCATTTCCTTTATTAGGAGTACTTTGCTGAGAGTTCTAAATGCGTTAATTTTGACCCAGTTCACACCCTGAGATATTTTTAGTACTGAAAGACAGCATTGAAGATCTTCACAAAAATGATTTTATGTTAATTCTGTCAAAAGTCTACATCAGTGTGGTCTAATGGTAGGTGTACTGGAAAAAGGTCTGTAGCTAGCTCTGATAGCAGTTCATGACAAGGCAGTGATATTTTCTTTCCGTGCTCCAAAATCAAATGAAAATTGTAATGCTGTTAAGACCACAACATGGTGACAGATCTCTTCTAATCTGATCAATTATCTTATCAAAGCATCATATATAATGAGGAAAATGATGAATTCTGGACGCTGTAATAACTTGCAGACAGTCCAGATTCACCTATCAGATGATCACCCAGACAGCTGCTGAAAATGATTCTCCATCACTATGGATGAAGAAATTCTACAGTAACATTTTTTGTTAGTAGCAAGACATTTATATGTACGGGAGTCACTCTGAAGATATAACTATACCCCAGATATTTCATCTTGTTTCACTATTATTCTGTAGTACTTCTAAGCAATTTGATTTCCTGTAGTACTTCATTGATCTACTTAAATAAACTTTTTAGTCTCTCCAAGAACTGGAAAAGAGTTTGTTTTCCTCCAGTATAAATAAATCTTTTGTGGTAGAAAACAAAGCTAGTTTATTTCTTAAAAATATCTTCTTTATTTCTGTGAAGGTCAGACTTCCTCTCTTACCTTGGGTTGTATTTGCTTTCCCTACATTGTGGTCTTACACAATAGTGTGTTGCAGAGTTCTTGCCTAGGGAGTCAGAGATTTGACCTAGGTCTTCCTAGCTCCCAGTATAGCCTTGTGTGCTGTTCAGTACTTCTTAAGTGGGCAACATATGGGCAGTGCTTTGAATGTAGAAACTGTCTTACCACCAGCTAGCAAAAAGATGTATCTTTTATTTCTTCTGTTATATCTTAAGTTTTCATTCTTGACTATACTGCAGCCTTTCTAAAACAAAGGAGTATAAAGCAACCACACACCCTAAACTTTTTTTTAGTGTTGAGAACTCTTGCAAATTAGGAGCAGAAGGTATATAGTACCTTACACAAACCTAGTCATGTAACTCACTGTTCCATTTTCAAAGCATTTACCAAATAACAGATATTCTCAAGCTCGGTTCTAACTTCCCCAGTAGCAGTTTCGTCAATTATTTTATTCTTAACAGAAGGAAACATGGTCATGATGTTTTCATGGGATATATTCTGTTGGAGAGTGACCATATTTAATGGACCACTTACTGCACAGAACTTAGACAGAAACTGGATTACTATCTTCCAATTTTGAACAATTATAGAGCACTGGTAAAATCTAGACATTGACCTGATCACACCAACTTGCATTTAAGGTTCTTCATGACTATCATCTATAGTGCAGGGAATTTATGATTGAAAATAAAAATACCAAATAATTTTTGGTTTTGTTGTTTCAATGTCTGAAAGGTAAAAAACCTCTTCTCTTTGACTACCTAAATATCTATATGTTAGCTTCATGCTAAATCTAAACTGATACAGAATCTAGGCAATCCACTTACTCCATTCATTTGAAATGCTATGCTCATCTAAAAGAAAAGCGTGCAGTAATGACTTGAATTAGCAAACTCCTGAAGGCTAAATTCTACACTTTAGCAATATGTAATGCATAGATATAATAATCCATATTATTCTTTAATGAAATTTGCATACCTGAAGAAAAAATCATTGAAGAAACTGATAGTAATCCTACTAAAATGAGTCTAACACGGAGTATGCAACTTCTAAAACATGCTGAAACAATTTAAAGAGTGACATTTCTAACCATGTAAAGAAATTGATGTCTAAACCTAATTTTTTTTGTGTTTCCAAATATAGGAAGGCTGCAGGGAATAAGAAAAAGTGACAAAGAAATGCTTATAAAAATCAAATGGAAGCAATATCTCATTCTGTATAAGTGATTTCTTACTCTTCCCAAAGAGATTATCTATAGCAACAAGGACACTTGTTTTAGTAGAGCTTACTACTATTAAGCAAAGAATGACTGTTAACAAAATGAAAATAATGTATAAAATATGTGACTAATTTTGAGTTATTGGTTTGGGAGAAGGAATTGATGAGTAATGTGATGGTACCATAAACCATGCTTCATAGTGCAGTTCAAACAGATTGTTATTAAGAAAATGATTATTTATCACAAACCAAGAGTTCACCTGACTGCTACATACATTGAAGGGCTAGTATATCACCGTACATGGAATTCAGTTAAAACCATGGCATTTAATAGGATGACAAATCTTAGGCTCAGATCTTTAGGGTAAAGTTCTCTATTCCTCTCTGTAAACATGAATCAGTGTCTTATTATTGCTGCTGTTTCCTCATTGCACTTTATCCAAATCCAAATTAACCTGGTATGTATGTGTGACGTGACAATAATGTAGCAGTATTGTAATTAGCTATAGTAATTAAAATTCAGCATTTCACAGAAATGGCTGACAGTATTTTACACACTGTACCTTGTATTCTGTCCTTGCCATTTCAGCCAGTTATTTTACATACGCTAAATTTCCCTGCAAAAGCATTTTCTCTTTGCAGATTGAATGATAGAAGGTTTTCTAAAAGGCTGCCAGTGTTGAAAGCTCAGTACAAGTAGGAAGCTGCTAATTGTATAATATGGTGCTGCAAAGCTAGTTAATTTTCTTAATGAATGCCATAAAGCAGATATTAGAAAAAGATCAAAACAGGAAAAGATGCTGATTGACTCTTATTTGGAAATCACTTCTGAAGCAAACAAGAAATACATGCACAGTCCCGGTACCTCATTTTTAAAACACTAGTGTACACTCCCAGCTTTCTGCAAGTCAGAATTTCCACTCAGAGAGAAAGGGAAGTTTCGCTGATAAAAGAAATTATGGCTGGGTTACATCATGTGAAGTGTGGTTACAGCAGAATATTTCACCCTCCTCATAGTAGTCTAGAGGATCTCTGGAAGGAAGAATATTTGCATCCCAATACTTGCATTACTCACAGCCTGGAGAGCTGAAATTGGATGCTGGGCTGTGGATGGGTCAAGGGAGATCCCAAATGGGCTGGACAAGAACAGTCATGGCCGTTGCTGTCCCCAGGGACCTGACAGCATACATCCGGAGCCCTCCAACTCTTCCATCAGCTCTTTTCAAAGAAAAGAGTAAGCCTGCCATTTTCACCTGAACAATAATCTTAACAAATAGCAAGGAGTTCCAGATGCCAAGTTCCTGTTTAGCAGTATTAAGTGGCTAAGTTACCTTGTTCAATGCATGAGGAACTTGACTGCCTAACTGTGCATATACTTCCTGGAGTCAGAGGAGAAACTTGAAGACATTTGCAATTCAAGTATAACTATGACCCTTTTGGATCTGGTAATTTTGGCAAAAGGACATAAATCTTTTATTATAGAAATGCTCCTACACTCAATACATAGATAATTACTGACCTTAGAATCTATGGACATATATTTTGGGAATGGGGGAGTAAAAAGCAGCTACTAGAAATCTAGCCTGATGCAATACCATAGCTTGTCTAAATATGTTAGCTTTATTCTCAGGAGAAGAATTTCTTATGTAAATGTAAAATACATGTACTCTTTCATAGCAGTTACTGACAGTGTATATTCATGAAATACAACATACCCCTATTGTATTTGAACTCAAAATAATCAACAAGTAAACTGGCACAAGAGCTGAAAATACTCTAATAAAGTATTATTATGTGCATTATGTCAAAATACTGGGATTTTCTAAGTTAAACACTAAACTATAAATTAATACAACAAATAAAGTGCAGTAAAATTAAATGCTGAAAGTAAAATGGTTTTGATGGCTTTCTGATTACCCTCACATGTGCCTTTTTCCCTCCTGCCATAATTAAGTAGTTTTTTTTACTCCACTTTTCTGCCTTGTCCTTACACTAGCGTCACTGAATTCCAAAACTCATCAGGAACCATGACCAGAAGTGGAACAAAGCTGGTGGTTATAGTCTAAATTCATCAGGGAGTCATAGAGATTTACTGAGCTGTTGAAATGCATGCAGAGGTAAAGGAGGTTGCATGTCAAATGCAAACTTTGCCTTTTTTGTATCTTCAAATAAAGAAGGAAAAAATATCATCCAAATCATAAGATTTACCTCTTTAGACAGCTCAAACATAAGTAATCATCTAGAAAACCGAAAATGTTGCATAAATTGTATTTTGAGGATAAATCAGTGAAATCACTGAACATAAAGATTATTTTTTTCTTTTCAAAATCCATTTTAATAACTATTTCATATGGAATATATGTATCTCTAGGAAAATCATACCTGTTCTGCAAGGATTCCTGAGTGTTTTTGCACTTGGTAGCCTCCTTTATTTTATTTTATAGCCTAAAGAACACTAACAGTTAACTTTCTAAGAAGGTTCAAATGTAAGCTTAAGAATCATTCAACATATTTTTTTCTAATATGCCAAAATTACACAAATATTTTAGCCTAATAACAATGTAGTGTCATTGTAAAATCTATATTTTATGGTGATACACCTTTCACATTCCCTTTCTGTGGTGAAAAGTAGAATGCATATGACTCTAGAGGTCAGCAGATTTGCTGAAAACCCAGCAAATGGTCTCACTAGGGTATTTCATGAAATACTACTTAATTACCCAAGCATTTTATTTTCATTTGAATATTGACTATCTTGCTTTTCTAATATAATTAAAGATGATTCAGAACGCAGTAAAGGGTATGGGAATTTTGTGAGGCAAAATAAAATCTGGTGAAACTCAAATGCATTCAAGATATATGTCAGGTATGAATTTGAATTAAAAGATTGATTGAATAATGCAACTGAAAAAAAGATTCTTCTGTAATACAAATATTCCATACATAAGAGGAGACAGCTAATGCTACTGCTCTTGAATTCAGGTACTCTCCAGTAAGAGACAAACACTGCAACAGAGATTAGCGATTATCTTCCCCATATCTTTTCTCCCACTGTCCTTCACTGATAAGAAGTCTCTAACTTATTTTACATCAGAAAATATAAGGGTTAGCATTTCTTTTAGATGGTTATTAGTAGAGATTATTATCTGTAAATTCGAAAAATAGCCACTCTTCATAGATTCTTACTACGTTTAAATTCTATGGATTTTAAGTGCCAATATGGCCTCTGTCAACAATCACTTTTGAGCTACTGTCATATTATTCAATTCTGTTTTTTTTCCAAAGATGTGACCCTTGGAGAGGTCAGTGCAATACAGCTCATAGTAACTGAATCCTTTTCTTCATAAAGATAAATGCATCATGTTCCCCAAACTGCTCTTTAGTCTCTTAGATACAATCCTTCCATACAGACACGCTTTCTTCCCTCTTGGTTATTGCCATTTGCAAATCAAAACCCTTGTCAGTAAGCTCTCTACTTCTTTCAGGCACAGCTTTTTCATAACCCTTTCTCACCACTGACCTCATCATTTTGCCATAGTGTCATGGTGTCGCAATTGCGACATGTGCATGTTTTCTATTCTTATGCCATTACCACTGCAAATGTTATTTTTCATTTTCTTCAGTACTCAGTTATGGCAACTTGAGTTATTCCCTAATTTTTTTGAACTCTTATTTATTAGTATTAACTGTCCACATATCTGAAGTCAAATAGCAAAAGTACACTTTAAGCTATTTAAATGGCACTATTACATGAGGGCACAGAATACTCCAGGTAATGGATAATATGGAAATTGTGAAGTCCTGTGTGCTGGAATGGGTAGCACTATTTTTTTTTTTTTTTTTTTTTCCCCCAANATTTTTTTTTTTTTTTTTTTTTTTCACCCAAACAGGCAGCCTGCAGCAGCTGGAGTATTAGGGAAGCAGAAGAAGAGTTATATAATCAGTTAAGTTTCCATTAACTATATCTCAAGGAGTTCGCAACTGAATGGCAGAAATGTTACAGAAACAGTGGGAAATTTGATGAAATTATATTATACTGCAGCTGGGTTCTGAAGACCCTTTTTCATTTGCCTTTCACATTTTTTTTCATTTTGTTTGAATATTTGTGAATGGAAAAAAAAAGGAGCTGAAAGTCCCTCTGAGCTATGTAAAGCTTCCTCAGTTGTGTAAGGGTTCTTGAGAGGCCATAACAGTTGACATCCCCAGACTTATTCTACAATAAGTATTCACAATTCCAGTTGAGAAACTAATGCCTGCACAAAGTATTTTTATATATATCATCTACAGAGAACAAAATATTTCCTATAGTATTCGATTGAATGTCCAAAATCTCAAGTGTTTTCAGACACAAAACTACTATAGTCTCATATAGGTCCTGATTTTATTAAGAAAATCTCAGAAGCCTTTAAAAGTAAGTCATTCTTACCTAAGCAGGAGTTCTACATGAGGGAATCAAAACATACAGGTTTAGTTTCTCAAAACCAGTGTTTAACAGGAAGCAGAGAAGACAGTAGCAAGACAGAAAAAGTATAGTTTAGTTCTTTTTTTTTCACTTTTCCCACTCCATATAAAACCTATAGCTGTTAGACTACATCCTTGTTTGAAAATGTCTTGATTCAACCATGTCTCATCTCCACTTGAAAACATTGTTATAGATTCTTAAAAACAGAATTTGTAAAATAAATCAGCTGTTTAATTGTGATGTTTATATCTTGGATTATTGGCTTCTGTTCAGATTGGCTCATTTGCCTGACAAGTTTTACTCTCCCTTCCTATGCTTTATTGCATCTAATATAGTTTGGCACTGGGAATACTTTGTAGATAGCCCATAGAAACAACATTTCCTCCCATTACCTACGTGGGTTATTCAATAAATATAGTACTTGTCACTCCCATGTTTGCAAATGATTTTCTATTCTGAGTACTAATCAAAAGACTCTTTATTCTTCCAAATCTAATAAAGATATCTTTATCTTAGATTCTGAGCACAACTCAGACAATAATAAGAGAACCATATTTTGATTATTTGTTCCAGAATCCAATTTCAAATTTGAACTAATGTCTATCTAAAATCAGTAAGTTTCAGCGAAGTGCTGCAGCAGAAATTGTATTTAACAGTATTTCAGTACAAGTACTTCCATCTAGTAGGGACAGATGATGATACCTCTTAGAGAAATTCCCTTAAAAGGAATGGAGAAAAAAAAATATAATTAAAAAAAAAGTGTGTAGTGAAGTTTCAACAATTTTTATCCCTGACTAATTGGAAAATTTTAAACTGGTAAATTATACACTTCGAAGTAAACACAAGAGAGCTACTAAGTAAACCAAATAAATGTTCTAAAGGAATTTAACTATCTATATTGTATATATATGATATTACTGATCTATTTTATTTTAATTAAACTAGCATTGAAAGGAATTTTAAATGTGAAAATGTCATTGTACTAGATACTTAACAAACATATAGTAGAACATGGCCCCCAAATTTTGTTTGTTTTCTTCCTGTTTTATGGGTAAGACCCTTTCAGTAGCTTCATTTGAAAAATTTAGATAGGCTGCTACGAAGAACGTAGTGATCTAGCTAAATGTACACATCTATATCTGAGCAATCTGTATAGACTTCCTTTACAGAGAAAAGATGTTTTCTAATGTGTGATTGATTTGTGTCTACAGTTAACACCTGAAATAAGTCCGTTCAAATCTGCCCTAAGTATGTCTGTTTCTCTCCAATGACTATAAAATGAACTCTGGCTGAGTAATTGAAAAGTATATGTGTACTTTTTAGGCAGTTAAGTGAAATGAATCCCATACCTTGAATTAGATTTAATGTAATAAGGCAGACAATGTTTCTGGTGCATCAGTTTTGCTTAATCTTGCTGCAGTAATCTAAAGTGTTGCTCCTTCTGTCTGTTTCAGGATTTTGCCTTTACGATGTAATCTGCAGAAGGGAATGTTTCCTCACTCTACAGTCAATCTATCAATGGTACAGGAATAGTTTCCCTTTTGCTAATTCCACAGTTCCAAACCACTCCAGTCCCTTGACTTGCGCCTGTGCAAATAAAGGATACCTTGTCTGCTCAAAATTAATAATAGATTTTATTTATTGATTTTAAGACTGGAAATCAGCATTATCTGTGTGATATTGCAGTTTTCACTGTTGTTAACTAACAGCAGGTTAAATTTTAAATTACTAAAACTAGAGGCTATAAGGAGATATTTATAAATAAGCATGCAATGGTACTGCAACTCAGGCCTCTCTGCTTCCTGGTCAGTAATATTTTACTATGATGTGTGACACTTTTCCCTGAGCCTGTTCTGAAGAAAAAAAGAGCTGAAAGAAATTTAGTGATGTATTTCCAACATTTACATTAATATCATATTGTCTGGAGTACTTCAGATTTAAAACCAATGGAACTGCACTTGTAAGGTAGACGTACTGTCACTACAAAGGTACACCAGGTTCATTGGTACTTACTAAAGCGATTACACTGGCTGATAAATATATGTCTGATGAATTAGGAAAATGTTACTCACTTTCTTTATATGAGGAATATTTTTAAGTACATCTGATTAGAAAATGAACTGGCAGCCTAACCATTGAAATTTTGTCAGAATTTCAGTAGCTCTTGTTGAACGTCTTGAAGTTTTACAAATTATTTGTTCTTTTACTTTCTTAAGACTATCTTTTCCCTTTTTCAGTACCTTTTACATTTTCAGATGTGGCCTATAAGCATGTTTCTTAGCTTAAATACAGACTGTTTCATTATGTCCTCTGAACAGTTTTGCAGCTTGTTTCATGAAAGCCTTTCATCCCTTCTTCCCTTGCATATTGGTTGTAATTCACTTTCATTATGAGACTTTGGCAGCAGATTGAACCTTTCAGGTTTGGCATTCTTTTTTTAGGACTCCCTACAGTAGTAACTTCATGGGTTTTTTTGTATTGCTTTTTAGCATTATTTCAGTACTGATCAGTTTGGCCTCTTCAGAAGCACTCAGCTTTTACAGTACTAGAAAAAGGTTATTGAGTGTTAAGACTCTACATGTCTCAATCTTGAATGTGAAGCTATTTCTATGTAAGTAGGTAAATATGCACACATTTCAATATCCATTATTTCAATGAGCTCTCTTCAGACAAGGACTGATGCAGTTCAGGAGGATAATACAAATAACAGCTTTCTCCCAGCCAGCAAAATAGACCAAACTCTTCTCTTGAAACAAAATGTTTAAAAGCATGGATAAAGAGTCACTCTGCACTGGAGAAAGAGCTTAAGTTTTCATGACATCAAAAAAAAAAAAAATAACCTTACACTCTGTTATGGATATGGAGACAGTAATTTTCACATGATGATGCCACAGTACTGCTGGATGTGAACTGAATCACTGAGGAATCTGCAAAGAGATGAACTTGTGTGAACACAAAAAAATCTGAGAACAATTATTTTTCTGATATTCTGTACTACCTTAAAACAGCATTCAAAGTCATGCTCTACTACCTGCTCTGTGTTGAATCATAATTCAGCTTGGACCCAAGTTGCCTGTCCTCTCTGGCTTGGCTAACTTGTTTAAAGATAATCTCAGCTAACTATACTTCATAGTAATATATCTGGTGCTAAGATCTGAAAAAAATTGCTTCCTTTTCTATCTAGCACTACAAGAACAGGGTGTTTAATGACAAATCAGCACACATGTATGTTTGTGTGATTTGCCAGACACACATTTATAGCATCCCTACTAATTTAATGCCCTACATTGTCACCTGTTTACAATATGTTGACAGGCAGAAAAGTAGAGGATGATATCTTACCAATTGCTTGTTTCTATTCAATAGCCTTGTCACAAATACATTAAAAAACAAACAAAAAAACCCAACCCATAGAAGGGT
>VWZK01007577.1:8788-20151 GCA_013396935.1 Baryphthengus martii | reverse complement strand
AAATTGAACATATATATATATATAATATATATATATATTGAATATATATATTGACTACCTCAGGTATTGAAAAATAATTTCTGGTTGTAGGTGCGTAATTTCTCATTTGAAGTCCCAGGAGATGTGACATTTGTTTCTAGGTGTTTGCCCAGCTGATTCTCAGACCAGAGCACAAAAGGTTCACTTTGTACATTTTTGTCATGGACAGACTGGTTTGCACATTTTTATGCAGTTACTTTGGAAACATACAGTAAATTCAGCTTTCAAGAGAAAGATTGGACTTTTATTGCCCTGGCCCAAACCTGCAGTACTTGACAGATGTAGTGAGTCTAGCAGATGCTTCTGGACTCTTCAGCTGCAAGATACTGGCTCACTGCAACCATATGCACCTGCATAAGAGGGCTTGTGCACCACAGCACTGCTGCACAGGGAATGTTCTCATGAGCTCCTGGCATTTCATGGCCTGGCAGGGGCTACAGCATGGTCAGCAGCTTAACTGTAGATGTTCAGGGGTAGAGGGGCATAAACTGCACCAGAAGTCCAGGACAAGTTTAACTTGGTGGAAAAAAAAAAACCTGAACACATTTGGAGGAAGCTTTTTGAAAAGGCTTATATTTTCCTGTTCTGGATTAGTAGTAGGAAATCCAGCTAAAAAAAAAAAAAAAAAAAAAAAGAAATGCTGCAAGGTAGTTTAGAAATTCAATCAAAGGAATGTTCGATTTATGTGCTAATTGGTCAGATTACTAAATCCCAACTGATTTATTATTAACATGCATTTATAAACTTTAACTTTTGTTTTCTACATTTAAAGGTATTTTTGAGACTACTTTGTCTGTTAGGTGCTGTTATGTAAGTTGGTTTGTATAATCGCTACTCTTATTGAATGACTTAGAGAGCAGCTACAAGAACAGAAACATTGAATTTCAGATATTGAAAGTGTAATAGGATCCAAAATAGAAATACCTAAATACTCAGACTTTGCCTTCCATCCCTAGTAGAGTAGGAATTTTTGTTTACTTGTAAACATCAATTACAGATGGGACAGAAATTACCATAAGTAGCTTACAGTCTTTCATTGATGCATCTCTTCTCAAATGCGATGGCTACATTTACAGCAGCAAGAAATTGTTGAGAAACAGTCATTAACCAGATGATGTAAAACAGAGAAAGAGTTACAAGTCTCTATTCAGTTGCAAATTGCCTACTGAGTCACAATTTATTTTATTCCAGAAGCCTTCCAAATCCAGCATCCAAGCATTTATATTAGGAAGCTTTCCATATTGTATGTGTTTAGTAAAGGTGACTATTGGGAATTTACCTTATTCATCTGTGTGAGTTTTGTTTTCATTTTTAAAAAATATGAATTAAGTTGTACAAAGAACAAAAGCCTTAGGAGAGAAAAAAGAAGATGGAGTTTACTGTTCATACACCTTCCTCTGACAGCAGAAATAAACTGTTTTCTGAAAGCTAAACAGTTGTCAATATATGCTAGAAATAAGCACGTGTTGAGTCCTATGCAGCAGTGCGATTTTGTTTGCTTTTATATCAGCCTTGGTTTAATGGAAAATTAGTGTGATTACATTACTAGCAGACTAACGCAGACTTTATTTGCCCCTGAGTTTAGCCAAGGTAAACAGCCTCAAAAGTAAATTTGATTTTAGATGATAGACATTTATGTACAAAAACTGTATAAAACAACCTTGAACCCAGACTGTCAAGTTTCTAACTGACTGTGAAATACAACCCCTACCTGTTAACCCCAAGCCGCATGAATGCATATCTGACCATTTTTAATTGAATAAATTAACATAGCAATGTCAATTTAGCCTATTTTTTGAAAGCATTTTTTTTTGCATTACCAAGTAGCATTTCCAAGGAGAGACTTAGTTTTTCAGAAATAGATACTTTTCCATTAGCATAGATTTTTGTGTGCTTTTAGCTTGTGTCTTTTTATTCTAGTATTCTGTACCTCTTTACCAGCTTAAGATAACGGAAAGAACCTATAAATAGAAGAAAAAAGCTTTAAAATACACATAGATTTTATTAATCAGTAGTAAACCAGGAATACCACTGGGGCCTTTTGATGGATCCAGAATACTGTCCTAAAAAGTTTCAGGATAAAGATAATTAGCTGTTAATTTACCCCTGCGAGCTATGCTGACACCATTACAGTTGTGCTGTACGGGGAAAGTGAATTTTAATCTCTTCAGTATATTTTCAAATGAAATAATTATTCTATCAAAAGTGCCTGTTTGTCTAGCAATTGTCATTTATTACTTATGTAAATTGAACATATTGCAGCTGAGGAAATTGCATGAGGGTGATACAGTCTAAACAAGGTGTGTTCTCTGTGAAGGAAATAGTAGCATGAAAAAATAAAAAGATTGGGCAAAACTGACCTGCTAAATAATGTGTCTGGCCATCTTGTACATATGATAATCTCAAGCTCTGACACTTGTAGTGGTGTCTGTCTGACATCTCACAGTCTGGTGGTTTTGGAGAGTCCACTGAGATAGGAAGTCTTAGCAATACCGTTCTTTATGTGCCTTTTTAATGCACTGTGGGGATAATGGCTTTTTTTTTCTTTTGGTGTTGCTATTAATGCCTACAGCAAAGACAAACTACTTCTTTCACGTTTGCAGAGAGCTGAGACAAGTGCTATTTGATGCTGTTTAAGGTTTCTTTTTGCCTCTACTTCACTTCTGAGGCAGGACTAACACTGTTTGCAGCATTTCAGATGCCACTTTGATGCCTGTGGGTCTCATCCCTTAGAAGAGATCACATTAGAAATGTCAGAGAGTTAATGATTGGAACTGATCGTAAGCAGTTTCTTTTTCAAGGCTGAGGTGTTTGTCAAGCATACCTGGCTGCTCAACTTTTTCTTAGTCTCCTATTCAAGGCACAATGGCAACCACTTTTAGTTATTTCTAAACAGGTCATGAGCACAGGTAGAACTGCATAGGGCAGAAAAATCAAGACATGAATCTACATCCATGTTGACTTTTTTGGGTGCATCAAAATGTTGAAAAAAATACCGTTAAAGTATTATTTATATTTTCTTCCGTATTTGTAAAGAAAATTATGTCAATTAATTTCGTAAGCATACAAAACTGCACAATACATTTCATACAGAGTATTTTTCTCATTGTTATACTCCATCCCTAACATCTGCTGTATAATTTAGAAATTAAAATAAAATTCTACACTGATTTTTAATCAACTATCCTAAGTCATCCGGAAGAAACATCTGATGAACAAATGTCATAAAATTATTAAGATTACCCTGTCTCTTCAGGTACATTATTTCATCTCTGCAATTTTCTCTCCTCAGTTGATTTTGGGGACAGTGGAATTGTAGCAATAAAGGCTCTGGGATATAAAATGATTATTTGTTTTCCTTAAACTGAGTCTTTTATTTTAACACTATATAAGATTACTTACAGATCAAAAGAATTAAAGTGAAAAGAGCACACTCTGTGATACAGTCTGAAGCAGAGAAAGGAGAATGTCTCATTTGAAATTAAAAAGTTTGTATCAAACAAAATGAAGCAGAATGCAAAAAGTGTAGGAAGAGCATGTGAAAATTGACACATTCACTCTTTCTTCAGACCTCTGAAAGATATAAGCTTTCTGAAACCAAGAAACTCCGTTATGTTGAAAAACAAGCATACTGAGATGCAGTACAGACATCATGCAACTGAGATATCAATAGGAGGATTTTAATGTGCTTCTTCAGCGTGAAATAGCACAGAGGGTACCTACAAGCAGAGCAAATGCATAGAACTTGCTTATTGAAGCTTCAAACAGCTGTAAGATCTGACAAGGGATGAAACTGAATTAAATTGTTGCTCCACATCATCATCACCTGGCTGCCATTTCTTCTGATGATATCCAACTCCACATTAGGCTCATTATTTGACAGTCTTACTCCAAAGGACCTTTGTAAACTCAGTGTAGTGAGCTTTTTACTAGTTGCTTTTGAAATGCAGAGAGATTGACTTTTTTTACAACAAAGTAATTTCTCTTCCAGGAGCTTATCGTCATAGGCAAAGAACTGTGTATGTGTCCTGCTGATAATGCAGCTGTATGGTGGAAGTTTCTGGTGTACCTACACAGACTTTTAGGCAGTAAAGTCTGGGAAAGTAACATATATGCATACATATTTCGATTGACAGATTCATAGGTTTCAGTCTTATTGAAAAGATTTTCAGACATCCTGAGCTGGATATCCAGTCATCTTGATGATTTGCTGGAGACCACCGTGGTCGGCGCTGTCAAAGGAGCTGACTAGTGTGATATACATTCGGCTTTCTATCAGTATATCCTGGGGAATACAATGAAATGTATTCAAAGTTCCTGCAGAGGAACAGTAAAAACTGAGTCCTATGAATGACATTTATTTTGTTCCTTTTTTTCCCTCCTCCCAGTTCTGTATAGATTTTCCATTTTAAATTTAAGCACGATATGCTACTTGTATGATACAACCCTATAAAGTCTTGTGTTTGTTATTTTATGGATAACTTATCAAAGTGACACAAAAAGTCTGCTTTCTCCGCTTCATTTTATCATTGCTTCACACTTAACCTGGGTTCTACAGACTGTACTGAATTAATTATTCTACATCCCTCTCGGAAGATAAGGACTTTGTTCAGGAGTAAAGAGTGACATTATTGGACAAGGAGGGTGTACGGGTCAAGCAGAGTTTGGATTGCAGGTTCAGTTCTTTGTAATGGACTTAACTACACAGCAAAAATATCAATAAGGTTAAGGTGAGAATTTAAATCACAGTATGCGTAGTGACTTCAAACAAAATCTGCTACTCTGCATTCTTAACAGCTGTAACAGCCTTTACAGGAGCAGCCAGGCATTTGCAGCTATAAGGAGCTGGACCAGTGATGACAGACTATATAAACAGAAAAAATTAAAACCATACAAAAGCTGCTATGATTTTTAGGCCATTTAGACTGCTTTGGGACAGCAGTTTTAAACCTCTGTCAGTTCCTAGTTCTCTGATTTTTGCCTTCTTTCTTATTTTTTTTTTCCCCTTTTTATTTTGATGTCAGATGCATGGCAGTCATGCTCTAGTTTTCCTTGCAAATTTTCACAGATACTTCTGAAGTAATCAGGAGGACTTCTGAGGGTCTAAATGCTGCAAGTGGCTAATCACTATATTACATGAGAGAGTGGCAGAAGACCATCAAGATATTAACAGATATCGCTGTGTATCATCACCCAAAGGTTGAGAGGCAAAGGATGGACTGATGTCATTCTTAATGAAAAGAAGGAAAAGACATATCCAAATGCGACTGCACACCTAAGAGGAGCCCAGGAGCTGTAAGGATGATTCAGTAGCTAAGAACATATGGGTCATGGTGCCTGTGAGTGTATTGATGTGTGAGTCGGAGTGCAAATGAACGAAATCAATCTCTTTCCAAAGTAAAAATCACCTTCCTCTCCTACCAGACATCACATTTGCTATGTTGTTGCTACACTATTTCCTACAAACACAAAATGAAATGACAAGCTTCTACAGCTTAATTATCTCCCAACAGTCAGAAATGTCACGGAAAAATCACAGAATAAATGTCCACATGAAGCATGAGAAAAGTAGCTACTCCTAATAGCTATCCCAGGTTATTGCTTCAATCAGACATTTTAGGCAAACTGTTAACTACATCTCAATAGCAATAAAATTATACAGAGAAATGGGAAAATGTGGCAAATTAACTACTTATTCTTGCAGACTTATCTTTGGTGGTTTTTTTTCAGTTTTCTGTGATATAAGTGATATCTGAAAAAGACAGCATGTAACATCAAGAATTCCAGAACACACATTAGAGAACTAAAGACTTTCGTGTAATTACAGTAGCATTTAGGTATTGAGGTATTAATATTTCTTGATTTTTATTTAAAACAGTAATAATAGATCTCAACCAAAGCAGCACAAATCAATACAATTCTATATCAGTTATTATTTTGTATATAATTTTTCATGTTAGTATATTCTTTTAATAAACCTTCATTTTAGACTAAACTGCAATAACCAATGACATAAGGCAATATTACAAAGTATAATATATCTCCTGAGGTCCCTTCCAACCCCTAGTATTCTATGATTCTCTTCTACGATTCTGTAAGGTGTGGTTCCATTTAAAATGTGCATATTTCCCTTGCCTTTAGAACTTGAATTCAGTCAGAACATAGTTCACTATTTCATGGAAAAATTGTACTCTGGAATCTTTACAGAATCACAGAATGTTAGGGATTGGAAGGGACCTCAAAGGATCATCAAGTCCAATCCCCCTGCCAGAGCAGGAACCTAAATGACATCACACAGGAAGGTGTCCAGGCTGGTTAAATTACTTTCAGGGAAAAAAAAAAAAAAAAAAAAAAAGAATGGGGACAGAGGGAAGACACATTCCAAGATAACTTCCCTTGATGTATCCTCATTTTGATTAACATTGCTAAAAGATTGCTGCCTCGTGTTGTCAAAAAATAATTTATTGTGTTTATTTTTCCCTGTGATTTTTTTCAAAGCTTATTGAAGCATGCTGTCAGTCCTCTAACACAATTTTAAGGAATAGCTCACATGAATTTTAGATTTTATTTCTGTAGGATAGGTTTGCAGAAGTCGAATTTTTAGTCAGAACATACTTTGTTAAAGGAAAATAAAATCTTTGCTCTGAGAACCAAAGCTAAGGAATGGAACACGCATTTGAGATATATTATCTCCGGGAAGGAATTATTCTTATTAAGGAGGAAATAAGTTAAAGATGGAGCAAAAGATATTCCACAATATGGATAATGCTGGTAAGCTCTTTACACTCTTACCACAAGTAATTCACTATGCAAGCGTGACACTTCCAGTGTAAAGCTCTTGGTTTTCTATCACCTCTCTATGATAGCTACGGTTAATGACAGAAACCTGTCCATATCAGTTTATCTCCTTGTGTTGCAGTTCTCCTGGACATGATTTTGCTATTCCCAAGGCCACCATACACTTTGAAAACTTCAGTTTTTATATTCGTCTCATGATGATTCAAGTTCTGGAACTGCATGTCATTGTATGGGATAAAATGTCCATGCTGCTATTGGACTACAGAAGAAAAAATTTCACCATGAAAACAATTAGATGTTGGAATAATGTCCCAAAGGAAGTGGTGGATTCTCTTACATTAGACAGTTTTAAGACTCAGCTTGACAGGGTGCTGGGCCATCTCATTTAAACTGTATTTTTTTAACTTTAAAAGTTGGGCTAGATGATGATCCTTGAGGTCCCTTCCAGTCTGGTATTCTATAATTCTATGACTGTATAATTAAGTGGACTTTAAAAAGAAAACTATGTTGACTGACAAAACATATTGCCTACTGCATACAGAAATTTCTCTTATAGACCCTGGATACTAAAACCTGGATTTTCCCTTTGTCATATGTTTCATTCTACCCTGAAATATTGTCTTCTGGTCCCTGGCAAGAGATGCCTCCAAAATCATGCCTGGCATAGGGGCAGTGCTAGCTGACATAAGTCAATGTCATGTCAGGTAGAGCAGTACCAGCTGTCTGATGTGAACAATTACATACCAGTACACAAATAACTCTGTTCCTTATATTGCTTACTTGTGCTAATATGAATTATTTGAACACTAGTGTGGAGCACTAATATTTAGATATTTTCTGAGGTCACACGTATACATACTTATGCCTTTCTACAAAATTTACTCTCACATCTTATCATTGTGAAAATTTGGATTTATGTGTGAATAAGTGGTGTTCTACTCTTACCTCCTTGAGAGTTTCTGCATACTTAAGAAAAAAATAGGTTTTGCTGATTCAGAAATAGAGTATTGATTTCTACTTGTTCTAATGAAGAACAGGTAAGCAAAAGGAAAGTGACACAGTTTTTCATATATAGTGCTGCCTGTCCCAATTTCTACATTAAGTTCTGTTTTTACACAAGTCATCATTTAAATTTTTGAGGGTAGGGGAAAGTGAAGTGAAAATCAAGTTTGTCAAAGGACCACTGCTCAATACATTATCTATTTTCAGCCTTACTGGCTTATTTTCTCTGTGTAAGTCAATAGAGCTTAGTTGGCATGGTCTGCAGACTCAGACAAATCAGTTATATTAGACCCTGCAACTTCACGATGACTCAGTGATTCTTATTTCATACCAATCCTTCTGTGAATCATGGCTGCAGTTTCTTAGGGATACGTTTGGTTTTTATCCTTTTCCTGATCATTATACAATAAACGGAAGAAGGGGAGATTGTCCTTAGTAGCAGGTCTGAAGAATTATGTCTATATGTCAAATCTCCTTGTGTTGTTCTTAAAAGCAACATGTTTCCATAACAAGATCTGGTAATGAATCGTTGGGAAAGATATTTTTGACCTTAATCAATGTTGTGTTTTTTTTTGTTACTATGAGAAGTTCTTCGTTGATGCTTGTTATAGCATATTCTCTGGGTTTCAGTCTAGTCTGTTTAAGACTAAGAACTGTGAAGGAAAAGCAAAGCATACACCTGGGCTTGGGTAGTACCCCCACTTAGTGTGAAATCTTACCACTTAAGAAAGATGTCTTGTAAGCTGCTCACTTTGGTCCAATGAGATGTACTTTCCCAACAAGCTGAACTGAAAATTGCGGTGACTGAAAAACCTTTTAAAATATATTACTTCTTGAAAGCAAAGAAGTATATTAATATTCTCTTCAGACTTTTTCCTCTCAATTTGCACACAAACTGTAGGCAAACTTCTCAGAGTTTAATATGATAATCTTTAAATTAATCTTCTTGCTACAGACTTTGGAGAATGAAATGTTCTATGACATGTTTCATTACAATATGTGCTTTCTGAAATAATTTTTTTTTCTTATCTTTGGGTCAGTTATTCAGTATATTTATTTCTTGAATGTTCCTCATTGAGTACCACAATAATGTGATATTAAAATTAATTTATTTTACTTGCTATTAATTTGAGGTGATTTGAGTTATATCAGTGCAATGTTTCGCTCTTTCTTTCTAGTTGGATTCATGTGAGATAACCTAATTATCTACAAAAAAGTCTATTCAAGTTAGTGAAGCAGTCTGAAATCCATTCTATAGGTTAAACTGTGGGGAAAATTAATTATATATAGAACCATTTTCATGTACGGTAAGTAAAAACACATAGCTTTTGAAAAATGTCCCACAGTCTTCTATTTCTGAAATAAAATAGATTCTATAGATCATTGTCTGCCACTATCCTGTATTGCAGTTATTTAAAAAAATTATCTCTGAGAAGTTCAGTGAAAGAGACTATTAAGCAACCAATTCAGAAAGTTAGTAAAAATGAATTTGTAGTTTCCTCTGCACTGCAAACTTGAATCTGAGATAACTGCTGGCGGTAATGAAAGTCAAATACTCTACAATAACTAACCCAAGCAGCCACAGCTTTAGCGTTCATGGAAATAGTCAGGCGAACAATAAGGAAAAAGGAACATGCTTGAATGTGGCTGTCAAGGGCTATCAAGAGAATTGCAATATGAATTGTTACATATCCTGAAATACTGTTTCCACATTTGTAAGACTGTCGATCTCTGGTGTTACAGAATCACAGAATCACAGAATTGCTGAGGCTGGAATAGACCTCTGAGATCATCAAGTCCAGCCTATGACCCAGCACCACAACACCTAGCGAGACCATGGCACTAAATGACACACCCAATCTTACCTTAAATACCTCCAGGTATGGTGACTCCACCACCTCCCTGGGCAGTCCATTCCAGTGCCTAATGACCCTTTCCATGAAGAAATGCTTCCTAATATCCAACCTAAACCTCCCCTGGCACAGCTTCAGGCCATGCCCTCTGGTCCTGTCACTAGTTGCCTGGGAGAAGAGCCCAACCCCCACCTGACTGTAGCTTCCTTTCAGTTAGTTGTAGAGAGTGATGAGGTCCCCCCTGAGTCTTCTCTTCTCCAGGCTGAACAACCCCAGCTCCCTCAGCCTCTCCTCATAAGACTTTCTCTCCAGTCCCTTCACNATGTGGCCCGGTTCACAACCGCTCTCTGTGTCCGGTCATCCAGCCAGTTTTTAACCCAGCGCAGGGTACACCTGTCCAAGCCATGGGCTGCCAGCTTCTTCAGGAGGATGCTGTGGGATGGTGTGTCCTTTGTGTCTTAATTTGTTTCTATTTTTTATTGAAATATAATGGCCTTCTGTGACTTTTTTTTTTTTTTATTTTTGACATTTACACCTCAAAATTCAGTCTTAGAAGAATTTATTTTAGGGGATTTTGCCATTTGTAGACATAAAATATTAATATATAGAATTATAAACCCTTCAACCTCTCCGATTTCACACTCAGAATGCATCTGTATTGTACAATGTCTTAGGTTTTGATTGAGCTGGCTCACATGGTGGACATGGAATATCCAAATTATTAGCTCTGTCCAGGTTAGTTAAACTTACTTAGGTAAAAAGAATATTAACACGACTTATTTATTTGGTAAGAAAAAATATTTACAGAAACAGTGAGCAAAGGCTACTATTTTCTAAACATTAGTTTTCACTACCCATTACTTATCTTTCAAAATTTTATTTTTTCTCCTACTGTAATCAATGTTTCTAGAAGTAATTCGTGAATTGTGAATATAACTATTAAGGTAACATTTGTAAATTACGTATTCCAAAATCAGTTGTCTTTGGCTAGCTCATGTTATTAATGTTTTCTCCTCTCCTAAAACTATATCCTAAAACTTTTATCAGAGAATTTAAGAAGAATAAAGAGAACGAAGCATAAAGCCATTTCTAATGAAAGTGCAAAAACATAATGTTTCTATAACTGATAAAATAGGTTTGATATTCTTTTGTTTGTTGTAAAAGTTACGTGTGAGTTATATATGAAAATATTTACACGTATTCTTTCTAGATTGTAGTTGACTTAAATTTGTTCTGTTCATTATTTGACATTGTCGGACAAAGGAAAAGCTACAGAATATTCAATTTATGAAGAAATATTTTCTCCACAGGCATTTAATAACTAAATAGCTTAGTTGCTTGATTACATTTTTTTTTTAATAGAAAATTGTGAAAGAAATCTGTTCAGATATTTTCTAAAAATCCTAACCTGTTTCTCTGTGAGAGAGTTTAGAGAAATAATTGCAGTTTTAAACAAAAGACAATGTGAAAAACTCCAGAGGTTGATGGAATATTTGTAACTAATACTTTTCAACAACTCAGACCACATGACCTTAAATACTCTTATTCTATATCATAATCTCAGAGTTAAAAAAAAAACAACAAAAAACTATTAAAACCCAAAGAAACTTTGGTGTGTACATCTACTCTCTCAATTTACACTTACAGACATGTGCAGTGTTTTGGAAAAAA
>VWZK01007576.1:0-38453 GCA_013396935.1 Baryphthengus martii | reverse complement strand
AAAAAAAAAAAAAGTTGTAGCAAAAACGGTTCAACCCTTTCTGAGAATGAGGCTGAGGAAAAGTAGTTTCTCCTTGCCCTGTTAGGCCTAGTTAGCATAGCTGCTAGCCTGAGTCCATGAACTTTAACTGACTTTTTGTTTTGCATTGCATATACCTGTGATTAAAAACCCATTTAGGCTCCCCACTGTAATTTGGTCTTAAACCATGATATCCACTTAAAATATTTTTACATTGCTTTCAATTAAGAAACTCTCCTGTCTCCACGCTGTGGATCAGGGACTTGAAATTGTACACAGTAGCGTCATTTGTGACTCTTATTCCTATGAAGACCTGTATAAATTTGACCAAGTCATGCCCTCTGGGCATTTCATTAGGCACAGCAGGACCAGTGGCTCATTCCAGTTTGGCAGCTCCACTTTTTGCAGACCCCCTGAGCAGCACTCACCACCCATTTGAGACTTGGGAGCTGCAGCTGGCCATATGTGACCCTGCTCCTCGCCATTGCGGGCCGTGTGGTGTGGCATAGCAGCTCAGCTCAGCTGCCTCTCTCTCTAAGGGGACCTCCTGCTGCCCCTTGCTGAGCCTACACGGGAAGAAGGAGGTTACCCAACATGAATGCAGAGGGATACAGACCAAGGTGGGTGCAAAGGAAAGGTGGAAGCAATGAGAATGACTGGCTAGGAGCCAGACGCAAATGTGTGTATGAGTGTGTGCACACACATAAATATGTGTAATTAAGATTAGTATTGTAATGTACATACAGAAAAGTGGGGAGAAGAGGATGAATTAATTGCATGGAGAGCCTCAATTCTGACTCCCCTAACTTTGAAGTATTGCACTCCCAAGCCTTAATGATCTTTTAATTTATATTTTAAATGATAATTTACTTTTTGATTATTCAAAAGATGGGCAACATTTTACACCAACACTTTACATTCAAGCAAAGTAATTAAAAAGATGCAAATGCGTTTACTGAACAGATACGCAGAATGCCCTTTTGAGCTAAGCACAGGTAAAGTGAACAAGCATATTAATATAGGCAAAACTTCACTAACCACACTGTTATTTATATTTTAGGCACTCAGTTCATCATGAGGATCAGCATTCTTTCCTCATACTCATATCAACATATTAAGACTACTGGAACAGTTCAGTAGCATTACAAGAGAACTGCAGATAAAGCAAAGGTAGGAATGAGGTCTGTGAAACTTCTGCAGAGACACCTATGCTGTTTCAGCATTTCTATACTGTTTCAATACTTCAGCAACTCCTACACTTTGAGTCTGAAAGAATATATAGCTTCACATCACTTACTTAGACTCATGTACATCTCCCATACCAAGGAAAATCCCAGAGGTGAGTACTGTTGAAAGAAAAAAAAATGCAACGGTTGTGTAGCACTGTCTTTTGACAGCCAAAACCAGTCTTCAGCACAGAAAACAATGTAACACCTTCATTTGGTCTTATTTTAGGTATTCTAAGAACTATAGCAGTCCCTTTACCTTAAGTCAGTGTCAGGATTCATTACATAATTCCTACTTTGGGAAATCACCAGCATGCTATGTCTACACTCCCATGGATTTGGTTAGTACTGAATGCTGTTCTATTGCAATGACTTAACGAGGTATTTATTATACAAAAGTCTTGCATAGGTTTGTTCAGGGATCCAGGATTGAATGGACATTTTTAGTTTTTATGAGATTAGTAGCCCTGGGATTTCTGTCTACAAGAAATTTTAAAATTTCATAGAAGAGACCCAAACGTGTAGAGCACAAAGGGAAGACCCAGAAAATCCATTAATGTGCTCAACAAGCGGAGTACCAAACCCCTGATCATCATCATCAATGTCCGGCACCACCTGTCTATCAAGAGTATTTCTTCATTCGCACTAGAAAACATGTGCCGTCAGATGCTATTCCCAGCACACTCTCACATACAAGCCCATTCAATATGGGCTAAAGCCAAAGCTTTACCAAGTGAAAAGCTAACAGCCAAACAACAAAGCAATTAACTCAGGCCTTCTCTGCTAACTTGACCCATCTAAAGTTTGCACATCTGAAAATGAAGTTCTCTTCAGCAAATCACACTTGCCTTTCAGGCTTAGTCCTTTTGAAGCAAAAACTTGCTCATTTGTATAAGTGGTCAGCATTCACTTTCCTCAGGCACCACTATTTGCCGACAGATTAGAGTATTTCAGGTTTCAGCTCCGCCATTTTACATGGCCTACATCACTTAGACTAAATGCATGTCAGCACTGGAGAACAATTTGAAATTATGTCAAATATGATCTCACAACAACATAAAATTGCCTATTTACAAATAGCGTCTATGATAAAAAGTACAGACTGTAAACATTATGTTAAATTCAATCTGTCTGTAAGACAATAATTAGCTATTACTAACACATCTGGATGTACAATGAGGCATAAGAATAGCATTGCAGTTGCTTATTGTAACCCAAAAAGTAATACCGAGTCGTTTATCTTAATGATGTCAATATTCTGCCAAACAGAAGATAAAACTGCAGAGTGTGGATAGAAAGTTCATAAAACCATTCAAACACATGCAACATGCAAGTTCTCATCAGCTATCATAAAAAGTGGCTCATTTACAACCGAGTAAAACAAGGATCATAGGGAGAGCAGTATTTTTTATTGGATTACCTGATACAGCTTCTTAGACCAATGGTTGAAGTAATGCAAAGATTACAGATGTTTATTTTCTCCACAGCAGGACATGGAATCTCACTTGCATCCTTAGGCAATCACAGCTACAAGAGCATTCATTACACACATGGGACAAAGTGAGAGTCCATATGAAACTAGTGGTGCAAAATGAGTATTGGCAAGATCCTCCTATGAAAAGTTAAAAGTGGCATCAACATTGCACGTTAAAAAGTCTAAACAGCACAGGTGCATAGGGAGCACACTGTGTATATAGTAAACCATGTAAGACCCTTGATCCAACTATTATTCTCTTTTGCTTTACATAGCAGATGGTGGTACATGTTGCTGTAGAGACAGGTTAGATCTATCTGCAAACCAGCTAAGTATTTTCTGCAGTGGTGGAGAAAAGGGAAAGTCATTCTTTTTGGGGTACTTAATGTCCTGACATATGAGATTTTGTCAGTCTTTCTTAATACCAAACATTATTTCATAGCCAGCTACCCATGTTCCGCACATAAATATACACTGTTTAAAGACAGATAAGAATTAGAAGGTCATAGACAGCTCAAAATAAAATTTCGAAAAGCCCGCCCACCCACCTCCTCCAAAGCCCCCACATTCTTTACTGCAATATGCATGAGGGTTATTTTCAGCTGCTGTTACTTGTTTAAGAACTTCTGCATTTTTTCCTCTTTTTATGGCACTTTGAAGGCACAGTTTTGTAGAGTGGTGATGTAAAACAACAACCTTAGAAAACAGCCTAAATGAAGCATCTGTTCGTATCATTGAAAAAGAGGGAGAAAATCAGATGTCTTTTGCTTCTAATAGCATTTCAAAGCCCACACAAACAGTGCATAGCTCTTTAACTTCTCCGCTGAATATTTTTGTTTTTTCCTCCCTGCTAAAAGTCCTTTCATGGAGACTGTTATCCTACAAGTCTTACGTTCACTCACATTTAAATATCTCAACTCTTAACACTGCTATTAAACTCTTGTTTATTTCTATCACAACAGCAGTCAAAAAAGTCAAGGAGAGACTTATTGTATGACAAAGTGTAACACAACCGCAGAAAGTTCCCGTTGTGTCAAGCAGAATTTGCCGTTACATGATTTATTTAATAGCATTGTATTGTCATGAGAATAGAACTCACCCCTTCAAAGAGCCTGCGTGTTATCTGCTGCTCTGTGATGGGCAATGAAGGTATCTTCGACGGGCAGGTGGGACTATTTATTTTCATCATACAGTAGCGCATTATGACATAAACCTATAGGGTCTCTGTGAGAGTTTCTTTTGTGAACCTACATCAAATCGTACATTTAGAGAGCTCCTGAGCAATCCTTTGCCTTGCACTGGATTATTGGAAGAGCTACAACAGCTCCTCTGTCGAGGAACTACACTAATGATATTGCATGGTAAGTAAGTGTTATCCAGTGACGGCTTGTCCCTTCTGAACACAGTCACTCAGTTTGGGATTCCTTCCATACATTCATTGTCTCTTTCAAAAGGAAAACAAAAAGGAAAGAAAGAAGAGAGGGAGGGGAAAATCTCAAGCTATTATTTCTTTCGTGTCAAGACCTCCACGCGGTGGCTAGGAACGTGCAGCCTGTTGCCCATTTTGCACTCTGCCGTGTTATGTGGCAATGCAATAACTTTGATCCCCAGGGAGGTGAGGCGGAAGTTGGTCTTCAACATTAAATTTTTTTATAGATAGCAAAGTCCATCCTTCCACCTGCATCCAAAGCACAGAGGCAGCTGGCAGAACAAAGCGCTAGAGAAAAATAGTTGACCAGAATCTATCTGAAATTGCCAGCATACAGGTGCAATCTTGTTTTTCATCTCAGTCGCAGCAGTCCCTAGTGACTGTCAATGTTTTACTGAGACTAATTAACCCTTTTTTACCTAGGATGGATCAGAGAAAAAAACATCAAAACCCCCACCAACCTGCCACTCAAGCCTAAAATTATGCAAGTAGAGAAATGCAACAATCATGCCTAGTCCAGAACTGTGCTACAAGAAGGTTGCTACAAAAATAAAAAGAAACAGCAAAAGTATGGGGAAACACTGCATCTTGGGATTATTGATACCATTCCAAGGTTAGCAATGTTACTTCTAACACCTGAATGAGGTGGCAAAGGTAAACAGAGAAATCGCCCACTGCTGAAGCACCGCCAGCCCCTGAATGTAAAGGAGCATTTGTTAAACAAGGAATAGTAAAACTGAACAATAAACTTGGATAAGCACTGTAGACAGGAAGTCAGGAAATATAAACAACTGAAACTAAAGATAAGAATTTGAGGATAGATAAAAATTCCCAAAGCTGCAGTTCGGCTGAACAGTCAACATCAAACATTCCTTCATATCCTCAAGGAGAAGTGGCGGCCAAGGAGCCTTATGACTTTTAACTTTCCTCAAAGAAGCCAGGGAAAATCCAAATAATCCATGAAAAAGGCAGGACTGTTCCCTGTGATGCAGTGCCTTGTGCTCCTTCTCTGCCTGGTTGTTCAAGTCCTACACTACAGGCTTCTACTACTACCCTGAGGAGGTGATCTCACAATCTCAATGTTAGAATTTTTCCATTTACATGTAGCCCAAGTTTTGCTTCTCATAGTCATCTCATTCCTGCTGTTTACACTTCCTTCATTAAAATGAAAATGTCCATCATTATTTGTGTCCTCCAAATATTTACCTCACTTTCATGTCCTCTCTACTTAAATGGCTGTCACTAACCGAGGTATATTTAGCTCTCTGATAGCCTCTGTGGAAGTCACCCACTGGTGATGGCAGAGCTGTTCTGAAACCCTCCAGCCTTCTAGGGCCAGGCGCACCGCAGCTGCAGAGGGGGAAAGGTCCTTGCCTTCTGCCACGGTCATCTGATACCTCAACATGGCCCTCTCAAAAGGCACAAGCCTTTTTGTTCCAGTCACATGATGAGCCCACTCTGCAGTAGCAGAGAAGTTTCTTACCTTGCAGAAAGTATATTTGGTCCAGGTTATTTTTTTCCTTGACATCAGTTTTTCCATAGCAGCTTGAATTAGACCTAACCACGTCTCTGATTTGTCAGAAACACTGACAGCTTCCTACCCACTAGCAAAAGCCAAGTGATGGCAGGACACAAAGGTCAAACAGGCAGGAAACAGCTGGGTGTTTACCCACATTCTTTGGTGTGACCACTTTAGGAGGAGAGACAGTCTTATGAATTAAAAATAAGGGAGGGTCTCACTGCCTTGCTCTGCTTTTTGAGACTTCCAGTTTCATGATTTCTGTGCCTCAGTTTCCAGGGTGGAGAGATTGGAAGGATGCTCTGCAGCTGCTCTCCAGCTGTGACAAAACGCAAACTCTGATCCGCCAAAGCCTTTGTAGCTCTAAAAAAGGCAGCTGCAGTTTCAATAAATAGATAATAATGGATAGGTCTGGGATGAAAAGGACAAGGCAGGCTGCAAGAGGGGGAAAAGCTCAGAAGTTCAGCCATAGTGTGAGAGCTGTTGAGCCCTGCCTGATTCACTTCAAACAAGCCAGTTCAAAACACCTTGCCAGCCTGGAGTTGAGGATTGTTGAGCTGCAGTCGCATTTCTGGCCCTCAGCGAAACCGCCCACTCTGCTTCTCGGCAGCAGCATCAAGGAAAGCGACGCCTTCAGACCCAAGAGGTGAAAGCCTGCCACAGGGCTGGACCTGCTAGAAAGCTGGGCTGTGATGCAATGCTTTGGCAATCATCAGCTGTGCTGCAGTGAAGCTTGCACAGCTGTGCCAGTGGTGTCTTCCATATTCCTCACTTTGAAGGATGCCTTGCGCAGATTCAGTGAATTCAAAATGTTTCCCTTGCCAAGATACTTCAACAGCAAGTCTTGGACATTTTGTTGGCTATAAAAATAGAAAATACACTTGGAAGGCATCTCAAGAGGTCATTATGTTCATGTGCATGCTTTTAGGCAGCATCAAGCCTCAGAAGCAATTCTGCAATAGATTTTGTTTAACCTCTTCTTGAATGTCCATAATGGCCCAGTTTCTTCAGGCCTCTCTGTGCTTAATGCAATGATTTCTAAAATTCTTACCTGAATCTTCTTTGCTGTAGTTCAAGCCCATTCCTTTTTTTTTCCTTTTCATCAGAAAAATCATGGAGAATGTTTTTTTTTATTTTCCTATCTGCAGCAATGTTAATAGTATTAATAAACAATAATTCCCTAATGAAATGGAATGAGATTTAGAAATATCAGTCATTAGAAGCCTTCATTTGAAAGGCACTACAACTTGGTAACGTAGTCTGACAAAACCTGCTCTTTGGCTGTAAAGGGTTCTTAGGTCTAATATTTCAGGATTCAACTGGATTCACACTGTTAAATTGAAATTCCTCAGCAAATGGAATTCTAGGCTTGTAAAACGACTTCCTCCCATTCATAAATCATATCACTTTGCATATATTTGAATGGTCAAACATCTATTTAATCCCTGGAATGATTTGTTCTTTCATTAATGGAGACTAGATGAAAGCCATAGATAACAGCTCAGTGATTGAACATAAAGTAAAACTCCTTTATTGTACAGGATCTGTAGGCCAAGCACCATGGCAATAATCTAATGATGCCAAAACTTGGATGCCCTTCAAATGTTTCAGAACAATGGGTGCTGTCAACATGACCTACATGAGGTACCGGCGACAGAGAAGCCAGAGTCTGAAATTATACTTTCCCTCTGTCACTGTGAGCAGCAGGTAAGGGCAGTGCCTCAGGGATACCCAGGCAGTGCTGTCCATGCAGAAAGCTGGGCGAGGGGCCAGCACCACTCAGGCCCAGCAAATTTCTTACTTAGACCCTCTAAAATCCATCTGCCATCGAAGTCACTGCTAAAACTCTCCCAGAAGGTGAATGAGAGCCCTTGTTAGGATATTCCAGACTAGTTAAACCCAGTAGCTCCCACTGACTTCAGTGGGACTTGCCCAGCTATGAAGAATGTAAATATATATATTTACATTGCAGAACTTCAACGTTCTAAAGTTAACAGGGGCTCGGCCTGAGTAAGGAGTAGAAGCCATCCCTAAAGTTGCTTCAGTACTTTGGAGCAGACAGTACAGGAGCTTTTTCACGGCTGGGTATGGAGCACAATATGAACAATAAAATATTTTGGTTGAGTGTATTCAGCTGTATATCAGCAGCCCCTTTAGAAGAAATGTCCAGCTTCTGTCATTTGCCACCAAACCCCAAATTTTTTTAATGGCTGATGGAAGTATTCAACGTATATGCCATAAAATCCGTATGTACTCTGTGTAGCATAAAACTAAAATACAGCTGGAGCGCACACATTTTACTATCAAGCAAGTAGATTTGGGGCTTTCAGAGGGTTTGTGGGAATGGGAAAGGGTGGAGAAAATAACCCAACCAAAACATGTTAATTTCCTGACTATTATTTCCCTCCTTTCTGCCAAATGGTTGCATTCACTGACTACATTATTTCCTGAACAGAAATAGTGCTAATTCTGAGCTGCGGAGAAAGATTCCTCCATTGAGGAGAAATGTGAGATCATTACAAACCATTCACTGACTGAGATCACAAAAGAAGAAAAATGGACATGAAAGAAGGCCAAGTTCTCCAACAATGAGAGATTTCCAATTGGACTACAGTATTTAGTTTAAACATATTGCTTAGTGAATTAATGAACTGAAGGTGCATAGGTCAGGACCTGCCAGGTATACTCTCCTCTCTCATAGTATCAAGCTGCACATTTTTCAAAAGCCTAAGTGGTTACAGCCTTTATAAGTCCTGTTTCAACCTAAAGATACTTCCACTTCTTAACGAGGGTGTGCTTACAATTGAGATAAACACAGATATTGCAGCATGACCCTCTGATCTTTTGATACAGCATTATTATCTCACGTACTGTAAAATAAGCACGGTCTCCTCAACTACTTCTTAACGCGTTTCTGTCTTGTAATCAAATCGACGCATCATCCTATATGTTAGGCAGCCATTCCTGTTTCTGAGGGACAGCAACCTGGGTCCTTTCCTTGCCAGCTTATCCAGTATTTATCTTCTCTCTCTATTTTGATGGCAATTATCACTTATGAATGCAAGAAACCTGAGGGGAAAAGTAACCTCTCTTTTCTTGCCATGGATCATACTTCAAGGCTTTGAGTTTTTCTGGCAAGACTCCCATTCTAGAATTTTGGAGCTCCAGTGGTACTTGCTCTACAGTCTATTATAGCTGCCAGGGGAGAGTGTATTGTAATATGTTATAGTCTCCAGCTACAGCTGAATAATCCACCCTTACAAAGCCTTGCTCAGAGTTTTTTCATCTCGTGTCTGATATCGCCAGCCTGCAAAATAAGATAATCAAAATTGCCTATCCAAGCCATAAGACTAAAAAACATGAGTCTACAAAGCACTTAACAAAAAATAAATCTCAAAACTGAGTCCTACCATAAATATGAACAATTTTCCAACTACTCACTGAGTCATATAGGTACGTGACAGCTAAACTTTTAAGATTCTGATAGACAAGGGCTTCAGGACTGTACATTGTCAAGGCAGTCATACACAGATTAGCCCTCAGGCTGTCCACAGGAGAAATATTAGTATCTCCAGCTAAAGACAGGGAAATTGAGGTGGAGGTTCAATTTACCCAAGGCCATGCCATAAATCATCAGAACAGCACGATTAAAACTGAATAGCCATGGGCTCAGGAGTTCTGGAGAAAGATTCAGGGTCAGGATTTCTGCTCCAGTTAGGGATTTATGATGGAGGAGATAATGAATAAAACATTTTCACTGTCATTCTTCCTCAAAGAACATTTGTTAAGCACCAACAGATGCTTTTTTAGTGGAAGAAAAAAGCAACTAAGAATGGTACACATAATATAGAGAAATAAAGGAAATATATGACCATCTAATTTAAATGGCCCCAGAAACACTTCTTTTTGCTCTGTCATGCTGCTGTCAGATAGAACTAAGCTTGCCTGCAAGACACACATTTTATGCCTCCTAATATCAATACTCAGATGGCCTTTCTATTTTTCAAACAGGCATGGTACGTTGTTGTTTCACTTAGTTTGCGTTTGAAACTATCACCTTTAACATTTTTCTGCAATGAACTGAAAAGGCAGTTTATATATTTGTCTTTGGTTACTTCTTCCTCTACTTAGCACAAATCTTACTGGCTGCCATTTTACTGATTTGCACAATTACTTCCATTTTCCAAAATTATTTTTAATTCTGCAAAGAGCCTGCAAACTCCTGGTGTCACGCACAAGTTTTATAAATACTACTACATCACCCAGCTCATTAATGAAAATAGTGAATAGAAGTGACAGAGAACTGACCTCAGGGACCTCACTTGCAATATCTCCCTGGTAAGATAAATAAACTTGGGCACTTCTTTTTTGAATGCAGCTTTTCTTTTTTAATTAGTTATGCATCAACTCTCTATGATAGCTTCATCTAGACTATATTTCCCCCCTTTGCTTATAAAAAATATAAGACAGTATCAAAAATCTTACCAAATTCAAAATTTGTCACACATTATGGAGTCTTATTCACTTAGACCAGTTATATTGCCAAAGAATAAAATTCATTTGAGTATTTAACATCAGTGTTTTCAAACAAAGATTTTTTTTTTTTTAAAAAAAAGGTATTTAAATTCTCTGTGAAAAATCGTCAACATTGTCAACATCGCCAGTGACAATGTAGCTATTATTTCTTTCAAAGTTATTGTAAACTCACTGCTGGTATTTTTTAATAAATACTGATAAAACATAACTTAGGTTAATGAATTAGGTCATTGAGTATTTAGACAACAGTTTCAGATTAAAGTTAATCAATCTGATTTCAGTTAGAAGTCACAAAACCAGCTGTAAATTAAACCCAACAAAATGGAAACAAATAATCACTTCAGCATCTTTTGGCAAATCATTTTTTTTTTTTTTGGTTTTCAGACAGCACTGAGATTCTAGACCACAGTTTTAAATATAACTTTCCAAAGCATTTCCAAATGCTTTTCATCCCAGAGCACGTACTTCAGCACGTTAGGACAGAAGCAGCAAAACCCAGTTCTACTCACACCTTTCTAGGCAAAGAAAGTTATAAAGATACTGGCAAATAACCGGTCAACCAACCTAAACAAAAAAGCCAACCTTCAAAAGGGCCGGTACAAAACAAGGCAGCTATATCAATATTTGCACAAATTTGTCCAGGAGTGAATAAGTTCTTTGCGTTACAATGAGGCGTGAGTGCATGAAGAAGTGAGTCACCCTGGGGATGGACGGCAGGGTGTCTGTCAGAGAGATAAGCGGTGTTTGATGCCCGGGCATCTGGCACACTGCCACCCATCCCATTTCTCCATTTCAGCTGGAATTTTACAGAGGAGGAGGGAGGCCAGCGGGGAACTGAGGGCGGCTGGGAGGGAGAATGGGAGCGGCACCACAAATTGCATGTCCTTCCAGGAGTCCTTAATCCCGTGTGACATTTGCCACTGATAACAAGTATGTGTATAGCAGGGCCTGTTTTCCACACTGCTGCACCATGCAGCAAAGAGACTACCAGTGTGCTGCTCAAGCACTTCTCCAGTGGTTTTGCACAGGTTCAAATCACATGCAAATTCTTTTTTTCTCTTTTCCTTTCTCACTAAACTCTTACTCAGCTCACAGGACTCAATCTGACCCTGCAAGATGTACTCATGCCAAGAAACTCCAAGTCACAAAGGAACTCTGCAAGTGAGGTTAACCACCTTTCAGCTGCAGTTTCAGGCACAAATACGTGCATCTTCAAATTTGTAAGTCGTGCTGGTCCATTATTGGGTCCTAAGAAAGCAGGTATCTAAACTTAGCTGATTCTAGCTCTAGGAAAAGACGGCAGTGTTCCAGAAAAAGATACCAACAGTTCAGATGAATTAGGAACAAGTTTCTACAATGATATAGAGATAAGTTTCCAATATGTATAACCACACATTCAAAAAAGGAACAAAACCAGAAAAAAACCCGATACCCCAAAACATTCACAGCTGTTACAGTGCTGCTCTTAGCGTGGGAAACTGGCAGAGTTCAAATGACTCAGTGAAGCAACCTCAACCTACAAAAAGATCGATCCTTGACAGTGTTTTGACCAGTCCACTCCATACAAAACCTCTTCTTAGACTAAGCAACCTGAGCTAAACATTAGGTTTATCATCTTTGGTGGTGCCAGGCCCAGGAAGTACTTTTAGGCTGAAAGGGTTTACAGTCTTACAGCTTTCTTCTCCTAGCTTTTCATGGCTCAGGAGAAATCTTCGTTGGTAATAGTATGACCTGACAGTCATCATTACTAGTCCTGTATTGCCTCCTGTTACACTGGCATGAAAAAATACCAGTTATTGCTAAGCATTGTCAAAAATATTAGCTCTCATGATGAAGCAAACTGAATCAAGCTGTTGACAGATGACAGCAAAAAACAATCAGGAAATTGTACTTAGATCACGTCTACACGGGTCTCTGTCCTTCAACACAGAACCTGATCAACAACCAGAATTTGAGAAATACCAGAAATCTTTTTTTCCCCACGAATTCAGGCTACTCAAGGACTAACTGGAGGTAGCCAAGTCTGTACCCCATGGCCTATGAACCTGATGTCAGAAACACTGCCTCAAGTGAGTTTCAGCAAGAGCCAGATGCCCAGGTTTCCAAATGTGACCCAAAGCCTATGCTATTTTGTTGCCAAAGAGGATAAAGGGCAAAATGCTGGAGATGTTGAACTCAAAAGAGCTGCCATCACGGGCTTTTTCCACTTTCTGATGAAATATCTAGTCATGACTGAAAGACGGGCAAGAAAAAAGCAGGTGTAGCTTCCACTTCAACAAAGCACATGGTAAAAGGCTCTGTCTAGAGCTTTCACCCTCCTTTCCCTGTGCCAGCTCAGTGACTGGAGTGTGTCCCTGGTTAGCAGGAAGTTCAGGCCCTGGACCTGCTCAGTGCCAACCTGCAGCTCTCTTTCTGAGGAATGTGCCATATGTGCCCTCACTCTGAGGAACAAGGATGCCCTGTTGTTGACATGCTCCCAGGGCAGCCCACCTGGATCTCATCCAAACCTTTGGATTCAGGCAGTAATTTAGGAGCTTTTGGGTCTAAGTTGGGAGTCCTGATTCCAGGATATTTCCTTCAGTGAATAAAACCTGCAAGGCCATACCCTTCGTTGGGCAGTAAGCCAGTGGAGGGCCTTGTTTTGTTGCACACCTTCTGTCTGCCTGTGTATGTCTATGCTGCATCAGCGAGGACAGCCACCTCAAGACATTTATTGTGTTGTAGCATTCTACCTCAGTTAACAGAAAAGCCATTTTTAGTTGCCCTCTGTTGTAATACAGACCTGATCAGCTCCAGTTATGCTGTTGGTTAAGCAGGAGGGATGGTAGGAGCCCTCGGCCACACTGCAGAGCACACTTACTGCCCCTTCTGCCCTTTCCCTGATGTCACTTTCTCATTATAACATTATATCAAATCACAATGGGGATTAACCACCCCCGTATAAGCTTATTATAGGCTTATGCAGGCTGCTAGAGCTTGGCTTTAGATGGCATTTATTTTAATGAGCCTCAGGCTGATGTCACTACTACACTCATGACTGTATATCCCCATTAAGTGCTAAAATGAATGTGGAACATAAAATTAAGTTGCTTTACACAGTGTCTATACAAAGGTGTCAAAATCCCGATGACATACACTGAAAAAAAAATAGCTGATGATGCAATGGCAAAATAAAAACGTCGAAGTGGAACTAAGAAAAATTACAGTCCATAATAAAAAAGTACCACCAAGTGAGTAACACTTGGTGATGATAACTACTGGCATTTACTCTGCACCACTCACCTGCAGCAATGGATAAGCAAAGGCTTAGCTTGTGCACATTAAAACACACAATTCAAGCAAGGCAGTAAAATAACCTATTCTACTTAACAATCTTTGGGAGGGAATAAAGAGAATTTTTCCAATTCTACAGCTACGCAGCGCTGAATTGGCTATATTTACCTGTGGATTAATAGTAGGCTATTCAAGACTGACAGTGCCGCCCTCAAAAAAAAAGAAATTTGATATTTCTTCATTTTAACTGAGAGCTGAGGCAATGAATTTAGGATAAGCAGTTGAATGCATAGAGGATCTACTCTAGTCACCTTTGTTAGAACTAAGCAGTGAGAGACAATAAAAAATTGATTTCTGAGAAACTTGTACTCTTTTCAACTCACAAATAGTTTCATTGGAACTCTTTCAGTCTTATTAAACAAAACTGAGTGTCTTTAACACGGGCAGAGATACAAAAATACGGACTGATTATGAAGAAAGTCAAATTAGCACTGAGTGTCTCAGCTCCACTTCTTAATTTCATCAGCAAAACACACGGCTAGGGTCTGTACTGAGTCACAAAATGTGTGAAAAGGGGTTCCTCAGTTGAACATGTTCACAAAACATCATTATCCTTCTGACTCTCAGAAGAGTAGGATCTAAGCCAATATATTCTGCAACAATTTCCTTTCCAGCTAGTACCTCTGCCTGCACTGACTGCCACAGAACACACCACGATCTTGTTGAACATGAGTCTGGGAAAGATTTCCAGATTCAGAGAAATAATAGTAATATTGGGCTTTTTGTGGTGTTTTTTGTTCCCCCCACCCCCCCCAGGTTCTTGCTATACCTGCTTTTTATGTGACTACAGAGTTTTCAAACAGCTATATCATAACAGTCTGTCGCAAGTGTATTGGGTGTTTCAGTTTGCCAGACCTGTCATAATAAATTAATTACAGGATGTTGCAGAAATGGCTGAGTTCCAGCAGCATCTTGCACAGTTTAATATAGCCCTATTTCCCCATTTCGATGTATTTGTGGTTAGATAAATCCTCAGAAAATTTACAGCTGCTACACACTACTTTATTATTCTCCCTGCCTGTGCAGGCAATATAAGCGCAACAAAAATTTGACGTCTGCTCAGAGCATAGATTTTACTGATATTGCTTTACCAGTGGAAACATTTTTCTGCTAAAAGGGGCATCTGCAGTTTCTGCCGAGTATTTGCATTTGAGCATTAGACTTACTTGCCACAGTCAAACAGTGCAAATTCATTTGGTCTGACAGTCCTCATAAAAAAAATCGGGTGGCTGGAGTCTTATGAGTGCAAGCTAGGAAATACTTCTCCAGTCTTTAAAATTAGTGTACACTAAGGTATAAACTACAGCCACAATGTTGCTGCTGAAAGTCTAATCCTTGCTGGAGCTTTGAGTATAGGGATCCATCTACTCCAGGCAGCTTGCAGGACTGGGACTCTACGTACACACGTCACTGCTGGAAAACAGACCCTTCTGCAGGGGAAAGCAACAAACAACTGGCATACAACAGATCGAATAAAGGACAAAACTCTTGCCAAAATCACCGTGAGTAGAACACATCTACACATAAGGAAAGGATTGTATGATATTTAACATTCAAAACAGCAGCTCGATGCTTGGTGTGAGATTCTCATCTCTGCTATAGCTGTTCTGTGCTGGCTAAAGAGGCTGGAGCAGGCTGAACCAAGGCAGAGGTGTGTATTGCAGCAGACAATGACTATAAAGGTGCCCTCTGAAGACCTGTGCCAGAAATTAGGGAACCAAAGCTTCACCTATCCCCAACAGCACCGCAAGTCATAGATTATACAGACCTTTACAGGCTGTAACTCAGAGTTAGGATGGTACTGAGTTACTGGACAGCCACAAAAGAGTATTCCTTGTGGGCTCTATGAGTTCATCAAAAAAAAAAGCTCCTGTAAATGGCACAAAACTTGAATGCATTAAAAAGTGAAGTGGTTAAATATCTTGATTTCTAAAGTCTGAAAAACATGACTGAAGCCACCAAAGCTCTGCTGTAACACGCCTCTTCGCTGTCTTCTGTTCCTTCTTCTTAAGTTCCAATTTCTAATTGCCACACTGTTGCAAGTGTCCTCCTGACAGAAGTTTTCTTCCCAAAGTTGCTTATTCCCCTCTCACAGACCTCCTCTCATTTCTATTCCTTACGCGCAGCAGTTTTGTTCCTAATGCACATATTTTATAACCCCAGTAATAAAACTCCCTGAACTAACAGAATATGTTTTTACAAGTGCAGGTGAACATCCATAAATTAATTTGTCCAAAACACTCCAGATAATCATTGGACAGAACGCTCAGGGAAAAACCTCACAGTACAAACTTGAACGCGAATCTTTCTAGCTGCCTTATGCTACTCAGAAAATACTTTTATTCCCTCCCAGTTTCCACATCCATAAAACAGGCTGCACTGCGTACATACTAATTTCATATGTGCTGGAAAAGGATCATTAAAAAAACCCAGCACTCTTTGTGTTTACCAAACAAGTGGTTTATGCTTTAGTCTGTTCCCGCCTTAAATGAAGTATTTCCTATTCACCTTAGCAATTAGAGCAGAAGGATGTAGTGAATGAAGTGCCTCATTATCAAGTTTGTATCCACGGTCTCTGCAGAATGGCTACCATGCCGGCTATTTTTCATAGCTGTCTGCTTTTGCTTGTAATGGGCCATTGTTAACCCTAAATGATCCTGACATTCAATTCTCCGTCAGACAATTGGGTCCAGCCGGCAGATTTAGTTCACTAGTCAACAGAGACTTTCAGTTGTCATGTTCCTCTGTGTTCTCATTAGCCCTTGTTTGACTGTGATCCATCCCCTACTGCCTTCTGAATTAAGTGATGCTACAAATACACTTATTGTGTTTTATGATGTCTGTTCCTCAAACTATTTTAAGGAAAAAAGCCTAAAAGCAATCTGAGAGCTATTGGGAAACAGAGGGAAAATGTGCCATCCCTTTGTTTCTATTTTATTAATTTAGGCAGTGTTCTCAATGTCTTGCCATATCATAAAAATGCAATAGGAACTGTACGTCGTAACCACAGACACAAAAACTTAAAAAAACCCAGAACAATGAAAGACCTACTACCCTGTTATCACCAGGCAGTTATAAATATCTAATATTTACCCTTTTTAAAACAAGGTTCTATCTGCTTTGCTCCAGCCATGAACTTGCATCACCCTCTAAAAACTCCTCAAATAGACTTCTATAACTCTTGTATTTTTAATTCATGACTCAGGGAGCAATTTTGCAGGGCACTCATGTTTGAGGATACTTGACGTAGTTCTTCAACAGAAAAAAATGCAAAGGAAAATTTTCAGAAGACAAGCTGAATCCTTTTGGAATTCTTTTCTTTAACTGAAATTTTAGTCCTTTAAATACTTGGACAAATTTCAGCAAATGTGCACCACGTTCATTTTAAAATGATTTTAAGAAATATGTAGGTTGCGCTAACATAGAAACTAGAAGCATTATATAAGGTTTAATTTTAAAAAACATTATTTTTTTTTAAACCATTACTCTAAACTGTTTAAAACTGTCTTAACTTTAAAATTCCAACAGCAACGCCAGAAGAATAAAGAATCTACTAATGCTGAAAATCAGTTTTTCTTAAAATGAATGTATCAATCAGCCATATTTCTGAACAGAAGGTTAAGAATCGTTTTTGCCATTACGCCCCGTTAATAATTTGTTAAGAGATTTTAGACTGAAGGTTCTAATTTTAATACTGAAGGATCACTTAGACTTCTTTTTAAAATTTCAATTATTTTTCTTCATTTTCTGTTAAATGTATGCAGAAAACTCTAGTACCACAGTGACATGGAATAAAGGAATAGAAGTCTCCAACCATGTGGTAGGGAGGAAAGAAAAATTACAGAACCAAAACAAAAGCTATTGCAATTACAAGAAAACATTATGAAAAGTTTATTTTCAACTCCCTGCATTTTCATGTTTGGCTCTTATCTGATTCCTTCTGCTTAATTGTTATTTGGAACTGTGCCTTGGAAGACACTACTGCTGCCTCTCCTCTCAATTTGGAAAGTGTGGCAAAGCGGCTCTATTCAGCTTCAGAGCAGTGAACATAATTGGAGCCCCAGTTCGCAAGCATGAAAGGAGGTGCTGTGCCTTTGATTAGAACTACCATCTCTCTGTGGTGTTTATCTGAAGTGTTATTTCTGTCTTCAGCGTCCACAATGCCAAATTAACATTTTACAATGCTTTCCAATGAGCTCCCAGATCTTGGCTACTGCTCAGCTCTCCCTGACGTGGAGCCTGATGTCATGCTCTGCCCTTATTTTAAATGTGATCCAGGGCATTTTAAGAAACTTCAGATGTTGAGATTTTTCTCTTTTATAAAATCTTTAAAGCCCACGTTGCACAGAATGTGAAGTTGTCATATATTGCAAAAGCAGAGTGGTAAGAGACTAGGAGCCTCGCTAGAAACAGGCAGTCTCAGGACTAAGATAATTTTACACCATCTCTGACCGGGCAAACAGACATTAATTTAAGTTCCCAGCACACATATGCAAAGCCCATTTAGGGGAAGACTCCATATACACGCTGTAGGCAAAGCAAGGCTAGGACTGTTAGCAAAGAACAATTACCCGCGAGGCCACAAAAGAGCATTTGCTGCCGTGCTTTACTCAAAAGAAAAAAGTTTACAGATTTTTTTTTTTTTTTTTTTATGGCTTTAAAACATGTGCAGGGAAGATATCACAATATATAGCAACTAGTCCTCTGCATCTGGGTGCATTTCACACATCAGTGCCCAACATTGTTATTCTCACTTCTTTTTTTAATGGAATCAAGTGTCCTGTCTACTAAATAAGGGCTTTCTAATTTTGTGTTATTTATTGCTTCAGAGGGGGAGGAGGAAGAATTTCCTAGCAGAGTAAAAATAAACTGGACATCATTAGCCAGAAAAAAATACCAACGCTAACCGATAGAAAGTGTTTCATTTAATAAAAAATAAATTATTTATCACTGTGGATAATTAGTGAAGTTATCAGTAAAAGTTCACAACATAACAAGTGAAAAAAAAAAAAAAGATTAATGACACAAGTGAATAAGGACTACAAGTAAAACAAACAGCACAGTTGGATATGAAATATTTCACTCACAGAAAAGTACAGTCCGAAAGTATATTTGGCAAGACTGCTGCCAAAGCAGCCAGGAACTCTGACAGAACTGCAATGTATCTTTATTATGTGCAGAAAACCTCATCTGAAAAATATAACTGCCTGGAATTTGCAACACTTATTTACACTGGTAAGCATGAGTAGTCCCACTGAAGACACTGTAGTTGCATAGGTAGTTACTCAACAATTGGCTTCAGAGCAGCAAAACACAAAAGTCCAAGTGAATATCTGATGTCAGGAAAATACTTTTTAAAAGCTTATGTTTTCAGGTACACTGTAGTATCAGCATTCCTTGGGAATTTCACCATTATGAACACTCCTCTATTTTACTGACAACACATTTTAAAATGCTAATTTAATAACTTACATGGTGGTTGGGCTTGTTTTGCTCTACATCACACTTCTTCACTTGATTTTCTGCTCCCAACGGATTGATCCACAGTCTACAGAAATGTCTAAGTTAAGATGTAATCAGATATTAAATTGGTTAACATTGTATTTGTCAGTGGGGTTCTCATGGAATACGAAAGTCAGTTTCAGGTTTTACCAGTCCAGTGAGGGCTTGAACATCGAAGTTTTGTTGATTTCAAGGAAGCCAGGGCAAAAGTCTTCCAAAACAGGTTTAGACCATTGGTAAGTCACAACTGGCAACATTTTGCATAGTTGAGTATTTTAATTGGTTTCTTGTTAATCCTAGAAATCAGATGGTAGTTGCAGCCTTCAATGTGTATACTGAATACCACAACAATATTTGGAATTAAATTATGACTACATGTCATAGCCTTCAGGCTCAAAGGCGGTATTTGTCTTTCCATTTGTGCTTAAATTTGAGCCTCTCACTGTCCTTTTCTTCTTCTTCACTTGCACCCCATGGGCTGTAGGTTCATTTTCAACACCATTAGCTGTAACTGATGATATAGGAGTATCGAAACCCATTAAGTTGTGCTGATTTTCTCTCTCATTCCTCTGTATTCTTTTCTTCTTTTTCTTTGTACCTCTAGAGGAAGGTGGATACAAAAAGAGTAAAAAGAAACACAAAGTTAGCCCAAATTTAGAGCTTTTTCCACTCAGAGCTGATGTGTTAGAGCAATTGTCTGCCTTTCCCCCTTGAGTATAATGCTGAAACAGCTACAAAAACTACTGTTCTGCAGCAGAACAAAGACAGAAAAACCATGAAGACAAAAATATGAGACCACTCCACTAGTCTGTTTTTTTATCCTATCAAAGCATTGCCTTGAAAAGAATTCCTTGTGATCTTAAAAATCAGTTTGTCTTGATCAATAGTCCACAGATGTAATAAAAATTACAAATTACCAGTCTCCTCCTCTCATAAAAGTCACTGCACGTTTTTTTTTTTTCTTTCCAAAGCGCAAACAACAAAATACTTGGCAATTAAGATAGATTTCTAATTTATTCAATAAGACTGGCAGGCAAAGTGCATAAGATTAGTTTTTCCGTTTTTAATTTACCTGAACTATGACAGATTTACAGAATCAGAAATAGCTTTAATGTCTATTTATGTCTATTATCAGACTTCAGTACAATGGCAAAAGTATCAAGCTCCAGTATCTTTCCCAGTTAGTGCCTTTAACAAGGGAATTAGACTAGTCTTGCATATGATGCCAGGGATTATGCAGATGTTACACCACTTCTACTAGGAATTCCCACTCTCAGCAGAAGGTGTAACTTTTTAAAATATGTAATAATACTTTGACTGTAACCTTTCAAGGACAGGTACTGTCTTTTTTCAAAATTTGTATTGTGCCCAGCACAAAGAGGTCTTAGTTTGTGACCAGAACTGTTATGTTGAATGCTGCATGCTGCTGACACACGTGAATGGATGAATCAAGACTAAAGAATGTGATGAGATGTGTGCAGTTTCCCCAAAAAGGGTGCTGTAACAGCAGTACTGTTGGTGATACCGCTTGGCCTAATAGATTTTACAGATTATAATGTTTACACGAGCCTTGCTAATGGACTGACGACTATCTGCCTACAGTTTGAAGTTTTTTAAATCTAAATTGTGTGCCCATGAATACATGAATTGCCGTAGCTCTAATACTGGAACATCCTAGGGAAAAGGTTCTGGAGTTTAAGACTCTCTGTATTAGGATTCCTGGAACAATTTGAGAAATACTGCTGCATGAGGAAAGCAGGGTACAAAAATCACAGGTAATCAGTAATATAAGTCCCAATCTATCAAACCGAGTGTTCAGCTGGGTCTCATGTGTAATCACTTGTATATTTATGCAGAGAGCACTACCTAGCGTAGTTCAACAAAACTGTACAGTAGGAACATAAGATAATGTCTATACCGACAAATAGTATCTAATCACCAGTATTCAAAGGGTAAGGTTACTATGCAGATTTTCAGTATAAAGCTACTCAAATTCTGAGTAGTTTTCATCTTTTTATTATATGAACATTAGATGTGATGATGTATCAATCTTTGACATACTTAGATAAAAACCTTAGTTTGCTTAGCATCTATCACATGGACATTTCTCTATTTCTTCTAGAGTCTGCAGAAGGATCTTCTGCCCGGCTAAGACAAAAATATACTGCCATCTTGGATAAAATTTATTTTCCTATTGCAAAACTGTATTTTCCATATAGAAATTCTGAAACATAGACATGTCATAAGGGCTCACCATTCACTTTCTGTTACAGTAAGTATTGTGGCCATAATGAATACTATTCTAATAGGCAAAGCGGCAATCATTCATTTGGAGGCTCAAAGAAAGGTATAGTGAGTTGTGCAGTTTCACTTCTCCATAGTGAAAGTGCAAACCTGGTAATCACACCTCACTTGATTCTTACCAAGTTTATTTACTGCATAATTCCTATCATATACTAGCATGTGACATGGATATTAAGGGTATTTTCACAGAAAACAGGAAGATAACAGAATATTTTAGGTGGAGAACTATTTAAGTACAGATTGGACTGAATCTCAAGTCATGTTATTGCTTTTAGATGCTAACACAACACGTGTGTCATTTTAAAACGTTATTTCAAAACACATCAACCACAGTGAACGAGAAAATTACAGTTCTCTCAGAGTCCTTGTGGGTCATGGTTTCAGGTACAAAAAAGTGAGAGTTTTAGTGAAAAATATGCAGCCATGTTTCTGAGATGTTTTATCTATTCTATAAACAGAAATACGGCACAGCCTTCCAAACTCGCGGCATCAGAAATGCCAGAAGATCCTTCTCTCTTCTAGCTCTCAAAATATGGCAAATATCTTCAGTCTTTTCCAATAAAAACCTTGGTATGTGCAGTCACTGCTGTAATTACAAAGACAAGTGAATCACATTTCATTATGTTCTAGTTCATGGAAGAACTTGCAAAGCACATACTTTCAGATTCAAGCTTTAGATCAGGAAAAGATACTACTGAGATTTACATTCTGATTTTAAAATATGCAGTGAAAGATGCCCTCTTCACACCAGATACAAGACAGGCTCTGGGGAAAAATGTAGCAAAAGCATAATAAAGCCTGGAATGTTCTGTACATCGAAGAAAAATACAGCACTGTGTAGGACTGACATGTCTATCTTCCTTTCAAATTAGTTCTCGCCTGACAACATGTAGCATCAAACACTACTTCATGGCATCTCTCATCCTCACTAATAATCAGGTATGAATGGCTCAGTACCCTGAAAGCTTGTGAATAAGGCTCTGAAATACATGAAGCATGACTTCAGACTGGCATGTCCATGGTGCTCCTGCTCCCTATAGTTCAGAAGGAGGGAGCACATTCCAGTGACTCATCTTTTTGAAATGTAACTGAAGTGGTTTTGGGGCTTTGTTTCTCCAGCAAGACACTTCAGTGTAATCTCTTCTCAAGACAGTCTTAGTTTCCATTAAAATGAATATTTTACATTTGATATGACTCAAAATTCTTGAATTTTATTAAATCATTTGTGATCCCACATTATAAACCTGTGGTCCCACATTTTTCAGTAGATGCCCTGGATAGGCATTGTTTCCTGAAGTTCTGTTAATGGAGTTGAGTTATATCAAATTTTTATACTGTCTTCTAACAAACTGTATCAACCGTCATAATAACTGTGCTTTTAAGGCATTTCCTTCCTTAATGTATATACCATCAGAATAGTTATGCCCAAAATTCAGTGCTCAATTCTGTCAACATGCAGTTATACAGCTCATTCCTCATCATACGTGAGGGTTAAACTTTCCAGTCACAATTTATTTTCAAATCTGGATACAGCTGGAGATAGAAAATTAAGATGTAAAGATAAGTTAAAATAAGATATGTATCCTCATCTACACGGTGTATGCAGAGATTACTTATATGGGGATGGGACCACTCTGGAAAATGAAACAGCTTTGCTTAGATGACCAATATCCATAATGGCAAACATAGGAAGTATTTTCAGATGTATTTTCAAAGTGTAAATGGTGGCAATAGCTAAAGGTATCATGGAAGCCCTTGTAAACAGATAAAATCTCAATATTTTGAACAGCTTTCACACAACAAATACATAAAATCTTGAAAAATGCCATCTTCTCAGTATTTGATAAACTTTTGCACTTTACATAAATTAATTTTTAGGAGTGAAAAATCAGTTTGCAGTTTGTATCAATAAAGCCTAACCCATAGCTAAGGGATGCCACAGGACAATCCGATATCTTTGAGTTTTGATTCTCATATATATTACAGACCTTGCTCTTTTGGGGGAGAGAATCTGTGCATATGTGTGTACACATATATACAAACTGTTATTTGCTTCATGTCTCAGGTGTGAAACACTTCTTGAATGACAATAACTTCTTGTTTTGCTTGCTCAAGCAAAATAGCCCTTCCAATATTTTTCATAGCTTTCTAACAGCAGTTGTGGAAATAATACTGCAAATTGTTTTAAGCATTTCTTGCTTACTGTGTTGCAGGTGAGTCTCTATCTGTCTCATGCTCCGAGTTCAATTTTTGGTCCCCTGACTTACTGATGACTGGTGACATCTGTAAAAGGAAAAAAAACAAAACACACAACAAAACCCAACAAAAACAGTAAAGTAGAAAGAAGATAGACAATGGGGCCAGCACATGTACGTAGAAAACCCACCAGCTTCCTGAATAAGGAGAGAATATACCTCGTTTGAAAAAGAATGTCTATCAGCCATAAAATGTTAACTCCTATGTGGTTACAAACAAGGAAACAGTACTCTGTTTTGAAAAAGGAAAAAAGAAAAAAAAAAAGCAAGCTACTTGCAAATAAAGGACATCTTTCAGGTACGTGTAGAAACAGAAAGCTATGAATCTGTTTGAAGTCATCTTAAAATACACACAGTCTGTAAAGAATTAAGTTATTTCTGCTACTACATGAGTAAAGACAGAATGCTAAAAAAAAAAAAAAAGCCATCTTACTGCAAGTTGCAGTCAAAAACAGTTCAAATCACTTCAGGTTACTCTGTAATTCGGGGCTGAAAAAAAACCCAACAGAACCCAAACAAAAGAAAACAACAACAATGCTCCCCTCCACCCCCCAAAACCTGGAAGAGTTTAAGTAAATTCTCTAATTTCCAATGTTATTAGTGGGTTTCTACGCAACTCACTCCCTCTATAAACAAACCTCTTCTAACAGGTCTCCTGCTTCCTGCAAGAACTCCCATAAGAAAATCTGAGTGCTTTTCCTGAGTTTATTGTCATCAGCGATGACACCACCACAAAAGCTGCAGCAGGCAGTGCAGTACATTGTAGGTTCAGACCTAGTATCACAAATTTATCAGTGAAAAACTGTTGTGGACCTCTACTTCAGAGGGAGAGGACAGTTACGTTCTGTAAGTGTCTATTAAGGTGTGCATGAAAGAACAATTTATATCCAGGCAGGCATTGTGAAAGTGGGGACTGGTTCCTATGAAGACCTTAGGAAGCAGAAGTCTGGAGCCCTAGGTCACAGAAGAGAGGGAGAGGTTAAATCTAGTACTTTCCAAAAAATAAGATTTTTTTTTTTTCAGGGAGTAATGAAGAATGGGCTTGAAACTAACTCAACGCTCAAAACTTGCCCCAAATTTATGATTTTTCGACTCCAAGTTGAATTTCAGATTCATAGCCAGTCTAAAGCAAAACCTACTATGTTGTTTCTAAATTTCTCAAATAGCCCTAGTGTTAAAAAGATCTGTTCCGCAAAGCACAAAGGTAACTCAATCTGCTTTTAAATAAGACGCTTAACGTTCTATCAGCCTGAATTGCTCCAGTAAACAGCCAGTTATAGGCATTACTGTCTCTAAAACCCCAGTTAAAAACTAGCAGTATTAGGAAGGAGGTATCATTTAGCAGCTCTGGAGTGCCTAACAAATCAGGATGCAAAAATGATAGAATCATAAAGTCAGCAAGAGCTTTCTGGAACCAACAGAAGAAAAAAAAAAAGTACAGTTCTGGACCCTTTGGTCCGTCAATTGTTAATTTCATTTTGTGTGACCTCACAGGCAAGGTGAATTATGGTCCATCCATACTGAACTCGGAAAATAGAGAGTTGCTTCACAGTAGTTCTTTTTACCACTTAAGCATTAGTTTTGGTATTTTAAAACGGAATGAAAATACTTTGTTTTCAGACACTAAACTTAGCCATCACGGATTTCAAAGTTCTAATGAATAAAACTTAACGTTTTCCTGTCAAGTACTATTGTCTTAACAATAATTCTAGTAAAGTGAGGCACAGGTGCCAAATGTCTTGGCACACTCACATGAAGACCATACTGGAACCAGAAACCTCCCAGACCTCAGGCTTAGGTCTTGAACAGACTAATTACTTTCTTAAAATATAAGTGGAATTGAAAAATGTCTAGTCAATGTAAGCAGCTGAATTAAATTTGAACATTTTTGGTCTTGGTCCTGCTCCCTAGTATTATTTTATTAGTTTAACATTATTTTTCTCCTGACTTAGAAGAAACACTGACTTACTGAATTCATATAAGTACACTGCTCACAACAACCATGCTGAAATATTAGTCATTAGAATTAGTCTGCTGAAAAAAAACACAAAACCTGGATTAGTTTAGACAAAAGTCAGGCTATTAGAATCTGACAACGTAGCATTGGCATGGCTAGGAAGAAAAAATCTTCTACTTCACACACAAAATCCTTGTTAATACAGTAATAAACCTGAGACTATGTCAATGGTAAAAGTAAACACAAAAGAAGGAAATGTAATGCCACTGATATGAAAACACAAGGGAGTACTGTAAAGCGAATGAATCTAAGTAACTAACACTTCCTTGCAGTCCCTTGTCATACACAATCATTAATTCACATTGCTTGCAGTCAAAAAACCCCACTTTTCTGAAAATCCTGTGCGAATGATGTTGAATGAGGTTTTTTTACTCTCCTTTTTGAGTAAATATGAACCTTTCCAAAGAACACTCTAGAAGAATTCCCTTAAGTGCCACTACAGAAAATTGACTTCTCTTACAAATACGGACTACATTTTTTAATATTTTCAGATACCAAAACACAGAAAACAGTCCTTGTTTTACAGTTATGAGATTAAAGTATCCACTAAATTAAGCTGCTTAACTGAAGGTTCTTATGATGTGTTTTAAAAACAGCTCATCACATAGCCTTTCATATGTTCAAGCACAGCATTTCAGTATGAGTACCAAGAAAAGAAAAGCATACCATTAGAGACATACAAGTAGCTGTGTTCACCTGACATGGCATCCTGGTTTGAGTCAGAACAGAACTAATTCTGTTCAGTGATTTTACTTTTCATCTCAGTCTCTTCTAACTAACTGCATTTTCAGCCATTAATTGCACAAGCTAACAGCAGATTTTCACAGACAGTGTCTGCTGAAGGCACTTGGTAGCGTCACTACCAAGGACTGGTGTGCAGACCAAGGCCACTGCTAGATCTTGTGCATGGCGTTGGGGAGTGCAGAAAGTAAAAGGCAACACCTCTGGGGAGGATTGGACAGGACAGGTGACCCTAAACAGACAATTGAGGTGTTCCATCCCATATACGTCATGTTCAGTATAAACCTGAGGGATCACAAGGGTGAAGCTCTCTTCTTCAATGGCTGGCATCTGAGGAGGATGCTGTCCATTCTGTCTTTGATCCCAACCCATGTGTTCCTGAATCTATTTCCAGAATCCAGCTCCTGCATCTGGCTCCCATCTTCAGCTGAGTCCCATCTGGGACTTCCCTTGTGGTGGCTCCACAGTATCAGTCATGATGGTGATGTAATCGTCATCAGGGGCAGCTGGGTTTGATGTTAGTTTTGTGTGCATTTGTATGTATTCCATTTTATTATTATTATTTTCATTAAAGCTGTTCTAGCTTTCTTTTCTAATCATAAATGTTTCCCCCTTAATCCCTTTCTCTTCCTCTTTGGGAAGGGAGAAGGGTTAACAGGGAACGTCTGTTATAGGTCTAGCAGATGGCCCTGATCCTAAACCTTGACACACGTCAACTAATGAGAATTCCTAGGGTCTGCAGGGACAGACCCCCAATGCTCCAGTCCTGTTCTGACAGGTTTCTTATCTCATTCCAACAAACATTCAAGCATGTAACAAGGCAGGAAGTAGATACTAGATCTTTTTGAAGCAGATCTCACTGTCATTACCTTCTCTTGGCTACCTCACATACTTTTGTTTCCCTTTTAGCCCACTCCTTGAAGTGCTTTTCCCATCCCAGTACTGTGAGTAAGCAATAGCAGTACTGAAGGAACAAGTGGGGTCAGTGACAGATGCAAGAAGGCAGTGCAGGAGCTGGTGCAAGAAGGTGCTAAAGCAGCAGGAGGAACACAACAAATGAGTGAAGGCTGAGAAAACTGGCCGGAGTTATTTGGCTAAAGAGGTAGCGGTAACACTTAAAGACATTGAGAATGCATCAAGGACGTGCTAAGGTAAGGAGCAAGCCACAGAAGCCTAGAGTATGGAGAGGCTGAAGAGGCTGTTGACCTCTTCTTTCCTCATTTCTGAACCTCTCATCCCCTTGTCATGCATGGGCAGCTCCCACAGGAAGCTCCAAACTGCTCTCCACTGTTGTCACTGTCTGTATTAAGATCCAGCAAACCTAGCGGTGTAACAGATATGGTGTTAGCTATTAAATTAATCCAGATTGCAAAGATTAAATATTAATACAGAATTATTAGGGTTGTATTTGCTTTAAAGAAAAAAAAAAATCTTTCAGATAATCACGAGTATCTTGACCTTTTCTGTTCACAAGAATAAATAATGGACATAGTATAAGATAAGAGCTCCTTTGTACAGTGTGTCACTAATGATGTTCAGTTTGGTTACATATTCTAATCTTCCACCCTTTGAAAGATACAGCTCACCAGGAGAGGAGAACATCAGTTCATATCAACTGTAGAAGCCTAGATTTTCTGAAGTTTCTTTTGCTTTACTATCATATAAAATAAAATGTAATAAAATAGATACTTTACTTTCCTAGAAGGCTTACTTGCTTTAGAGCTCATTTATTTTTATACTTAACATTGTCTCAGTGTTGCCACATATGAAGCAACCAAGGTAAAACAATTAAAAGCTGAACCCATGAGAAGCAGAATATCAGTTCTTGACCCCTGCTGGAAGTCAAGCACTAAACACTCCCCCTGGAATAAATCAGATGTATCAGAGTGCACTTTTTAGCAAAACCTGAAGCAGAGGGCATCTAAAGGAAACAGGGACAAAGTCCCATCCCAAGTCTTTATCTTTGGTAGTGCTTTCCTCTAGGCTGTGTAGAGTAGTCTCTAAGACTGATGGTCTGCAGAGGTTCTCTGACAGACTGAAAGGTAGATGGACAGTGGATAGAGTGGTATAGGCAATTGATTTAAGGCTATTTAAACTGTGAAAGTAAATGTGTTTGCTCCATAGGCTACTCTGTATACAGGAACCCTCCCACAGAAGCTGTTTCTCCAGAACTTGATCTCATTAAAGATTCATTGGATCACAGATGGCAAGAATGAATACATCTCTGTGTCTTTTCAGACTATTTTTTTAGGATGTTAAACTCAGTATTAAGTTTGTAGTGTTTGTTTTCTTTTACATATGCCATTGATAAAAGATTTATAGCAATGTACTTAACTCCTCAGAACCATGCTGAGGCCTCCTGCCAAAACTGCTCTAATGAGTCAAGTATGGGAGAAATTCTGTGACATCGCACCACACTCATCACTTTCTTTCCTGCTATTCTGTACCCCTCCACACATTTCCCCATTGAATGAACAATTGCCAGGGAGCTTTGCTAGTGGAATTATATATATTTCTTTTCCATGACCTTCCTAGTTAAAAAGCAATTAACTTATAATTGCTTTTCCCCTTCTCTAGCGTTTTTAAAGAACAAGCCCATCTAAATCAGATTAATCATACTGTAACCCTTACATACAACAGCATTAACTCAGTTGTATCTAGCAGAATATGGCTCTATATACAACAGAGACATTGGCATCAATGTCTATCTTTCCCATAATATCCAGATAAATCACTGACACATTTAGGACTAAGCCAATAATTACTAGCTTCTCCATCCATGAATGCTAGAGCCACAGGCAGAGAAGTCATTCTCGTGTCTAGTTTTTGAAACTGCAAAATCATAGGCCTGTTCAGGGCTAAGAGAGATGAGCAGGAAATCTGGTGGGAGAAAACTGTAGTCATGGCTCAAGACTGACAAATACTGCATCTCAGAAATCAAATCAACCAGACAACTATTTGAGGGACAACAAAAGAAAGAGGAGGAAGAGTGGAGATAAAATACTTCAGACTGAAGCATTACAGTTTAGAACAGCTGTTTTCAGTCTTGAAGTCTTGACCTCTGAGAAATTATCCGTTGTTACAGCTTTGCATTAAAATTTGCATAAAAATAGTTCAATCCTTTTCAGAAAGGGGCTATGAGGACCTAAGGAGAAAACCATAGGGAAGAGAGAATTTAGCTTGCTCCTGAGAGCTATGTTAACAATGTAAGTGTCCCTCAGTAGCATTTTTGGTTCTGCTCAGTCCAATTCTTCCTATCTTTACACAGACCAGTCACTTAAAGCAAATGACTGTGGGTATCATATCATCTTTTCTTTTTTTCCCCAAAAGATACTAATTTGCTTATAAGCCAGAGATCTTTTCTTTCAGGGACACAAATAATACTATAGACACAGGTGTAAACACTATTGGAGACAGAACCCACTAGGAAAGAAACAGCTATTAGCTTACAAATGAAGTAGCACCACACATGCTTGTAAGGGAGCAATTAAATTTGAACAGTATAAACTGTATTTTAAAGGGAAAACAGAATGCCTAAAAATAGGAAACTACGGAACTAAAAAGCTGAAATATATTAAAGTCTGGTAACATTTAAGGAAAGTGGTCCATTCCTCATAGATGGTACCATAGTACTATTTCCTTCAAGAATCATCAAAGTAATTACTATTTCAAAAGGAGGATTTGGAAAGATGTGTCTCTTTTATAACGCCTATTCAACAGTTCATGAGGAAGACCACACAGCAGCTTTGCAGACCAATTCTAGGAAAGCATAGTTTCTTCCAGCCCAGATGTCAATGTCTTCAGAAAGAGAGATCTGTAATCATATTAGGCACGAATGAAACCCAGAATTATAAATCTCACTACAATACATTCTAATTCAATTGAATATCACATTTTTGGGGGTGTACAGCCTCTCTGAACCTTGCAAATTAACACAATTCGTGGTGTTGAAAGTCTTCAGCTCTATTCAAGGCAAGAGTTCCACTGTATTACTTCTTTAATGTTTCCCACATTAGCATTATCACAATTTCCTAGTCGGTCCTTTTCCTAAAAGATAATCACTCACTGAAGTGCTCCTCAGTAACCTGAAGAAAGGCACCATTAAAAGATAAAACAGAAACAGCATAAACAATAAAATGAAGGTTTTTGAAGGAACTAACAGAAAAATTTCTGTTTAGTATTTTTGGAAATACTTCTGAGCAAGTTTTCTATGCTTTCTAAATTTTTAGACCCAATAATTACATTCTGAGCCCATGAAAACACCCACATCGAAAGAGCTCAAGGCCAGGGGAAAAGCATCGATTGCGTGGCAGGTTGGTTTCAGACACTCTAGGCTAAGTATTCCTGAAGTCTGACAACAACTGACTCTAGGAGAAGAGTGAGAACACGAACTATTTATGTGAATAGTGATAATCCGAAACTTTGTTCAAATACACATGGAATCAAGTTTTGATGATCTCTGGGTAGATTATCCGAATTGTGCAATAATAATGCAGTTCTTGAAAGTAACTCTTTTTATGCTTATGACCATTTTTTTTTTTATTTTATTTTATTTTTTTTTTTTACACCTTAACATCATTTTTCAAGGATAAATATACTAGAAAATATTTTCTTACACTTTTAATGAAAACTTTAAATTACTATTTTGGTTTTGTTTATTCCTACTTCCCATTATTCTCACATAATGTATAATTAAGTACTTAACATTCAGAATCCAATTAGATGCATTAGAGAGTGGTAGGCAATCTTAAATTATAAAACATATTACAAGATTTTTATAGACAGCAGAACATTTCTGGTCAAAACAGACACCCAACTGACTGTGAAATGTGTCTGGATATACCCAAATTTTGGAAAACCCAAATTCTGTTCTCTAATAGAACTCTAGCTGAATTCCTGCCTTCATCTTTAGGAACCTGAAAGCAGCACATTTACGGGAGCAGTCAGATGGCAGGTCCATCTCTGTTTCTGGGGATTCTTCATGAGTGCAGTGAGAACTTCACTCCATGAAATTTCTATTGGCAGTTTAGATGTATGTTGTAATTAAAGATGATTATGACCTAATTTTGTGGCTCAGGAGTTAAGTAACTCATAAGGCAGGAAAACAAGGTTTGCATAAAATTATTAAGTTATGAATGCAAAGCTCATGGTAGAAGGCATTTTGAAAGCAGGTTCTTTGAACTACAGCTTTTTTTAACTATTTGCAAAGATTAATATTGGATCTTGAGTATTACATCCTCTTCTAATGTTACTGATTCCATTTTCTTTGCTCACCATAAAATTCTGACAATTATCTAGATATTCATTTATTATATCTGCAGTTGGAAAATTGTTTTTAATTAGACTATCTGGCATTCTCAGTAATTAAAACTGTAGTATAATTCTAAATTTTAAGTGTCCTGTTCAGTCTTATAGGGTGGCAAAATCTCATAAGCAACTGCTATGATGTTTTTCACAGTAACTGTGTTTTGCAATCTTAATAGAGCTAAATATTTAAGTATACTTCAAAAATCTCAGAAAGAATAGTACATATAGGAGACCTGGATCTAACTAAGCATTCATGAAAACATGCTTGTGGTCGAAAACCAAACACAATCAATAAATTCAGTTATACTTTCCTGCTTGTGGTAAAAACTTGAGCAACAACTTAATTATTCAATAAATATTTTTTTGATTTAAAAAAAGAAACCAAACGAGAGCTTCATTTTCTGCCAAAGCAAAGAAAACCCATAGAGTATTACAAAATAATGATTTTTCTAATTTCCCATATAAAAGAAATTGGCATTTCCTTTCATCAGCTCCTATACTGAAAGAAGTAAAAAAAAATAGGAATAGGAAGAAAAGTTGCTGTGTCAGTGCTGCAACACAGGAACTGCCATAACCGATCAGCCCCCTCAGTGGTCTTCTCAGGAGTTTTGTCTCAGAAGTATCTGGTGTTGCCTAAAGCCAAAGCGCTGTAGAACTATCCTTCATAGTGACAAACAGCTAAATGGCAATTTGTTTCTTCCATGTAGCATTCTGCAGTTTTTGTAAAACCATTACTCTTCAAGGCATCACAAGTCTTACCCAAAGATTTGATTCAACTCATTGTCTTCTTGGTAACTTGAAATTAAAAAAAAAAAAAATAAAAATCAGACAGATTCCTGCTTTCCAGTCATTTAGATGCTTCCGGAATCCCAGCCATCACCTCAGCCTAAAATGTGTTACTAAAAACATTAATCCCTGAGCACCTAAGTTTAATAGTGTCTTGTAGTAGCTAGGTTCATCAGGTTAACCAAGCATGGCATAAACAAAAATTTCCTTCTACTAATATTAGATATGTTCCATTCCAGTTTAATGTTCCCTGAGCTTGTTTAACAGCAGAAAGGAAAAAAATAAAACCAAATCAAAATCAAAAAGAAAAAGAAAAAAGAGTGCCTCCAATTCACCTCTCTACATCATGTACTATTTTCTACACTCTCATCACTGCTCATTTTATGCTAGATTAATCTATATCCTCTTACATAATTTTTTCAGTACTTGTAAATGTTTAATTACTTTTCTCTGGACACTTTATGATTTTGTAGTGCCCCTGGATGACATGCAAGATAAAAGGCAATGTATTTTCTTGGTTTTGGACTGTTACTGTATGTTCATTCTGTCTTTTGAATACCTGTAGGTACTATATAGACTACTACACAATTTCAACTAATTATTAAATATGTAGTCAATTCATTCAAAGTGCCACTGGAATCAAAATAAAGAGTATTTTGAGGAAATATTACTAAACCCAAATGTTACTTTAAAAGTACTACTAGTAATACAAAACCTATTGTTAGAAAAGTATGTCAGCCATAGGCACTTGAGAAAATACAAATAATCAAAACTAATCCAACATTACTTCTCAAAATTGAATAATAAATACCAGTTGTAAATGTGAGTAACACTAGTTAGTGCACATAAAAGCATTTTGATCCAGTACATCAACTAGATTCCTACTAGATTAAAACAGAAGATGTGGCTAAAAATGATCAAGAGTTTAATGACAGTTAAGTGTCTCAGCACTTCTCCCTTTTCTAATGCGTGCATGAGTGAAGTTGGGTGAGTATAGCAACATATCCCCCTGGAATACCTTCCTTGCCTCTAGCAATGTAGACAACAAACGAAACAAATCTTTATGCTTTCCATAAAGATAAAACCTCTTTAAATAAATAAATATAACAACTAGATAAAACATCTGAAAAAATGTAACTAAGCAACACATCATATATTTTGAGTCTTGCAAATCAGACACAAAATATTAGATTCAGTTTTAGAAAAGTACATGGAAAAATCAAGTAATTTGGAGGAAATCTGAACAAAAGACATGTTTAAAGTAGCTATGTTAGTACCATTTGACTAAATGAATAGCTGTGGAAAGCACACTTAAGAGGGATACGAACATTTTGGAACAAAAAAAAATCTCAAATCCTAACAGAAATTGAGCTAATTTCTACTTTTTTTTTTTTTTTTTTGCTTACAATGTATCCCATGTTTTAAGACAAACATCACTCTTACTTCACAGAAGGGAAGCTTTACATGAGCTATGTAAAGTTTCTAATTTCTGTCTGGAGAAGTGAGAGTCACTTGGCCTGCTTTGCACATAGCAGTATCTCTAAAGATCTGAAAAAAAAAATAAAATAAAAATCAAATCCCTATTTTTTTCCTTGACTAAAATCTGGCTGCTGTTTCTTTGTTTTTCTGTACATAGGACATTCTCAGTGCTCTCCAAAATCATAGAAACAGGAATGCTTCTGCATACAATATAGTATGCAATATGTAAACAACAACATAATGCCAAATGCAATTTCAACCCAACATAAATATATGGTGGGAGTGGAGATTGTAGATATAGTAATGACAAAAGTCTTTCTTTCCTTTGCTTCTCCAAACTATGAAGTCTCTATAGCCCAACCTCCTGAGAAACCTACAGGATGGGTGCAAGCCATTCACAGCAGACAACTATCAGCAACTTTTAAACAGAAATATCCATTGACAAGTAAGCACGTTTAGATGCAGCATATCCTCTGGTGTTGTAATAAAGCTTCACGATCACATGGCATGTATTTAATTATGATATGATAAAAGTATGTCAAGTTTTGACAAATCCATGATGTTTCTTCAAATGTTATTTACATCAGGAAGCTGTAAGAGACACTTTTGTAAACCTTGGAGTCAATGGGAGATTTGCCACTCATTACAAAGGTGCAAAAGCAGGCAGAATATGTAATTGTCACACGATGGAACGACAGGTTCCACACAAGATAAGCATAAATATCTGCTAAAAATCTACCCGCTTGCCTGGAATTAGGTCTATACATAAGATTTTTTTTTTCCAAAAAGGAATACAAATTCATACAGTTTTCCTGGCACACAAAAGACATGCTCCAGAACTACTTAAAGAATCCTTCCTTCTCAAATTACTACCTTATGTAGTGTTGGAGAACCTTCCTCTGCTTCTGTTGGTCCTTCAGGTAGGAGAGGAGTAGAATCTGGCACTAATCCTGAAGGGTGCTCTTCATATTCTTCTGCAAACAGGATCCATAATTCACCATTATGAGAGTTGTGAGAGAATTATGAAAGTATCTATTTCATGTGAACAACCATGACATTACAATCTAGCCCAAAACGGGATGTGAACTGAAACAGCTGAAAAATGTTTGAAGCCAAAATTCGTATGAGAAATTTAATAAAATTTACCCATTAACTTTCATTTATATTAGTAAGTTTAGATTTAAATGTGATTTATATAAAAGTAATTTATGTGGGTAATTATATAAAATAAAAACAATCAAGCATTTACATGACTAAGAACAATGTCCATACTGACATCAATGCAGCTGATACTTAAGAAATGTATCATACACATTTCTTTTGATTCGGTAATAAGATGGTCACCAATTGAAATAATAAATTATATGCCAGATTTTTTTATTTTTTTTTCACAGTCAGGTAATTACCTCAAAACTTTTGTTATGTATTTTTGTTTTGTTTTAAGTACAACAGGCCATCACTGAAGAATCTTCCTACAGACTGCTCTTTGGCTTATTTTGCAAGGAAGAAATGAAGGAGAAAATACACGGCATAAGTAAGGGGAGAACAAAGGGGAAGGGCAGTAGTTAAGGTAATTTTAATTACCATCACCAAGCTAGCACAGTGTTATGTCCAATTTTTTTTTTTTAGGGAAGATGCATAAATACTAGACTTCACTTGAAAGACAGAGGGAGGAACTAGAAAATGGGGGAAAACATCTTGAGAAATGTTGGGTTAAAAGATTTCTACACACCAGTATAACTGATAGTTTGATAGCTTAGGAAGGCAAATGAATTTCTCTTAGCATGCAACCACACACTATGTCCATAAGCTGAATACTAACAACTGTCAGGACACTGAGATATTTACATAAGTTGACTTACTAGGATGTTTCCTGTATTATTTGTTCAGACTCATTTAGATTCCTCAGCATTAGTTTAATCAAAACTGTTTTAATGACAAGGACCTGGCAACAAGTTTAGTGCTCAGATATGAGATCTTACCATTAATATTGTTTTAAAACTTCATTTTGAAATCCACTTATTTGGTCCATTAAAGTAGGGGGAAAATCAAAGAGTTTTTACAAAAGTAGCAGGCTACACCTAACAGAGATTTCTTAGAAAAAACCTAAGATGTCTGTGAAATGCTTTGATGTGTCCTAAAACAGTGCCAAAGCAGGGCATGAAGCAGGTGGCTATAAGTAAGAGACAAGGAATCAATCCAGTTAACTGAAAATTAAGCCAGTATTATATAAGTTAGAATGTTTAACTAAGTGCCAATACCTTCCTAAGTCAGGTGTGTCAACTGGCTAAGTGGTCAACTAACATTATAGAATTTCTGCATCACAGTAAGTCACCATTATGCCATCTGTATGCTACATAAATTCATAGTTTCACAACAATAAGCAGTACAGCATGGTAAAATCTTGGACCATCAGTTAAACCCACACCGGTATACCAGGAAGACAGCAGTAAACTTACTTTCACCAGCCACATAATTAGCTGGAAAATAGCCTTGCTGTCCATTTGCTAGGCTGCCAAACCACCAGTTATCATTATCTTTGTATAACACTTGGATAATGTCACTGCGATGGATGGTTAGCTCATCTGATCGATGCGCTGTGTAGTCATAAAGAGCCACTACCTAAAAGAGAGATAAGAGCACCACAGCTTTATCACAACCATGCCACAGAGAAAAAAGCGCAACATTCACTTCCTCTTGCAGAAAAGCAGCTGAAACCAAAGCTGCACTTTGGTAAAAGCTGAGGCTGTCTCAAGTTTTGCTAATGGGATCAGGGGTGGTGGGAAAGCAGCAGGAGAGGCAAGATAAAGGAGTGCGGGATTGTAGAAATGGTTAAGAACATTCAATTCTCTAAGATTAGCTTCAAAACAGCAGCTGTTAGTTTTATAAGCAATTTACTTGTGAAGCAAAAGGAAAAAAAAAAACCTTTATACATTCACTTTCTCAGAATTGTTACACCACCTTCATATCCCATTCTGTGTGTGCTCATGAAGCATATGTGTTCGAATAAATACTTCAACAGTACGACAGGAAAAATTTAGTACAAAAATATCAGTTCAAAGTTTCGCTTTGATCATGCCACTTTTTCTTTTTCAGAAATATGGATTTGCATATGCAATTTTATAAATATCTGCTAAAAATATGTTTATAGTCCATTTTCACATAATAAATCTATTTGCCAGTGAAATACAGTGCATCTATACTTTGCTGGAAAAAAAGTGCTAATAGTGGTCAGCATCGTGCATAATACATAGGACACAGGACCAGAAGCCTGCTTTCTACCCTGAATATGAAAATACTAAGTATAATTTCTTATTTATTTTCTATGCCCTATAAAAAAAACTCTGTCCTGATAAATTCAGAGCAGAAAAGACTGAAGTGAACTGAAAGAATAAGAGAATTGCTCACTTCCCTCATCTTAAGTCAAAAGCAAAATTATGATCTATTTTGCACAAAGAACACGGCTTCCCTACATATCTTCACCTCAGTCCTCTATGAAATTTTAAGTACAGAGGTAAGAAACCGGGATTGTTAGGAGTGGTAGGACGATACAGGGGATTGAAGGAGACAGTAAGTTGTTATGAATATATGGACTTTAAGAAAAAAATTTCCTTTTTCTATTATTCATGTATGCATTGAAATCCTAAGACTGATGAACTGCTCAGTTCTTTTTATATTTGTATTTCTATTTAGAGTAACATCACCTGTGAGTTATATGTGTAAAAATGTAGCCAATGTCACTTGTATTTTCATAATTCCATGTCACCAATTAAACAGATTAAATCAGTTACGAATGGGAAAAGACGGAAATGATTCTACCACTGTAAATTCTCTGTCGTAATTTTTGAGCTGGTCAGCATCAGAAAATTATTATCAGCATAGCCCTCTCCTATAGTAGATAGGAAATCCATCTAAATATGCATTCAGTAATCCTGAACTTACATAAAGAAGCTCAACAATGAAATACCCTTTATAACTTTCTTCCTTGCACTAGGAAAGCTAATACAGTAATTATAGGTGATGCTTACAATACAGAAATATAGCCTATAGAATAAAACCGAACTAAAATACACTAATGAGAGTCATATAGAAACAGTAGAGAACTGGAAGCTCACATGATCATGTCCAGTAAGGGGTGCTCTAACAGTGCCCACTTAAGTTAAGTGACAATGGTTTCCTTAGCAATAGTACTATGAAAATCACAAGGTCACTTAAGGTTAAAAAAAAAATAAAAAATCAAACCTGAAACAAAGACTGTAACACTAATTACTTGGCAGCACGAAAAAAAAAAAAAAAAAGGCAGAGCAACAACTACTTCTTTTTGCAGTGTCTTTTGTAAGGTAGTTCTGTTCTGATGTAACTGTTTTGTTTTTTGGAAAAAACTGGAAAAAATCAGCAACATGGAAACACTGTGAACAAACAGTTCAAAACAGTTCAAACCAAGCAAGCAAGTCCCACTGTCTGTATCCCAGGAATAAAAATTAAAATACCAATGTGTCTTGTAATACAACTGGTTTAACAAGACTG
>VWZK01007572.1:238-10851 GCA_013396935.1 Baryphthengus martii | reverse complement strand
TAATCTCAATGTCCCTGGGAGATGCTAACTGATGCTCTATTATATGCTGCATTATGGTGGGGATTTAGATCTCTGCATATTTTAGCAGTGTATGTATCCATGAATGCACACTGAAACAGCTTCTTTCTCCTCCCAGTCAAAATACATGGTGACAGCTTGTGAAAATAACATCTGCCAACAAGAAGTGTGCTAGGCGGTAAGAGAAGAGCCATACTTCAAGCACTGAACTGGGTCTGGTTCAGCTTCTTGATGCTTTCCAGTATGGCACTGAATCATACAGCTTTTTTTGGACACCGAATGCCTAATATACCTTCAAAATAGTTAATGTAGTTGCAGCGCTACCCTTTTTTTCTGAAGAATTCTAAGGTTAGTTGTGTGTAAGTTGCAGTAAAACAGATCTGTATCTTCACAACCCATGCTATTAACACACCTTATTTTGCCTTCACAATTTTTTTATTGGTCAAAAACCCAATAAATTGTTAAAATATTGTTCAACAATTTAGTGTCTTGAAACCCAAGATATACTGGCACTGTAAAAAAAAAAAAAAAAAAAAGCTTGAAGTAATATCCCATTTTTGGATTACTTGTATCCAATTCTGCAGACTACATACCACTCCTATTTAAAGGATTAGCTTCCCATTGATTTTTAGTGTGTTACACTGAATGGGAATGAGATGGTTAAACAGGTTATGTTGGAATAAGTCTTGCAATATTAGTCAAGGAAATGACTGACAGAAACAACAAGGAAAAAATGGATGAAGATAGGGATGGATGTATATGGGGTTAAATCCCCACCGAGGGTCAGCTTTCTTTGCTTCCTGGCCCTGTCATAGATTGCCACATTTTTAGCAAAAGAAATGGATAATGTGGGGTTGGTTGGTTGTTTTGGGACAGTATGGGGGGATGGGGTGGTTTTGGTTTTTTTTCTGATGTAGATGAAGTTCTTCAGCTACAGTATTTTTACTATTAGTATGTATGCCAGGTAGTACACTCTGGGGTCCTAATTTGGTTACAGACTCAAAATAGTACTGTAACTCTGTTTAATTGTCATCCTGGTGGGAAGATACAAGTTTAGTGCTACGCATCTCATAAATTTTGGGAATGCTGTTTCTTCTGTGAAGTGGGTGATGTTGATGGGTCTCTGCCTTCTGCCCAATTGTAGCTGCTTTTGTTGTCACTTAGCTTTGAGGCACGCTTTTAACATACAGTTTTCACAAAGGAAAAAGTATTGTGCAGTCTTGGAGAATTACGCTGAGGGAAAATTATTCTGTGATTCTGGTGTAATCTGAAACGTGCCTACAGCATCTTGAATTCTGTAGACTGTGCCAATGTGTGGTTGAGCCTCTCAGGCACTTCCTAGGTAAGACTTGTGATTTACAAGGAGTTTGGTGATCCGGAAGACTTAAATATCTCTAGGGTACAAGAACTGGAATAGTATAAAGTTATTGCTGTAGGTGTAAGGACAAAAAGCATATATAAAAAGAAAAAAAATCTATACAGAAGCTGAATTTTGTGGTAGAAGAATAAGCAAACAGGCACATAATTTTTTATTGGACAATATTTTATTGGAAATAAAACAGAATCTGCAAACTTAAACTTTGAAGGTAGAAACTCATATAGTCTGTGAACAGGAATAGTGTAAAGAATTAAAAAAACCCCACCCAAATCTCTTCTATTGCAAGAACTCAAGCTGTCTTTGTCGCACATGTTATGTGATTAAGGATTTTCTTTTCTCTGTGTGGTCCCATTTGATTACAATGCTGGGAGTGCCTGGGCACATTCCATCTATAATTAATTGCAGCTTTGGTTTCAGATTGCAGCAGGGGCCAGGAGGCTTCTACCGCTTGCACTTGTTCACATCTTTCCATAGCTTTCCACCGTGCCAGCTGGTGAGTGAATGGAGCCTTTCACGGCAAGCCTAATAGACATGAATGGTTGAGTCGGTGTCCTTGTTGGCTCTCTAGTTAATCTAGTGACAAACAAGGTTGGACTTGCTGTAGTTGACATTCTCTTTATTGCCAGTGTTTTCAGCATTAAGCACTGCCTGTAAAGGGATTTCATCTTTTTGCCAGCTCGTTTATGCTTCTTGCTGGTTTTGGAAGGGAAGTGCTCTTTACGAAGAGGTACCAGTAAAAGCTGCTGTGTATTATGCTCAGTTGTTTACTTTCAGAAAGCAGACAGTTGAATACCTCAGGTTGTGTGTTCAGGTTCCAAGTTTAACAATTCTTTTTTTTTTTTTTATTATTCCTTCTGGCGTTCAATTCTCTTTACTCGTACAAATAGTTTCTGCACTGCATGTGAAGTTACATAAAGCTATTGCTTCAGTACTTGCCTGCTTAAAGGGATGTGTTTCTGAACTGTTATTTAAGCAGTATACAAGCTTAAATAAAATCAGAAAAAAAAAGAAGATATCTATGTTCTTATAGGGAAATGTTATGCAGAAAAAAATAATTATTTTTATTACCCTTTCTGATAAATGCAAAAAACAGAAAATGTATTCTAACTATGGAATTCTACAACAATAGAAAACATCTTTTCTGAGTTATTTTCAATTCTGTATGTTTGAAACTTTTTTTTTCTAAAATACTTATGCTGCTCCTCTCACTAAATTCTAAAAGAGAAACTAACCTTAGATAGCATGTAGTAAACAAGTTGTCAGAAATGCGCATAGACTCCATGTAGTGTACGAAAGCTATGTGTGTTTTCATAAATTCTTTTACTTGATCACAATGTCTAAGAAGTTTGGAGTTTTTTTTAAACCTTTTCTGAGTTCAAGAAGGAAAGAAGAACATGTGCCAACATTTCATTTCCCTATTTTCTAGTTCTTTCAAAATAAAAGAAGGAAAAGTGAGTCAAAAGGGCAAAAGCAACATCCAACAAAGCTGCTCACTGAGCAGTCTTGTCACTTATAGAGCCAGTGTAAACAAAAACGCAGCTCTGGCCGTTGCCTTTATTCTATAAAAAACTGTGTGTAGCACAAAAAAAATCCAACTGAATGCTTCTCGGTCTTCCTACAGCAGAAAAGTGTTATAGGATGAGAACTGTGGGCGCATAACATGGATGTGATGCGGCCCAACGCAGTGAGCCCTTGGCTCTGATGGATGAATGGCTTCAATGTCCCCGAGCTAATCAATACCACCAGCCAGCAGCGCTGGGGGGCAGTTTCATGCTCTGCCCTCCTTTAGTCTGGAGGAGCTGGGGAGGAAGGGGAATACCCTGGGTAGCAACCTGGTGATGCCTTGTCTGCCAGGGAAGCAGGATGCCTTCCCGAGCCCTTCAGGTAGAGGATGGGTGCTCTATGTATGTATATCCATGCTTTCTTCTGGGCTGTCCTGTTCGTTTGGTAATACTGCAGCTTTGTAGAGGGAGAGATTGTCTTTAACACTGAAAAATGTTATTTCATATGGCAAAGAAAAGAAGGTGGTTTTCAATAACTGCTGTTGTATGTTTTCTGTTTCCTTTTTTTTTTTTTCCCTCCCACAAAAGAAAAACCAACATTTTTTAAAAATCAACCTGGGCCTCTGCTCTTGCCTGCAGTTATAAATGAGCAGTATGTGTGTTTCACAGTGCTTAATGGGCCCTGTATAACCTCACATACAGAAATGCTGGAAGATGTAGAGATTGACTGGGGCAGGGGTTGCCATAGCTGTAATGCAGAGGAACTGGGAGCAAACCCCTCATTAATGCTAAAGGAGGGGTTTGCCTAATTCCTTGTTAATCGTGCTGAAAATCTTCCCCAAGAGAGAGAGTTTAATAGTCATAATTTGAGTTGTATTAGCTCTCTGCCTAAGTAAAAATGTACATAAGAAAAGCAGGAGATGGGGAGAAAAGAACTGTTAAGCTTTTCAGTATTTGGGGCTCGCTGTGATATTTTGCCAGTGCAGTAGGAGCAGAAAGAAAACAGCTCATCCTTTCATAATTCAGCCATGCCCTGGGACACTTCTCTAGCTACAGTGGTGAGTGATGGACAGACAGTGTTGACATTTCTGTCTATTAATCTAAACAATATGCTATTTATTTGCAAGGGTAGTAAGAGAAGAAATCTAACTACAGCACAGCTATAAGGCTTGCTTTAATTAGACTATAAACAATATTTTTTATTTTTTAGTCCCTATATCTTTTTACGGTTACCTTTAAATTGAGATGTTTTCTTACCATAACTCAAAAGGAAATCCTCTCTCTCTTCTTTTTTCTCTTCTTGTATGTAATTTTGTTCTGTAGTTTCTTTTTCTGAATAATCCCACAGATTCAGTTTATTAAAATGAGCAAATACAGCTACATTCGACCAATTCTTGATGGCCTTTAGACCTTTCAAATGTTTTTGCAATGTGTTCTTGCAACTGAGAAATTAAAATATTGCATCTGATGTTCCTTTCTATGGCTGTGGTTTCTTTTTTTCTCAATAGTTTTATTTGAAGTTTGGTGTTCCAGAGTAAAAAAGTGTGTGTGTGGGTGTTTAATTTTTTTCATTGCTTCATTCTGTGTGTGTGAGCTTCCTTGAGAGTCACACACGTGATGTAATCAGTCTTACTGTGCAACACTGATAGTATGCTGTGTGTTCCAGGAGTCTCTCTGGCTGAAGCTCGTGGGCTAAATGTTACTTCATTTTGTACTGGGAAACTACAATTTGGAAGGTAACTAAAAGAAAAATCTGAAATCCAAAGCTGAGCGATGCTTGTAGAGATTGCCCAAAGAGACGATAAAAATCTCATTGTACGAAAGAGGCAAAACCTTTTCCCTTTGTTCAATTCTGCCTTTTCTGAAATAAATAGCTACTTGAGTAGGCGTTATGTTCTGCACAGAAGTTTCCTGCAGAGGGTTCGCTGCAGATTTGTTAGCATTAAGGAATACCTTGGCAGGATTAGGGTAAAACTCTTAACAGACTAAGTCCCTAGAGGACATTCCTGATAACATGTGACTGGCTTCTGACTTTTGACCTTCCCCTTTAAAGTGTTATCACAAGGCACTGTAGAAAATCAAATGTTTAAATTATTGCCTCCAATTCAGAAGGATTTTTTAAATGAATGTTACATATGTAAAAGTCCTTACAGGTGGTGGTTCTTCATGATAATGGCATAAAAATAGGGCTTTCCAAACCTGCTGAACCATATCTTGATCCAAAGAATAATTATAACTACATTGAAAGGTGGTTAATTAATAAAAGTATGACATGAAAACAAACATGAACAGATCTCTGGATGTGACTACTCTCAGTCCTCTTCTGATTTCCCTATCTGGCCCATCAGCCTTTGATTCACGCAAAAAAAGGAGGTCTAAAACATTCTTGCCTTGCATTCATGCAGCAGGACATCTTTTTTTCTTCACTGTCAGCACCAGTGCATCTTCACTAGTGGCAGCATAGTCTGCTTGGAGCGCTTTACTGTTCTCTTTGTGATGTGCCAGAAAGGTTTACATGAGGTCTGGAATTAATGTCTAGCAGGCAACTGACATTCTCCCACTTCTTTCACTCCTGAAGTAGAAGCAGCAGGGATCATTTTAGAAGAAAGAAAATGCTGGTCACACTGCAACTACCCTTACAAATAGACTGTCAGAAGCAAATACAGAGGAATTCTGCATTTAGTATTCCTACTGCTGTTTTAAAATGAAAAGAGTAAATTTGTGTTGGACTTTGATTTTTTTCTGTTTTGTTGTTGGTTTGTTGTTTTTTTTTCACTGAAAACAACCACATTTGTTCTGCCTAAAGAGAAGATTTTTTTTTTTTGTTAAAACCCCTTGCAAATTGTCCCTGCTCTCTGTTTGTATTTCTGAGTCTTTCTTCCTTCCCAGCCGTGTCACTTTGAGGGAGGAACAAAATCACTATGGCAGCAGGCTGCTTCCCAGATTACTCAAAGAAACCTGCCAAGTTTCATAGGTTTATTGTGTGTGGTGCTGAGGTTTTCTTTTGTGTTTGTCACGTAATCAGTTGAAAATAACAGTTTTCGAACTCGGATTTCACACTCCCTTATTCTGTCCCTGGCAGGGCCACTGTGTGTTTCCTCATCCATGTCAGTCTCATGCTTGTCCCTGAGAGGATGGAAAGGAAACGGTGGGGTAAAAGCCTTCTTAATTTGCTTCTGAAGACAAAGGTCTCATCATACCTATTGTAGTGGAGCACTGGTACAAATCAAAACAGCAGCCCCGTGAGAGTGCTCAAATGGGGGTTTCTGGGGCTGTGTTGCAGTTGTTTTCTCATTGGAAGGTCAGAAGGGCTCAGTAAAATCAGTAACAGCAGGTCAGTCTTGTCTGTGTATCAAGACAGCTTTTTTTTTTTTTTTTTTTTTCCCCCAAATCATGTCAAGGGGCAGTGTCCCTGACGGAACAGCTATCACTGTTCAGCCAGCCAGTCCTACTGGAAGCAGAGAAACCCTCAATGATAGATGCTCCTCCTGTAGGGTGTGTTACTGCCATTAGGAAAACACTTCCACAGCTTTGACGTGTGCTTACTTCAGTCTGCCAAATTAATTTCTGAGCTATGATTCAGGCTCCTTCTTTCGTAGCTGTCTCTGATGACAAGAAGTAGATGAGACAACTGGAAGCTCAGGACTTGTCTCCACTGCAGAACCAAATACCTGTGGGGATGTCACAAAAATGAGACCTAAGGGTGCTCCTTATGGATGTGCAGTGTGGAAGGGCAGGTGTTTCAGCTGTATGATCACACTCCCACAGCCATCAGACTGGAAGAGTATATAACCCATGACCAGGTGTGGCATCCCAGCATCTCCCAGATTCACAGAATGGCAGAGGTTGGAAGGAAGCTCTGAAGATCATCTAGTCCAAGCCTCCTGTCAGAGCAGGATCACCTAGAGCAGATCACACAGGCACACGTCTTGGCAGGTTTTAGAAAGTCTCCAATGTCATCAAGTCAAAAGGATGACCTAGCACCTTGTCTCGTAAGTGTGTTGTGCCTTGATTTTGGGATGCCCACTGGCGAATACAGGTGGTGGTCCGTGCCCATGTGCTGTGCTTTGATTACTTAATGTAAGTTACAGCTTACTCTACTGATTTTCTATCAAATGCCTGAGTTTAATTTCACCTGTGTTTGGAGCCAAAGTTGTCTCAGTTAAATGCTTAGAATAGTTCTTCAGAGACATCCATTTCTTTCTACTGACCGTAGGGGAAAAATAAATTCCTAGCTTAAATTCTTTCAGTCATCCTGTTGGTCTGTGTACCTTTGCAGTGCTGAAATAAGTCGTATGAATCCAGCCTGTACTCTTTGAAGTACCTGATTTAGAGCCTTTTGTTGCTTTGCTCTTTTGTTACTTGCCCTTTTTTTTCCCTTTTGCATTGACAGCAACAAAGAAACCCTTATTTCAGTGCAATTCCATCAGTCATGTGTAGAAATAGAGCAAATACCTAGGAAATCACAATGGATCCCAGAAGGGCCTCATGGCAATTTCTGTTCCAACTTCAAAAGGTACCATTTACATAATGCAACGTCTTCACTGGAATGAATAAACCGTGATTTAATGTGCGACCTTTTGTCTTTCATACCTTACAGTTAGACACACATAGAAATTAAAAAAAAAAAATGCCCGAAAGAGTGATGCTTAGTTAATGAAGTTGTGAAATTGAAGCTTGTTTCTGATGTGCAGCATGCAAAGTTTTCACTCTTCTTTTAGCAAGCAGTAAGAGGCAGGTTCATAGTAGCTGATCTAATCCAGTGCAGCTTTGTTACCTTAGTATCAGCTACTTCCAATGCTCAGTTTCAATTTATGTGTTCCTGGGCTCCCTCTGGTCTCCACTTGTGCTTCTCTCCGGCTGTTTAAGCTTGTAGACAGCTCAAAAAGAGGCACACTCTCCTAAGACAAAGGTGTGCATGAGAGGTAAGTGTCTGTTCGTCCTTGTCTTGGCTTACACCCATACCCCTGCCTTGTAAGGCTCTCTAACACCTCTAGCTCTCATAATAAAACAGTACTTTATTTCCACCAAAAGGTGCTTTCCATACTGTGGTGTTTTTTGGGTGTTTTTTTAACTGTAATTGGGTAAATTTATGGATGTGTTGGAGGGTCTTCTCTGCTCTGAAGGTTTTAACCACACTGCAGATGCTTCTCTATTTAGAGCTTCTACAGCCTGTGACCTCCTGCAGGCTTTTTTCCTTATAAAGGTTTCCCATCCAATTATTCTTGCTTTTATCCATGATTTTGTGATGGTAGGTTGGTTTTTGTTTGTTTGTTTGTTTGTTTAATCCCTGAAGCTTTTGGGACAACTACTTGCATTATCTTTCATCTCTGACTCCCACCATTCTCGATTCCCTTTTAACACTTCAAATAAGGAAAGCTTTTCTTTCTAAGCTGTGAGCAGCCCAGAAAGGCACCCTTGCAGCTTCCACCACAACAACTCACCTGTACCTCCATAAACAGCTGGCTGAGTTTCCAAAATGTTGAACATTAGCAAAGCTCACCCAGCACATGCTTGATATACCATCTGTTAAAAACAGGAATGAGGGGCTGGTGGAGAAAGGAGAAGGAGAATAAATCCTGTTTCTTACTCTGTTCTCTGCATATCCTGCCCTGTCATAATTTTTCTAACTACTTCAGAATTCCTTTGCAGATACGCCATTCATCCTTTTCCTAACATGCAAACAGACATCACAGATGATGATGCTTGTAGAATGTTAGAGCTTGGAAGGCACCTCCAGAGATCTGGTCCAACCCCCCTGCCAAAGCAGGATCACCTAGGGCAGGCCACACAGGAACACATCCAGGCAGGTCTTGAAAGTGTCCAGGGAAGGAGACTCCACAGCCTGGTCCAGGCTCTGTCACCCTCACAGGAAAGAAGTTTCTCCTCATGTTGAGGTGGAACCTCCTATGTTCTAGCTTGTATCCATTGTTTCTTGTCCTATCACAGGGCATCACAGAAAAGAGACTGGCTCCTTCCACTTGACACCCACTCTTCAGATATTTATAAGCATTAATAAGATCCCCTCTCAGCCTTCTTTTCTCCAGACTAAACAGCCTCAGGTCTCTTTCCCTTTCCTCATAGAGGAGATGTTCAAGTCCCTTAATCATCCTCGTAGCTCTCCATTGGACTCTCTCCAGTAGATCCCTGTCTCTCTTGAATTGGGGAGCCCAAAACTGGGTACAGTATTCCAGGTGTGATCTCACCAGGGCAGAGTAGAAAGGGAGGAGAACCTCCTTAGACCTGCTGGACACAGTTTTCTTAATGCATCATGCATCTCAAGTGCTGGTCATCTATACTACCCTTCTAACCAGACGTATCGTGCTAGCAAGTCCCAGCTGCTCTTAGAAGAGATGATGTTAAGAGTCTTGTAGGACGAAGCGTAAGTCTCAGCTAACATTCCAGTGCTCATTGAACCCTGGTATATCTTTCCAATTCTGAACTGGGCCCCTACTTACTTCCTTTTGGTCTTACTTTTCTTAATCGGATTATGGAGGACAGCTGAGGCTCACCACTAGTTCCATTTACCATGCCTTACATGCTCCAACTGCAATAAATCTCAGGCTGCGTTGCTCTTTGGCATCCAAGCTTGTTGTGTTGATGCTGAGAAGGAGGCTAGAAACTGCATAATGAGTCTAAGCCTGTTCCTCACAGGAAATTTCTCTTTTGGCCCTTGAAGTTGGATTCTGGGTGCTGTTTCAGCCCACATTCATTTCTTAAAACACAGTGTAGTGCTATAGGATTGTGCCCCTGCTTTTAAGTTTGGGAGTAGTGCAGAGCACTGGATACAAGATTCTCTAGTTCTAGTGATTTTTTTTTACTTGCTTACCCTACAAGTGTTGAGATGAGGATTTTCAAGAGGTTCCTCCTCTCTGTTACAGGCTCTATTTTATGTCCTCAGAAGGTACTTGCTACAGAGTAATCACAAGAAAGACTTTTCTTTCTGTCTGTGCTCCCCTCCTCTCTAAGCATGAGGAATGGTAACTGAAGGAACAAGATTCTGTAAAATGGAAAGTGTGAAACCGTGTGCAGCTGCATTCCACATTTTTGACTAATCTGAACACAAACACTTACAACCACAGAAAGACTTTGTGCCCTATGCATGGTCTTGCTGAGTCCTAATAGTACAGGCCCCCTTCAAGCAGAGAGCATGCTCTCTACAGTAGCAGTAACTCAAGAGCCTCTGTTAATGGCTTTCAGAGAGGCTAGACAAACTTAAAAAAGTTGTGAATCTGAAATTTATTTCTTTTTTATTTTTGGGGGGTTGTGTGTGTTTTGGTTGTGTGTGTTTTGTGTGGTGGTGGTTGTTTTTTTCTGGTGTGTGTTTTGTGTGTGTTGCTTCAGCTTTGGATTTCATTTTTAGTTTGTTTTTTTTGTTGTTTTTTTTTTTTTTTTTTTTTGTCCAAGTCAGCTCTTTAGGATGTATGCTAGAAACCAGGAGGCTATTGGAATATAATGGCAGTGTTTATAACTGCATCAGACCCTGATTATAGCCAACTTTCAGACTGGTTCAACTGTCAGGCTGAAGCGCTGGGGTCTGAACCCCGAGCCCTGAAGTGAACTTGACACCTGGATGAATTTCCCAACCAGGTCAAAGGGGCTAAGGCTGCCCAGGTGCCTCCTGTTGGAATCAAGGGCAAGACTGGGTTGGCCTCTGTGTTTGCCACCAAGAAGATCTTTTAGCTCTGCTGCTGGCTGCAACCCAGTAGGAGTTG
>VWZK01007565.1:0-24201 GCA_013396935.1 Baryphthengus martii | reverse complement strand
AACACGGGAATTACAAGAAAAAATTAAATCACTTTTCCAAGAGCCTCGACTCCTTAAAGCATATGGCTATTGTGCTTCAGGCTGTATGTTGTTCCTGCAGCAAAAGACGATGTGCCTTAGCCACAGGAACGAGCACTCACATTTTATGAATAATGCAACAAACAGAGGGGTAAAACTGACACCACAAGCTGTTGACAGGTGAGGCTGAAAATCCCCTCCCGGCAACATGGACTGAAACGAGCAACGGCTATTTTTGAACTGCGCCTTATCTTTTTCCTCAGGCCTTCATCCTTCCCGAGACAGGCGAGCAGCCACACAGGACTAGTAAAGTTGGTACTTCATCTGCACATTAGACACAGTAGCTAGCTGAGCAAACAAAGCCGTGTTGAGTCAGCGTGTCCGGCAGCCTGGTTAGGCCAGGACACATTCATTGCCTCCCGCCGGTGCTTTCTAACCAATTAAGATTTGCACAAGAATAGCAGACAGGCCTCACCGTTCTTTAAAAGGGCAGCACCACTTTTAACATTTTCCAAGATAAAGTAACTTTGATATTTGACAAGCCAAACTTCAGTCTGTTGCCTAATGGATATCTCTTTTGATCACAGCCTTTCCACCAGTAACTGACACATTATGGGTTCTCGTTAAGAAAATGAAAAGAATGGTAAGTGCTTTTTCCCTTGAGAAGTCAATAAAAACAATCTTACTGTCAATATTGTTAAACAACTGTAAATACTTAGAAACCTAAGAAAAAAGGGGTTATTTTTTTTCCCATTCAATTATATAAACAGATCAAGGCACACTTCAATTGTTTTGTTTAGGAAAATCTTTAATACTTTGTTTGCTTTGTTGTCAGAGATAACATTTTTTTTTTTTTTTCACTCAGGTTAAAGATAAATCTTATGGCTCTTGTTCAGATAAATTATCAAAATTCCAAGCCTAATGTTTGACCTTAATCAGTAGGACCAGCCAAAGGACTTAGATGTCTAGTTTTCTTGTGCCATTTTATGTTAATCTTTGCTTACAGGGTTTATATGAAAGCAAATGTTAATAAAGGCAAGAATAAATGCTCCATTATATCTGCTCTGAACTACATGAAACTCACAAAAAGTTCTTATTAAAACACCCACAAAGTGGAACAAGGAAACAAGTGCATCAAAATGTAAAATATAAAAGAAACTTGAGTTCACAATATAGTAGATTGTTATCATGGATAAAAATAGAGAAAAAGTACCTACATTGAGTAAAAAAAAAATTAAAAAAAAATTAAAAAATAAAATTGCTGTTGTGTTAAACACCTTTTGTACCTCAGTCATTAATGCAACATGCAGGTTTTGCACCGAGGCAGGTCTTCCCTGTAACACATTTAAAGCCTGGGAGGAGAGTCTGGCCTCTAGCAGTCAGCGTGAATCAGCGCTGGCTCCAAAAACTCTCTTGAAGATTAAGACTTTGCTTCCATATTTTGACAGCAAGCTTTTTCCTTGTTTTGTAAGTCAACACAAGCGAGTAAAAAGGAAGACCGAAACAAACTCATGCTGTCCTTAAATGAGCATGCACCTGATAAATTAATGGCAACACTGGTTATTCTAGATGGAATGGTGCAATGACTGTCGCAGACTCTTCACAGTTCAATATTTTCTTTCCTCTTAAGAGGGTAAATATATTTGTATTGCAGTATTATTTTCAAACACTGCCAAGTTAAGACGGCAGGGATTGCTTTTTTTCAAAAAAAAATAATAAATTGAAATATGAAGTGTCAAATTTTGAAATATGAAGTGTCAAATTTATCATTAAAGTGTCAGCAAAATTCATTTGACACACTTTCCTATATTTTCACCCTAAATCCGTTTCTTCTTCTATCATAGGATGGTGAGGGCAGAATACGCCTTTCACACAGCTCCCAAGGGCCACCTGTTACCATGCTTTATTAATGCTATCCTTACAGGGCTGTTGACACATATGCCCTTTAGGCAAGAGGTTTCCCTCCTAGCTGGGCACAGACACAGATGCTCAGACACTGCAGCACACAATGCACTACGCGACTGCATCACAGCACACAACTGCAGGGGAAGCGTGTGAGGTGCTAAGCTTCAAGTGTGAATTTTCTGAAAGTAAGGTGATTCTCATATGAAGGTGCAAGTAGACTTTCAGAAGATCTCGCAAGTAGCACCATGACACATTCGTGTATTAAGTTTCCTTGACAAATGGCCATCTACATTCTCTTTTTCCATTTCCACCTGATACTTCAGAAAAAACAGGCTTTATTTAGACCTAATCTTAAAGAAACACTTATCAATTTCATTCCCTCATGACCATATCAGCATATGAGCTGCCTTATTAACCTCACCAATAACGTTTTAAACAAGAAATGACGGAGGTATCTTAAGTTTCAAAAGCATCTAGCTCAGTATACGTACCACTCAAACCAAAATACACTCATGGCAACAGTAAAAGTCTGATAAAATTCTGGTAGCTGAGCTCCCAGAAGGTAAGCAGTGCTAAATATTTTCCACCGAGGTTTTCTTTACAAGATAAGATACTGAACAATTACACCTAAACATTCCAATGTTCCCAAAACTTCAACAGCAGAACTAATAAATGATCAGTAACAAGAGAAAAAAAAAATAATAAAAATTAGAAAAAAAAAAATCGGTCTCCAGATCACTGGTGTTTTCTCTGCAGAGCAGGCAATACAGCTAGTTCAATCCAAGTAAAACTCAGCCTGAAAAATCATCCAGATGGTGTCACAGTAATCTGAGAACCCCAGGAAATGCCAGAGTTGTCAGGCCACCACCTTCTCAATAACGTTTCCCCCAGATTAGAAACTGGATACACTAGGTCACTGGTTGGCACAGCTCCCAGCCTCAAACGATGGTCTGTCAAATACGAGAGAAGGGCACTCTTCCATCTCCTGCACTAACAGGAGGACCTGACAGTCTTTGGAGAGCAGAATCAGTGCTCCACCACAGAAAAATGACAGACATACTTTTATTTTCTGTAGAGCACTGCATTCCACAGCAAACCAGCTTCTTCAGAATTCATGAAATGAGTCTTCTCTTCAAAATGCTCCACTTTAAGATGGTGGGTAACTTGGTCTATTGCTACGTAATGTACTTCACTGAAATTATATTTGAAACTGGGAGTTCATTAGGAGTGGAGCAACCTAATTATTAAGGTGATAAAAACCCCAAAGTAACTCTGTTGCTAAGTATCTTATAAGTGATGATCCCTTCACAATAATTGGGAAGCGGAAAGGTAGTGGAAGATGGAGCATCAACAAAGCTTTTTCCAATAGACTTTCATGGAACAAGAAAAGCAGCTGTTTCTAAATCAAGTTACAATGTCAAGAATTCCTTTGCTCACTTCTTTTTCCTTCCAACCTTGAAGATGGCCCACTTCTACAAGAGCTCCATCCACAAATACATGATAAACATACCGTCACAGTCAAATATGGACATCCTACATGCATTTATTTTAATTAGTCCTTTATTTTAGCCAGATCCTAAAATGTTTATGCAGCTCCCAGTGGCAATACAAATGTCCCAAACCCTGTAAGGAAGCTGATTCATAGGACAAAGATGTCGTCTCTCCTGTGCATCATGAGGAATCAATGCCATGCATAAACACCTCGTGGCCATGAGCACCCTGAGTCTCTAGAGCACAGAACTTGATGTATATGAAGACTTTCAAAACCTGCCTGGATCCTGTGTGATCTGCTCTAAGTGATCCTGCTCTGGCAGAGGGGTTGGACTAGATGATCTTTGGAGGTCCCTTCCAACCCCTAACATTCTGCGAATCTGTGAATCTTAATTTCTTCCCTGCCTGAGAACTTAGGTACCAAAACAAAGTATGTACGATTACTGCATACCCAGTCTCACTCTGACATGGAATTAAAACACCCCAGGATGCACATCAGGAGACTAGAATGAACAGGCACGTACAGACATGTGTCTGTCTGCCACATACAATAGGACATCATCGAAGATACTAACGCAAAAGAAAACGCCATCAGGCTAATTGACACTGCTGAAAATTCAGATAACCTTAACTAGGGTATAGTCTGTTTTTACTTAATGGAAACTGGAATGTCAAATTTAATTTAAGGTGAGAATATAAAGCCTTTTGGAACAGAGATTCTCCTGAAAATGCTGTTTTACAGAGGCACACTGTGCCAGTATACTTCAAGTTAAATATTTACTAGACACTTGAGAGAAACAAAACAGTAATATAACTAGGGGAAAAGAATCTCTTACATTTTCCACAATATGAAATAAACACCAAGCAAACCATCGTTTTGAAAAGCATAAGTATAAAAATCAGCAGAAGAAAAAAGAGAGAAAAGAGCAGGATCCTACCTTACTTTTCATAATGAAACAAAAAGGCTCAAAAACAACAAACCAACAACCCACTCCTATTCTTAAAGAAGAACTGGTGGTTGAAATTCATCAGGACAAATCAACTTGAAATTCTCTTTTTGAAAAGATTTGCCATGAATTTTTTCCCAACCAAGCTGACAATATCATCCTCAGTGTAATAGAAAATGGTAGAAAATAATGCATAGCACAAATAGTACTTAAAACACTGCATTAGCAATGTAGGGTTTTGTTTTTTTTCTTTTGGGTAAAAGCATGGTAGCTACTAGAGACTGCATATAAAACAGAATTCATAAAATTACAGGATAGATTTATGGTACATATGCTAGGTTATTTTTTTCAATATTACTAACATAACAATACTTCATAGCTTACACACAAAGTAAAATAAAATACTAACTTATTCAAATGGTAAAATAATTTGTACTAAGTCCCAGTGAAATTTAAAAGAATGGCACATGCTCAGGTGTAGTTTTTAGAAGGTATACATCTGTGTTTTGGGATAAACTAACCTCACTGAAGCAGAATTGGAAACCAAGCCTTTATCTCAAGCACGCTGATTGAGTAGATGGGAGCACCAGCCTAGCAAACTTAAAAGCTGGCTTTTGATGAGGGAAACCAGGATGCTGGAGGAGGGGGTGGGTTAGAAAGTGGACGGGACTACAACAAAATGTCACCAGACCGACTTAGTCTTCTAGGCAAAATGGAGGCTGTACGCATACACTGACAGATAGATGGTCTTAAGACAAAAAGTCATCACAGGGGCAGCAGCAGGGCAAGGAAGTACATCTTCCTATCTAAACCTGAAAGATGACAGCACAAAGAATTGTTATCAGGGGAGAAAATATTAAGCCACGCCTGTGAATCTGGCTTAGAAGTATTTGCATACCTGAGAGGGGGTGGGGGAACATGTTACTACAAAACAGCCAGCTCCTCCTCCAAGAGAAGAGAAGTAAGGATTGCAAGTACAAAACAAGAGTTCAAGTCACAGTGTTGAAACACAGACCTGAAGATGAGGTACGGAGGTGCTCAGAAAGCCTCTGCTAGGACAACCTGACCAATAGGCTGGTGAAATCCTTGAGGCAGCAGAAGCCAGTGCCTCACAGGCCACCTGGATGCATGACAGCACACTAACCCCACCAGGGGAATTAGCTGTCTGCAGAGGCACAGACCAAGCAGGCATGATCAGCCATAGGGCTGTGTGCACCACACACACCCTGCCATATATGGGAGCCAAACACCATTACCATCACCCTCTTGAGGAACGATGCAATTTGGACCGAAGTTGTTGAGGAACTGCTGTGAGGACAGCAAGCCAAATCCAGTCAGAACTGGGATGGACACTTTCAGCTCTCCCTTCTCTCTTTGAATGACAGCTTGCTGGTGTTGGTGCAGGGCGACCTACTAACAGTGTAGGTGCAATTCACCTGCTGCTTCTCCAGCAAGCTTCTCCTGGGCAACATCATGGGACAGGACAAAATCATGTCACAAATAACCAGTTCAACCTTTCCACTTTACATAACACAAACATCAGTCCAGCAAAACCCAGGCATAAAAGCAACATATTTAAAACATACAGAAAGACGAAAGGACAAGCAGGCAGGTTACACAGGCAAATGGTCCTCAAAAGTTTAAAACAAGGTTGTGTCTTCAAACAACATAAACAAACTTTTCATCCAGTATTTTCTAAGTATCATGGCAAACAGAGCTAAACTCAAGCAGCATCACTCCAGGTTGTCTTTATTAAATAAAGTATAAACGAGGTCAGTTAATAGACCCCAAGCTTCATCGCAGCGCTTGACTTCCATCTCAGTACAGGCTAAGCGATTTTGGATTTCTCAAACATCTCTTACCACTCTCCACTAATTGAATGTGTTGTGGAGACCAGCACAGAAACACAGTGCTACCCAGGAGAACTCAGAGCCATGAAATAATTTTACTTTTGAAATGTGCTTAAATAATATTTCAGTGTGAAGAAACAGACATCTTTACCATGCACTACATTCCTGTCATTCCAACCTCTCCACAGGTTCCTGTTCATGTTTTTTTCCTCTGTATACAGAAAGCCTTCTTTCTTGAAAGACATATTGCACAGGGAAAATTCAGAGCAAGCTACATTTTTAGCTGACATGCTTGAAAGTTTAAATTATTGAAAAAATACTATCCTTTAAGAAAAGAAAAAAAAAAAAAAAAAAAAAGAGCAGGAGAGAGAAATAAACCAGATGGTGTGGGAAGCAAATCAAAACAGCACAAGGGTTATTAAATTGCATGCACTTGGAACTATTAACTGGCCTAGAATTAGCAAACCGGGTTTCCAAGTGAGTCTGAATATTCAGAACTAAAATCCTCAGCCTAAAACTAGCTGCAAAATCAATATCAAGAGTGATACTGTAAAGACAGCAGAGAAAAAAAAAAAAAGTAATTTATTTCATTTATATGCTTGCCACAATTACAACAGTACATTGGAACTGAGCGATCCTTCTGATGGGAGAGGATGAACGTTGAATTTTATGCAGAGTAGACTTCTCTACCAAAAATACTCTTCTTGTACATGGTGTGTCATGATGAGATAAAATTCCATACAGAATATCTACAAATTTCAAAAGCATATGCTTTTTTTCAATGAAAGCTCAATACTCTGTAATTCTGAAAGTGGAGTCATTTAAATTTAAGAAGCAATGTTAAACATCCAAGTTGTTAGAAAATTTTGTCCAAACTGCATAGCATACTGATGTAAATGTTTCCCAAGTTTGCAAAATGCAACACCAATTCAAAAAGCTCATATTTACTGGAATTTAAAGAACTAGTCCTTCTCTTTTCTTACACTCTGAACTGCAAGACTTCAAACACTGTGTGCTGGTAACACAAAAACGGGAGAAAAAACTTCTTATGAAAGGTTGAGGACTATAGTAATACACCTGAAACCATTATCAAATTTGTCAAGCTTTCAAAGAAACAGATGGGTTAGGAGGACATATGCCTAAATTATATTAGACAAACAATGGCAGCTCAGATCCTGCACGTCTGGTGCAATCAGGGAGAGGAGTGGTTTAAACAGAACAAGAGTTCTTGAGGCTAGACAACACTTTAACAACTCTTCCTGAAATACAGTTAAAGTACACAATGCAAATAAAAGAAATCACAAAAGGATACCTTGCCTGTTAAAGGGAAAGGGCTTAGGACAGGTATTATCCGTAATTACAGCTGTATAACCTCATCTTCAAAGCATTAAACAATGAGGACGCTCAACTCCCCACTGATTCAGAGCATTGTTCCTTTTATTCATAGAGAGAAAATGAAGTGTTGATGGCAACCTCGGGCTGTCAAGTCAGTCCATATGAAATCAAACATTACACGCAAAAGTTTTACTCGCACTTTTTTGAATTCAAAATTAACATTCTTGAAAGGTCAGAAAAACATGAAAGATGAAAGACTGTAAAGCAGAACTGCCAAAAGAAATGAGCAATGCTTTAGTGAAATCTGTTTTCTTGAGGTGTTGAGCTATTTTTTTGTGTGTTGAACATAAAAGGCAGTCATCATAGGGGAAGAACTCCAGGGCTGAGATGAAAGCTGTAATGCCCTAAGGCCCTACCTGAAAAAAAAGACAAGTGAGAAACCATGTATGTTTTCACTATTTCAGTTATTTTCTTCTAAAAAATCCAAGAAGCTGTGAGAAAACACAAGGTTAAGAGACTGTTTTAGAGTTCAGGCTTTCTTTAAGCCTCCAGAAATCAGAAGTTATTTCTGCTTATCAGTCATAACTGTGGATGGGTACTTGGTAAGAGTGTGTAAGGAAGGGTATCTCCGAAATAGAGCTCAAAAAAATATTTAACAATTAATACTGTTAGCCCTGCTCTGAGTGGGGCCTGGACCCTGTACAAAACTTGGTCCTTCCCAACTCCAGTATCCCAGATGGCACATATTTCCACTTCATTTGTCTATTAAGTGTCTAGCGTAAAAAATGCTCTATTGTTTTAACTTCTTGTCATTCTTTTCACTATTAGATTTGGTCATGAGTTCATCTCATAACTGAACACTTGACTCTTCAGGTTGACCACCACTGTAACTCCAACCCATCGAGAACAATCCTGCACGCAGCCACTGGCCTGGCTCTGCATTTAAGTGCTCCAGTGTTCTCAATAAGACTTCCCTCAGTAAAAAACACAGAGATAAACATGAGCATAAGCATACTGCTGTGAATTAAAGCAGACTCAAGACAGAAATTTCCTGTGATACTTGCTGCAGTAAGATAAAAAGCAAACCCCAGATCTAGCTTTGAATTTTCTCTCCCCAAACCGCATACTGATGAGTGAACTTCAGAGCAAGACATATAGGACAACACATTAATAAACTAAGCCACAAAAACAGTTATCTTGGCAAATGAAAACTATCAAACTTTAGAGCAGCCTGCACTTCATTCTGCATATGTGAAAACCTACACATTCATTAGCATATCTACCAAGACAGTATACATCACAGGCACAAATCCAAATTTTTGTATCACCTTCTATTTTATCCAGTTTGCCTTTTAATGTCAAAAAGATTGTCTATCCTGTTAGCAATCTAAAATACCCTACCTGTCCGATTTACACTTAGAGAAAAAAAAAACAAAGAAAATAATGAACGGTTATAAACTGCAATCAAGTAATACAAATAATAGCATTCAGGCATCTCTTGACTAAACGTTAAGAGAAAGAAAAAAGCAAGTATTTTGAAATCCAATAATAAATAATTGCAATACATACAAAAGTCCATGATTAAATCCATTCCTACATCTTCATCAGTGGCCAAAGGAATGCTCTTATTTATAGTATCGATATTATTTCTAGAGGAAGCCAGTTTGAGCACAGCCTTTATAATCTAAAACATCCTCAGGAACTCGAAATATTATCTGTTAAATCTAAGAGACTCTAAATTATCTTTGTTTGAATGTTTATTAACATGCTCAGTGTGACTTCATTGACTGTAAGAGAATCATGCCAGCTTACAACAGCTGAAGAGAGGCATTACACTGCTTGTAGTATTACCCTGTAGCCAGCATCAGCCTCTACATTCTGCAATCATATAAACAGAATAAAGGATGGGAAAAAAAAGAATTGTAGATATGCCCTGGCAGTATATGGGGCTCCTTCTGTAGTCACAGGTATGCCAAACTGTACTTGGAGAAAAGGAACTGTCCTGCCACTTCCTTTAAAGATGTGCATGTTTCTTGGTATGCACTTCCTCCTGTAAATTAAAAGAAAATTACACACACTACGAGCAAGCTCTTTCCTCAAAGCGAGCCAGTATCTCCACAGCTACCCCACAAACCTATGAAAGTTACTTCTCTGAATGCCTGGTGTAAGTGTTATTTCCTTTCAGTAACAGCAGGATCAGTGCAGGGACAACATTTTATCTTTCTAGTCGCAACAATGTTCTCCACCACTCTTTCTCCTCTTTCAGACCAAATATCTGCTCCTGCCCCGTAAAAAATCCAGCTTCTTCCCAAGCCTGAAAGTGTGTCCTCCACAGGAGGACTTTAAAAGCTTGCTAATTACCAAGTGAATGATGGCATACAGAAATAATGACCGGTGGGAATCATGTAGGTCAAATACTTTAACTTCATCCTTGTGAGGATGGAACTTTGAATTCTCATTTAAACAAACAAACAAACAAAAATAATAATTTTTAAAATACCAACAACAACAAAACCACAACAAACGACACCTTTCCAAATTCACTTTTTCCTGTTCACCAAACTGTTTCAAGCAACTATCTGAGAAACTTTCTAATCACCAGATTTATTGATTTGAAAATACCTAATTTTCCCCAAATATATACTACAGTCACAAGTTACAATGGTTTCATGATTCAACTATTGTCCAACTGTACATGTACATTTTCCTATTTTCCAATGAATCCATTGTAACAAGAGAGTACCTTAGATTCAGACATTTTAGAAGAAACATTACGTTTCCTTCCAGTTATGACATGCTTGTTTTTCTCTTATGCTTTCTGTTTTAACCTCCAAACAGACTTTCATAAGTGTCTTTACAATACTGGCACTTATTCATGACACTGCTCTAAAAGTAAGTTTTTGTCATTTATGCTGTGTTGTCTGGCTCCTTTTTTTAACCAGTAATCATTAAGAATGAACCACAGCAGTAGGCCAAAACTACTTAAATGCATTAGAGTATATATACACCAAGATATTTAAATGCACTTAAGAAGAGTTTAAGTTTCATAGCTCCTTGGATAAAAATGAGAGCAAGCTAGTTGTTCTGCTTCTACTTGAATCCGAATAAACAATAGCAAGTTCTGATAGGGGGGTTATTTTAGCATTTTGATCTGTTATTTTTTCTTATTAACATTTTCTCCACTTGTCCATTTTCTCCAGGTTCTCCATTAAACACCATAGTATATACACACACAATCATGCCTGGTGCCACATGTTCATGGACACGCTATACAAAAATTCTTGCTCACACAGAAACCACTCTGCTCTCAACACACTTGACATACCTTCCTTCTGCCTCCATTTCCTCATTTATAAGATAAACAAGACCATTTCACTTTCTTATACAATTTGAAAATTAATTAGTATTTGTAAAGTTCTTTCACTTTGCAACAGGAATTTCAGGAGGTGTTACTCCACAAAACAAGACACAGCTAACAACTGTGTCGGCAAATTACAGTTCCCCGTTTTAGATACTGAACACTAATAGTCACAGAAGCAAAACAGAAATTCCAGTCAGCCAAATGAAATGCTTTTCAGACCCAATTTTATAAATTTATACTATAATCGTGTAGGTCTGGCTGGTTTTGATTTTCTTTATGTATCTTCCACTCAAGTGAAAAAATATACTGCATGTTCAGTGAGAGAATTTGGTTTCTTACAAATTTAAGAACTCATTGTTACCTTCATGAAAGAGATATAAATGATAACGGAATTAATAAACACTGTCTGTCTTATACAAGAGGACAAGAGTTCGAGACTGCTTCCAGAACAGCAGTGCTCCTCGTAAAATTCAGAATGCAACTAACTACATGTGAGACAGATGAAACTCTGTCCCCACCTACTGCAGTCTTACACAGCATTGCTTTATTAATTAATGGACTCCTTTACAGACACAGGCCTCTAAATTGTCATGCAATCTGTAAGTGTGCATGAACTTTGCAAGCCACTGTTAAAACAGTTTTATTTGTGGCACTAATTATGAGATACAAATCTAGAAGAACGTTGACCCTATTAGGTAACAGGTTTACAACCAAAATAAAATGCAAAATGTGTTTATGAAACCAAGTCTTGTAAAGTTCATCTCAGCAGATGGCTGCTGGGGGAAATGGCAAATTATAGATTTTTATAAAAGTAGTTTTGTAAGGTCTTAGTTGTGAACAGCTCATGGCTCACAAATCTCCTTCACTGTCCAGGCTTGGCTTTAGATGGTTGAGGTCCATTCATACTGTTTGCCAGATCAATAAAACTGTACAGTGAACTAGAAATCATCCTAATGCAAAAATACACATTAGAGTCAGGAAAACTGATGATTTATTTTCAGTCTGAGCTATAATCAAATGAGTGAAAATATAAAATAAGAATGGAGACCAAAGCAATTACTCTACACTACACAAAGCTCTGCCTACCTGGATCAAGACAGAAACAGGGACCCCACAGAAACGGCTGTTCAGGTAACAAGTAAAAGTAAAATTAAGCCTCTGAGAATCCAGTGAAATTATTTCCGCAGAGCTGAGATGGCGCTCTAGAGCTAATTATACATAGCAAATGAATTACTGATATAGTTCACTAACTATTTACTTATGTAAGTGCTAGTCTATTATTGATCACAAAATTCAACATATCACATATCACATCTGACAAAGTCTGCCGATACACAACGAGGGAGAGAAAAGGCTCACATACAATTTTTTTAGACACAGAGACAAACCACTACTGGTTCATAGACGCAACTGAAATTCCAGTGTTGTTTTCAAAACTTTTGAGGCTGAAGCAGTGGTTCATACAGAATTCCTTTAAAAATAACTCTTATCTGCTTTGCATGTCCGGGGAACATCTAGAACATGAAGGCTTTTACTGGGTGGGTCTTAACCACTACAGCTGTAATCATAATAAACACCAATAAAAACTATGCAAAACAGTAGGGAAATATCTGCTGATAACACTGTTGTTACATGGCAGACAACACACTCCCAAGTTAGTATCACAAACATCAGCTTCAAACACAAAGATTTAGCACAGTATTTGCTAAGTCAGTCAAATAAGTCCTGAGTACTGAAAAAAATAAGCTCAGGATTAGGTTCTTCGTCTTAACTATATTTTACAGTCTGCACATAGAATAAAAGTATGAATTAAAATTTTCTTCTCTTGGATAGCTACTTGCGATATTAATATATGTGAAATGCTTTTCCTGTAGTAAAGGTCAAATTACATAAGTTTTGAGCAGTTCCAGATATTCCATACTTATTCAGGGGGTTACTAAAAGATTAAAACCGTTGCATTTAACTTCACATATAATTTGAAGCTGAACTACTTTATTTGCTAGTTAAATAGTATTTTGCCCCACTCCAGAGACTAAATTCACCACAGAGCAGAGATTTCTTACCACTTCATAAATATATTGTTAACAGCTAAACTATGACCTGGGTAAGACACTTCATCAGAAAACAGAACATTAAATCAACCAAACTCATTTTTGTTAAAGCAGCAAAACAAACTGTAGATTTTTCAGAAGGGAGGGGAACCCTGATGGTGGAGAGAATGATGACTAACAGTATAAATGAAAGTATTGGCTTTTTTCTCTTGAGATTGAGGAAGGATCCTTTCCAAATTACAGTTTTAAATTAAAGACATTTGGAGGTCTCAAGTCTTGGTCCCTTTTGGACATTCATCCAAATCCCTAAATCACCATATATTTCAGAAAAACTTGGCAGTGTCTGTACAGAAAAGCCCAGGACTGACCCAACTGGCTCAGAACACAAAAAAGAGGGGAAAGAAAAAGAAAAACCCCAAACCTTCAACCAAACACACTAGGTAAAACAGCACAGAGGAGAAAAAAAAAAACCACACAGAAAAGGGTTGCATACATCAGGTACACACAAAGACAAAGGAGGTCATAATTTTCAGTATTTCATAACTATGATTTTGACTTGAAGAAAAAAAGCATGTGTATTTTCCTAAATAAGCAGAGTCCACTACTGTTCCTGTACTACTATGCCTCTCAAAGTGACAAGATCTGTAGATGGTAAAATTGGCAATGGCTTCCTTCATGTATCCAACCACTTTGAGTGTTTCAAAGTGGGCAAGGTATTTGAAATATCCCATCATCGCAGAAGATATAACTTCATTTTACTTCACCCTTCCTTTCACCCATGGTGAAAGACATTATGCTTATACTCTATGTCCTGAAGAAGAAAAAGGTAGTACAAGGCAGGACTTTCCCAAGCACAGCATGGTGCTATGTTCAGTATCCATAGCACCCATTTTGTTGGCAGGGCAGCAGTAGAAATTTCTCTGGCAGTCTGTGCTGATAAGCATGTTACACTCCCCAACACTTTCTAGCCCACATTCACAGCCCTAATCCCACTTCCACACCCCACAGACATTTATTTTCTGCATAAACTGGATTACAGTCCAGCTCCTCTGCTCAGACAAGCCCATCCATCCCAGCCTGTTCCCACCTCATCAGAGCTGTGCTCCCCATTTCAGACTTGTCTGATTTTATTCTTCCATCCCATGTGAAAAAAAAAGTGCAGATGCTGATACCAGCAATTTCTCAGGCAGTAAGAGCTAAAAAGGAGCACGCTAATGGCTCAGTTAGTCACAGAAAACCATCTGTTTGGAGGTATTTTTCCTACCTGTTGTCCAGACATTTTTTTTCCAGACCGATAGAAACAACCACTGTGGATCACTTCAAAGTACTTCCTACCATTGATGGGCAACCACAGCATCTGTGGCAACCACATATCTGTGAATTCCTAAAATCTAAAGCATTAGTTAATGGGCAAAGAATGAAGCAGAAAGAAAAAAGAAAGAAAGAAGAAAAAAAGAAAGAAAGAAAAAAGTATCAGAATGAATATGCTGTAGGGAAAAAAAAAATCATAGGAATGGGAAAATAAAATGAAGAATGAGAACAGGATGGTGGGAGTCACAGAAACTAAGGATTACCTTGGAGAGACAATGACAAGTGCACATTATTTATTCTTAACATTATTTATTAATACTAATGCTTAAAATTGAAATTATACCATATGCTCCCAAATGTACAGTAGTTTTAGTTAATTGCCTTGGTCTTTCAATATGCAACTACACATACACTATGAGATTTTAAAGAGCCAAAGAAGCAGAAATATATTAACCAGCATGAGATTAAAGGATAAAATGAGATTAAAGGATAAAACACAGACATGATATTAATAGAGAAAGAGAAACTATCATTTGCAAAAAGTTTTCTGTGAACTTTGACTCAAGTCAGAAAAATACCCAGCACCTGAATCTTTGAAAATAGTCAGGTCTGAACTCTGCCTTTCAAATTGATGAATCTCATTTTCTGGTACAGTATGACAGCCAGAGTTACAGAAAGTCATCTAAGAAAGGCAAGTTATTTAAGAAGAAATCAGAGAAGCATAGACATGTTGCAAGACTTCTTGCTGAGGGAAGTTTAGCTCCCAAGGACCATAATGTGACAGCTTCTGCCCTGCAAGGAATGATACCATAAAGCTGAGGCACCAGCAGGAAATAATGGTGATAATTAAGTTTGCAGTGAACTGTCTCACATGACATTCTTATAAGTGAAATATGAAAAAAAAATTACAGGGAGGTAAATGTGAACTCATTGCAAAAACATAGTGAGAGTTAACTCTCAGTGGGTAACTGATAGGATAGAGTTTCACAAGTTTCAGAGCTATGGATACTTCCCTTACTGAACTCCACAGGCAGCACCAAGGTATTAGGTGTTGCAGGTGTTCTGATCTTGGCAAATGAAATAAAATGCCAGCAAAAAAATAGTATGGAATGGGTGGGAATAAAGATGCACAACTGAGCAAAGGCAAGGAGAAGGTCTTGTGCTTGTACCATTGCACTGGTATGAACCAGGGACTTGATAGTAATCTTGCATGAAAGATCTGGAGTGGATTAGAACTTGAGCAATGCCATCCTGCCACAAAACAGTCAGACATCACTCTGGGAAATAAAAATAACGTCATCTGGTAAATATAGGAAATAATCCTCTTCCTTTAGCCAGTGCTTGTGCAGCCTGAGCTGGAACACACCAGTTTTGGTAGCACACTTCAAGAAGGATGTTTTGGAGCAAGTCCAGTGGAGAGAAATGAGCACGACCATGAGATTCACAAAACATGATGTAAGAGGAAACGCTGAGAAAACAGCAGTGGGAAGGGGGTGTTCAAAGAGAGATGTCTACAATGAAACAAGACAATTTTTGAAAAGTGTTTGTTTCAAAGATTGAAGAATGGCTTCAAAAGTCACAAAAAAAAAAAAAAAAAAAAAAAAAAAAAAAACCCAAAAAAAAAAAAAAAAAAAATACAACCCTAAGAGTAAGCAACGTGCTTAAAATACAGCTGAGCATAAGTAAGAACTAAGCCTATGTGGTTGCCTGTGGAATTCACTACACCTTTGTTCCCGTGACTTCTTGAGAATAGGTTATGCCAGCTACTGGTGATTCTGCCTGGAGAACAGATAATCCAACTTTTCAGGGTCCTTTCGGATCCTTATTTTCCCCAGTTATACTGTGGTTACCAAAGATCTTGAGCTTTCTAGAAAACACAGCAGATGTAAAGGCATTCCAGGTTTTTTCTACAAAGCCCAATACCACAGTTACTAACGTTTGATTTTTCTCTGTTTATTTCTAGAAAGGATAAATTATGTGCCAATGACCTGCACAAACAAAGATGACATTTCAAGTATTTCACTGATCACTGAAGACTTGTCTGCAGGAAGAATTTACTACATCTAGTTTACTCTGTGGTTTCACACTGAACTGGTACTTTCTAATAACTACCTCTGCGGATACAGTAAGTGTTCAGTAAACGTGAGGTAATATTTTCCACTTTTTGTAATTTTTGAAAAATGCACTGTAAATTGACAGCTTTGCTTTTTGTAGTCTTTTCCTGTGTAAACACATCCCCGCCAAGTTCCAGCATCAAAACTGCTCATAGCTTTAAATCTGGCCTTTGGATTACAAATCAGGATAACTTCTGAAACCTGCCTCTCCTGACTCTACACCCTCTTGGGTTTGACTGGTGTGATCCTCTTCAAAGCATTTTCTACATTTGATAGGTTCTTATATAACAGATTGATAAAAATATGCAAATTTTTCTCAATAAAAACATTTTCCAAAAGCCGTGTAGACAGAAAATTAAAAAGAAATGTTAGGGAATACAGGTTTCTTGTTGCTTTGAAAACCACAGTATCATGAGCTTCAGAAGACATTCTCTATCATGTCTGTTAGGAAAAAGACTTTTGAATCCTACTTCTATATTGACACAGAGACAAATGTGAGATCAGCTTTAGAAAAACAGGCTTAATTACTATCTAGAATTTCAGATATTAGTATCCTGAGTTTGTGAATTCACTGAGTTTGCAAAACCAAGCATAAAGCACAGACTCACCCTCTCAAGACCACTGCTTCTGGCCTGGCTGGAAATACTTAAAAAAAAAAACAAAACAAACAAACAAAAAACCCAACAACAACCAAAAACAACAATAACAAAAATTAGGTGCATTAAATTGCTTCCAGACAGAGCTAGGAAACAGTTATTTTCAAAAGAACAGTAAATATATACTCCTTATGTAGATCTGCCTCAGATCCTGTTCAAGCTTGTAATTTTATCTATATAATACCACTTTCCCCTTTGTAAGAGATTCTGGTCTATCATGAAAGGAGTCATCATTAACCACCCCTGTAACTGCAATTTTAAAAATAATTTTTAATGTTTAAGCTCATCTTTCAGCTGTTGAGTTCCTAGGGCACCACAAATGATTTTTATTTCCCATTCCCCAGTAAAGAAATTTCTTAAACGAACATAATTCTCTGTTTTCTTTGTCACAGACTCCTCTTTTTTTCTTTTCAACTTTATGAATAAAAATGTTCCGTGGCTGTTCTAAAGAAGCATGACTTTATTTCTCAGCAGAAAGTTTTAAGATTTTAAAAATGGGATTACAGCTAGATGCTAAAAGATTCTTGTTATTGCAACTTAAAGTACTTAAGCAGCACACTGGAAACTTTGACAGATCTTTAGAAGCTTCATAAAACCCTCCTTTTGACAATTTCATCGCTTACTGTACAAAAAAAACCCAAACCAACAACAACAAAAAACCTCCCTTGTTTTCTTAACACATTTCATTTCAAAAGATCATTCATTCTTACCCAGTACCAAGCAATACAAAGCTCAGTGGAATCTTAAAATTCAGCTTAAATAACAACTGCTAGACATTCAACTGCTCAAACACAAAGAGAAATGACAAAGTATCTGTGGTGAGAATAACTACCTGACAACTAACTGAACACTTGTTTGCAGACTAAACTTTAAAGGCAGTTGAAATTTTTCTCATTTAAACAGCTCAAGTTCAGCTCAGCTGTGCAGAATCCAAACCTTAGACAGCCATTAGTTTTAACAATATTGTGAAAGTGCGTCTAAAATTTCTGGTGCATATAATTATGTTAATATTTCTGCATATCACGTTTTCTACCTCCAAGAGCACAGCCTCAGGGCAATCTAAAACCACTCTGTGTTACAGCTACCATATGCCCCTGCTCCCAGTACCCCAGCCACCCATTCTGGTGTCTTCCCCGTGCCAGCACTGGTGCTCCTGGGGACAGGAGGAAAATCAGTTCAGGCACCCGCACTAGCACTGGGGGTTGCATTTTGCAGCGAGTTTTTCTCTAGCCAGCTCCCTGGTACATAGTTTGGGTAGTTTCTCATTACTTGACAATCACACCTCAGAGTAGGCACACTTTAAGGTAACTTTTCATAAAGAAAAACGCTTCTTCAACCTATCAGCAAAACATGAAAATGAATATACATTTAGAACCAGAATAGAAATGATACTGTCTGAAATAAAAGAGTTTAAAGTATTATATCTGTGTTATTTACCTAAAACCTGTTGACGTAGCCTCCATTTGCCTTTTTTTTGCTTTGCTGTTTTCAAGAAGAGGTAAGGTTTACTACATATAGAAACACTGCTGCCATGTTATTAGCTCTAGTATTGTTGGGCTTTTTTCTATAACACAATTCTGCCATGTAACTTTTCTAAAGTAGAAACGACCGCAGAAAAAATATATGTTAACTTATCTCCCAGAACCTACACTCTTCTCATTTTAAACATTACAAAATCTTGGCAGTCTCTTTACATTGTATAACTGCTTCCTAAAATTTTAAGTATCAATTAAAAAAACCTTTACGCTCTCAAGTACGCAGAAAAATTTTATACATTGTCTTAAGCTTTCAAGTAGTTTTGGTTTTTATCGATTCACATAAGAGATTCACAGAACCTATTTTAAAATAACTCAGCTGTTACAGCCCTGGGCTGTCAAGTAATACCGTTGTTAGTTGGTTTGGACTTTTTTTACTTTTTCTCATTTTCCAGTCTTGCTCTGTTCAGCAAAAATTTTGATACACACTTAAGAGTAATTTCTCATGCAAATCCAGACAAATCTTAGGCATGATTCTAGAACTGTCCTTCTCAGTTTTTCCGCTTTAAGAGGTGTCTTACTTTCCTAGTGTCAGAGCTTTGTTTGTTCTACATCCAAAAGAACAAGCCAGTGAGGTCCCACAACACCTTCATCTGCTCTAACATGGAATTGCTGTGACTCAAACTGCCTGTCCCTCCATGTGCAGCCCCTTTTGCCAGCACCGGTGATCACACAACTAGCTTTATCATAGCGCTCTCATACCAACTTAATTAGATGAGTAACAGATTATTATTTCTTTATATACCTGTACCTTCTTTTAGCAGTACTTTTTAGGTATGGATAATGCCTGGCCATGTGCAAAAAAAAAAAAAGCACAAACAGTTACAGCCTGTTAAGGCCATCAGTGAAAGATTTACTGTCTTGCAAATAGAAATATACTTAAGGAATAACTTTAAGATCTTGCTGTGAAACATAGCTCAAATGCCTGAGCCGTGGTCTGAAATAAACCTGCTACTAAGATTTTTCTGTGCTGGTTATCTCCGCCTCTGAACTTTGTTCTTCAAAATACCTTTTGTGTCTCCTTTACAATCAAGTTAGAGGTATGAGATCTAACTATACTACTGCAGAAATCAAATTTATTATTTAAAACTGTATTTTTTATACTTTTTTTTCCTAAGGAGACAGGAATAAAATTCTTCCTGCCTTTCAATGTATGTAATCTGTCCTCTACCAACTCTGTAATTGAATATGTGACAGCATTGCTACTTCAGTAAGGAATTAGTCCATTGATAGTTCGATCTATAATTCAACTAGACAGTTGTTTATGTTGTTTTGAAAAGTATGACTTCACAATTTTAGGACAACTCTAACAGAATTTATGCTTTCTTTATACAATCAGTCAAATCATTCTACTTATATACAAAATACCACAGAAAAATAATGTTACGACATTAAACCACAAAAAGCAAGGAAAATCATTTATAGAAGCCACTTCATCTTGAAATAATGCTTACCAAATGAGCTGTTAAATGAACAGCCTACAGCAGTGTTGATAAGGACAAAGGGCAATAATGTGAAGTTCCAGAATTAAACTCTTATGCTGCTCATATGAAAAGAAGTGTCCAAACATAGCAATTAGAAGACAGAAATTTAAGTTCAATAGAGGTTTCATAGTTACGACAAGATACACATTGGGATTTTTTGTTGAGAAAAGTGGGTACTAAATGTGCATTTATAGTTTCTCTTTACAAGTTCACCTCACCTGAAGTGGAAGTATCAAATCTAAAAGGTACTTAAATCATAGAATCATAGAATTGTCAGGGTTGGAAGGGACCTTGAAGATCATCGAGTTCCAACCCCTGTGCCATGGGCAGGGACACCACCTACTAGATCAGGTTGTCCAGATCCCCATCCAGCCTGGCCTTAATGCATGCCTCCCATGTGAAACAGATTGAGAGCTCAGTGACAAAATACCAACAGGGACCCAATCTAACTTCCTAATTGGACTACTCACACTTTAAAATTAGACATTGGCCAGACTGGGGTCTGGAACAGTTCCCTACTGATTTCACTTTGCTGTCCATGCAAGCAGTACTCTCACAACACATATTCCTGTTGCTCCAGCAAAATCAGTACAGAAGAAAAAGAAAACTTAACTCTTTTTATCACACTAATACTCTGTTTACCTCTGCCCACATAGTCTTTCAGTCCTGTAAAATTCTTTTTCTCTATGATTACTTTCCAGCAAAGTCAGCTTACTGATTTATTTAAATAAACTGTTAGGGGATATCATACAACCTTTAGGGGATGTCAGTTGGCTCTCCTCTGGACTCAGAGGAAAGAGGTACATAAGATCACACACATTCTTCAAATACTTCTAGTGAACCAGTAATACTGTGATACCCTTCCTCTTCCTTGAGCTACTGTGTAACACACTTCTTCGTTATCACAGACAGGCATGCATTGGGACAATTTATATAGAAAAAAACAGAAAGCATCAATATAAATGAAGACTAATTCAACCAACAGACAGCAATACAGCCCCTTTATTTCATAATGCAGTGCACATTATCGATCCAGGCACTCAACAGCTCATGCAAATACTAATTTTAAGCCTGCTCAGAAGCATGGAAGTGTCTATAGGATACCCAACGCTGCTTCTCCAGTAGGCTCCGCAAACCTACCACTCAAGACCAGCGATACCACACCATGTGAGCTAGCCAAGCCTCAAGGTAGGTGGATACATCTACCTCCCCCATCACAGCAGCAGTGCGCCATTAGTGAAATGTATTTCTACCGTGATTTCTTGTTTTCACTGAAATTATAATGCAGATTTGTTTGCATTCCTAAATGAAAACACTTATCTGCTAGAAGTTAAAAGACAAAGTGATACCCTAGAGCAGAGGGATCACGCTGACTTTTTGAAAAGCGTCATTTACTGCCACCAGGAAAAAAAAAAAAAAAAAAAAAAAAAAAAAAATCACATACAGTCATTTTTAGTTTCAAAAAAGCTCGCCAGCCTGCATCACTTGGAAAAGAAAATGGAAATCCTTTCCCAGCCTACTGAGGAGGATAAACAGATGTAAAGAGAAAAAGCTGGTTGTGAGTCAAGTCTGTAGAGAACACGAGAAAAACTTGCTAGCAGATGTTAGCAAATGTATTTTGGTCCATGGCAAAGGCTTGGGAAAAGTAAATGTAAAAACCTGGTAAGGGACATTTCACTTCAAACTACATACACGTTTAGACAAAACCAAATGATCATTTAAGTTAAATAGTTGTTTGTGGTTAAACGGTTGCTAGCAATGCTGCAGCAGTCTGCAGTCTGAGTAACAATTAGAAGCAGGATTAACAAACAATGCAACTTCTTTCAGTGCAGCAAAATCCTGTCGTTCATTTTCTTTGAAGCTTTAACTACTTTGTAGTCACTGGATTAGAAGACTTGAGGACTTGCATGCTTTCCAGACATGCTGAGCCTAATGACAACTTCCTTTACAAAGCAACAGCCTCACAATGAATAAACAAACTTAAATAGCAAGCCATCCTTTGCACAGAGAACATAGTGACAGATGCTATAAATTAGATAGAATGCTGTAAGTAGCATTTTTTCCCTCTGAGCAACTGCACAATGCAACACACATCTATAGAAAGATTTATGTATAAAAACCACAGGAAGTTTGCTTAGTATTTTTTCTTTGCCTGCAATGTTCAAAATAATAGAAAGAGGATCTTTAAAATAAATTCGCTCAGTCAAAAGTATGACAAAAAACTTCAGACGCTAACTGCTTCTAGCTGACATTTTATTGAATATAAAATGTGAATTTAACGACTCCAAAGATAAGACATGAAGAAGACTCTACAAGTCTTCTACGAAAAAGATTCTCATCATTATCAAACAAAACTTGGTATTTATTACTGTTCTTTAACATTTCATTCTCATTGGCTGTGGGCTAAGACTGTCAGTTCTCTAATTAGTGGTTAAATATATTTCCATACCAATGACAGTTTCTGAAAGCTATTTCCACTTTACACAAGGTGCAGTGAGTTTAGAAAAAAGATCAGCTGTCCAGCAAACAACTGGAAGCCCACTGAACAGGATTAATCTGTCAATTAATTTTTGTCAATTGGTCCTTTTCTTCCTGTATCCTGTATTTCTGTGCTATCTACATGAGAAAAGAGATTAAGGAAAAAAGTGCAATTCCATTCCAAATGTTTAACAATCAAGACAAAAAAAACATTCAGTTGCAACCCCTGACCCAAGGATAAACTTCACCACTTAACGATTTAATTAATACTAGAAAAGGTCTGGTTGAGCTTTGACCTAAAAATAGTTAATGTAATTTATTAAAAGCTGTGTGAAGATTTCTTGTATTCAAAGCTGTATTGACCAGGTAACCTATGTAAAATTTCCAGAGCTGAATCTCACCGAAATCATGAGGGAGCTATAAAAAATCTCACACAACTCTCAAGATTCAAGCTTTGACAATTTTTTTTTGTAGTTAAGTATTTAAAGGCATTCAGAAGTAACTCATATTTATCTTCATTTCTCCATTAATATCATACTCTGAGAAACCAGGTAGATTTTCTTTATAAAATAGGTAGAGGTTTAGAAATTTAAGGGCTTACAAAAACCATAGCACAGAGTTAGCATTATGTTTTCATTCCCAGACGTTCTGTTGACAGAATTATTGGGTTTTTTAAACACAATATTCTGCATACTTTGCAAGTCACTTAATTATTGCCTTTAGGTTGATTAAATATCCTTTCCTATTTAAGAGTAAGGGGGCAAAAGACGAGTACATTGTGCATCATCAGTTTCAACAACAGCCCATCCTAGTTTTTGTTGCCTCTCACTTGCACGTGTTGTAAAGTGAATACCGAAAAGGCTGAGATAACATTTTTTAAAAAAATAAACGTCTAAATGAAATGTAGATTAACAAAGGCGCTGTTTGCCATTAAGCAAATCTAATTAAAAGAGAGGAATGCCGCATAGCAGTAGAAGTACACGACTAATTATTGCTGTGATTATGGGCCCTCAACCATTCTGCTGCACATGCAATGAAGAAAATAGGAGCCTCAAACTTCATGCCTATCGAAGTACTGCGAATCCACACTTTCCACACGTGGCTATGACGATTACCACAAGCCTATTTACAGGGTACCATTTTAAAAAATAATTAAAAAAAAATAACTAAAATCTCCAAATCCGCTTTTAGTGGTAGTTCGTAATTTTATACTGCCTCCGAGAAGACTGAGACGCTCTCACCAAATTTGAGATGTCTCCTGATGACACATGCAGGCAGAGAGAGGGGTACCACTGCCCACAAAAGACGAGGCAGATGGGTGGCTGCGCTCTCCGCCCAAACACTTCTTTGGGCCCGTTTCGCTGAGTGCACCCCCCGGGCAGCCCCGCACCCGGACCCGCACCCCTCAGGCGAGCCGCGGACGGGGGGCTCGAGGAGGGCAGAAAGGGGCTGGCAGTAGTAGACACACAAGCAGTGGTTCAAGGGGCTGCGAGGGACCGAGGGAAGGAAGGAAATAAACTCCCGGGACACCCTGCACGCCTCCTTCCCGCTGCGTCCGAAAAACAGATCCAGCTGCTCGAGGAAAAGGGAAGAAAGTGGCGACGGCGACAGAAAGCCCGGCATCTCCTTTTACATCCCGTAGAGGACGACCGCCACCCTCCCTGC
>VWZK01007556.1:0-32075 GCA_013396935.1 Baryphthengus martii | reverse complement strand
TTTTTTCCCTTGGTGTGCTTGGAAACGCACATCCGTGATTGAACAGCCTTGATGTACCCTGCAGGAGCCTTCAGTGCTCGGGAGGCTGGGGCAGGAGGTGCACTGAGAGCACACATTTGTTCAGGTCCCGCAGCTCCTGCCGGCGTTTGTTGTTTGCAGCTGCAGGAAAGTTTTACACACAAAGGGAAGTGCGAGCTTGCTTTTTGCTGGGTCAGGGTAATTCCAAGCTCGGTGAAATGTCTATGCTGCAGCCCTCGAGCAAATCTCCCAAAGATGCCACAACAAACGCAGTAACGAGGAGGCAAGGGTTTAAGTCTGCAGGCATGTTTGTGCGCACCTGCACATGCTGCTGCTACCTGCCTACATGCTTTGTGAACTCTCAGCGCACCTCTCCTGGATATCTCTGCCTGACTGGTTTCCTCTGTGGCGGGAAGTCAAACTGTTTCCCTGTGCCCTCATCTTTCATGAGCCATGCTCAGCACCATGCAGGGATAGGCATTGCATTGTTGTGCCTGGGACATCATGCCTACAGACAGGGTGAGAAACCTCAGCACTCCGTTGGTCGTCCTTAAGCAAGAGGGACTGGCACACCTAAGAGGATGTAGATCAAGGAAAGACAGCAAGAGGAGGTTCAAGGGCATCCATCGTGGTCCAGAGGGGTGAGGAAACTCTAGAAAGGGAAGCATTGAACTGAGGGACAGCCAGGATTGCACAGCAGTGTGGGAAAGCCAGAGTCCTACGAGGACAATCCTTTCCCTCCCTATTTCAGTACTGGCCATGGTGCCCTGATCTTGCGATCTGCTGAACACCCACAGGTCCCCTGAGATAAAAAAAAACAGTGACATTTTGTTAAATAAATCCCAGATCCACTCTTTATTTAGGCTCTCTCAACAAGTGAGGCGTGGAGAAGATTGCCTTGAATTAATCGAGGTGTGATAGTCAAGATTCGCCTACTGATAGAAAGATATAAAGTCAGTAAGTCTTTCTGTTTTTCCCAAAGGGCTTGTGTTGGGTTTGGTCTATTTCCATGTTTTTATTTTGTGGTGCCTCCTTGTGCTCGGTGGAGCTTGCTAATTGGTTGGAGCCTCTAGGCTTTACTGCATTAAAAATAGTAATACAGAGCTATCTGCATACTTCTTGTCTCCTTGATGGGCAGAGATTTTACCGTCCTTGTTTCTAATACAGTGTGCTATTGCTTCCACTTCTCCTGAACATTCTGGCTTAATTCAGTTATGCTTAAGTTGCCGCTCTGTAGCTCAAATAGTCTTCCCAAATAGGGCTACGTATCTGAGATTGATTTAAGTTTAAAATACCAGTAATAGCAAGAGGAAAACCTAGTCCATTCAATTTTGAAACAGTTATCCTCTTGTGGAAAGGCTCTTCTGATAAAATTATAGAGCAATGTTCTAGCCCAAACCACTGTCATTATCCATGTTGTGTAATGCAAACAAGCACTATGTGAATGAACAATGAGTTCTGGCCACCCTACTAATGTCACTGCTTACCCCCATTATAAAATGTTTGTGTTCTGTGCACAGCTTTTGTTGTTGCCCTTCTCCATTAATTCTGGGTTATTACTCATCAGTAATCATCATTCACTGCATCCCTCTGTCTTGGCAAGAAGATGCTTTTCTCCTCCTTTGTTTGTTTTCTTCTGTTGTGCTGACTTGTTTCAGTTATGTACTACTGCTGCCAGTGGTCAGGAAAACATTCACTCAGGGCATGCCAGATCTAGCTGTGGTGACTTCCATTGGCTTCCCAACAAGGATTACCTGGTCCTGCTGTGCAGGTTCAGTAAGCTTTCCCCATGCTTCTCTCTGGGGCTTCAGTATTGGGTTAGGAATAGCTGCAGCAAGAAAGTAAAGCCAACTTCCTAATAATGCTCCATGTCATGGAGCTGTGCATCGCTGCTGGTGGGTCATACAGAAAGATGTATCTCCACTCAGGCACTGAAACTGCTGTTCTCTTTAGGCTGTGCATGCTGCTCAGGATTTGTGTCAGAGCATGCTTTTGAAAATTACACTTCCTCTCTGCCCAGCCAGGTTGCATGTAGCCCTACGTTATGACTGGGCTCCCACGGGCCAACGCTTGATTAAAGCAGGAATCAGGTTCCACCTACATCATCAATAAGCACTGGAGTCTTGGAGTGCCAGTCAGAAACATACTGTGAATCACATGAATTAAAACACGAACAATCATCTCTCACTGCTGCGCTGTCACCCTGAAGCTTGCATTTCATTGTTTACCTTCCCCTCCCTTAACTGGATCTGAAAAGATGCTTATGGGAAGAGATCCTATTTCCTGAAGCTTTTGGCTTCTGTGATGAGGCAGGCATAAAATTAATTTCATTCTATTGTCGTAAGACTGTTAATACTTCTAATATCCAGATTTTGATGGACTAAAATACCCAAATATAGAAACTGCAAAGAAAACAGGGCCTATTACTGGTTTATTGCATCGCGAACTGCCCATGTATGGCATAAATATCACCAATGACTTATAAATAAATTAAAGAGAGAAGACAGACACATAGAAACAAACCTAATTACCTGAAAGGAAAAGTCCTCATCCTACAGTCAAATCTGTCCTGGCCACAGATAGTGTTGTATGGGTTTTGGCTTTTGGATCTTTTAGATGTATTTGAACCAAGTGCTCAGTGTACAATATAAACTTCACCTCTGCCCTTGACTCAGGTGGTAAGTTGTGTGTAATGCCATCTGTAGCCTCCTGCACTGAGATGAGATTCATCCTCGTATTTTAAATAATGAAATTCTGAGTCCTTCTGTTAGCAAAGATAACCTTCACTATGTAAATCAACGCAGTGGTATTTTTTGAGTTTGCCAACAGACAAATAACGCTAATGTATGTGGGAAGTTTCTCAATTTTAACTTTGAAATATAGTTGAGGCCATTTAAATGCCAACACTTTGAAGTCACTAGTCAAAATAAAAACACCCAGCTTGAGTTACTGAAATTTAATTATAAGGAACAGCTGGGCCTGGTTTTGATTTTGACTCTAAGGACCCAGAAAAAGAATCAAGCACATGAGCTTGGTAGGCAGACATAGATACCGAGTTTCTGAACCCAAGGGAATAAAGTCAGATCAAGTTATCCCCTTATTCTTCATACTGGTCAGGCACAGTTGCTGAAAAACGCACGCAGACACCCTCTGAAGAGCGTTCCGTTACTCTTTAAGTAGGCAACTGAGATCAAGCAAAAAAAAAACTCCAGTTCTCCCTTACACTGTCTCTTCCATTTCAAATCCAGACAGTGTGCCGATCCCAACCCATTTCAGTTCATAGGAGGCAGCTGTTGAGATTGGTGACAGTTCCTTATTCAGCTACAAGGAGTTTGCTCTTTAATGATGTTCCTGGAGATGCTCCACAGGAAACTGCTTCAATCCTCCCCCATCTCCTCTCCTTCCACACTGTCCATTATTCTCCTGCTTTGTTACAAAGCAGGGGAAACAACTGCTTATGTGAAACCTCCTCCTTATTGTGGTTTCTATCTGAGGCTGCTGGAGCCTCTAATTCACACTAAAATCAGTGCAAATGCCTGTTTTGCTGCCAGAGGGTCTGGATAAATAATCATCCTTACAGTTCAGGCTGTCTCCAGTTATACACCTGAAGGGATTTTAACTCACTGGGATCTGTCTGTGATGAAATACATGGAGATCCTTTGGGAAATGAACCACAGGAAATGGCCATGACAGTACGACATAAAGGTACAGCTGTCTACCAGAACTGAAAGTCGATGGCATAACCTTTAACTCCTGCCTGTCACATAAGGAAAAAAAAAAAAGTTAGAAGAGCACCTGGTCAGCATGAAGAAAAAGGACCATGTGTTTAAACTCTGTAGGGATTCAAATGAAAGAAGTCTCATGTTTTGTGCTCAGACCTGAGAGAAGATAAATCCTCCACTTTCAGATATGGACCTATATCAGGTTTAAAGCTTTGGCCCACTTTAGTATATTCAAATCTTTCTGCTTTAGAGAATGAAATGTGTAAGGGTCTTCAGGGTCCAGATTTTATTTCAAATGGGTCCCAAATATCAAGTTTTCACAAATGAAACAGTGAATTCTATGTTTAGAAAAAAAAATCTACACACATTTTAAAGCAACAAGCTACTGATGCAGAAAGCTTGATGGAAACTTGTGCAATGCAGTGAATCACAGTAAAGAAGTAAAACTGCTGAAAAATAAGAGTCAAATCTTTTCCTTGTGAAATCAGCATGTCGACACTGATTTAAGGGGAGCTACAAAGATTTCTTCCCACTAAAGAGCCAATTCTTCTACACGGCTAATTAATATTTATCTAGGAAGAAAGGTAACATACGCCAAGCCCACTGCCACTATTTATAAGCATGCTCTAGTCTTCTTCACTCCCAGAGGTAATCAGAAGCTAGGAGATTTTGCTGTCATGCAGATTTGGGCTGCTAATTTAATAAAAAGCATTATCCATTAATTTGAGTCCTTTTAGGATGACAGTGTTTACTTGTTGACAGTTTCTTCTGCAGTATGAGACTTAATTGCAAAATTTAATTGTCTAATTCTGCTTAGCAAGACGCATAGAGAGATGCTTACAACACGCTGAAATTCAGGAAAGGAAGAATTTTGAAGGTCACAAAGGTTTCGTAGGCCTACTTTCATCAGCGGAGTAGGGCAGCAAGACTAAAGCAGTATAGTGAACATAATAGAGCGAATGGCTATGGCATTGTCCAAATGCCAGAGCTTTGCAAGGTCAGGAGGCCCTTTGAGGGATTCGGGATACATGCAGTTACTCTCAGCAGCATGTCATGGTATAGGTCCAGTTGGCAACTAAGCACCATGCTGCTGCTCGCTCACTCCTCCTCCCTCTCTCCTCCCCAAGCAGGATGGGAAGGAGAATCAGCAGAAAAACATAAACTGTGTGGGTTGAGATAAGGAGAGTTTGATAGAAAACACAAAGAGAGAAGAAACAACAGTAATAATACTAATGAAAGAATATATCAAGCGGGCGATGTGCCACTTGGAACCTGGCCCAGCCATGCCTGACCTGCATGTACTTTCTTCGGCCAGCTGCCCCCTTATATACTGAGCATCACGTCAATATTGTATAGAATATCCCATTCAGTTCTTTGGCTATCCTAGCTGTGCCCCCTTCCAGGTTCTTCTTAAAATTAACCCTGTCCGAGCTGAACCCAGGACACAGAACTTTGCAAGGTAGTCCACAGCTAAAGATCTCATTCTGTTGACAAGAGTTTCCATAAACCAATTCAATCGAACATAATCTGCTTGGAGTGAGGCTGTTATGAAGCTGTTGGTCTAGATGCCGCAAAGCATGAAATCCGCTCTACCAAAGAATAATGGAGCCGACAAGGGCCTTCTGTATCACCACTGCTCTATGTCTAGCTCTGTCTGTGAGGAAGAAAACAAAGACGCTGAGAAGCAAAAAGCTCAGAAGAGACAGGTAAAAAAATTCTGTCACTTGCAGCTTCTGCCAACTATGAGCCAGTGAAGTGTCCCACTGGCTGGAAGCAGAACTCGTCCGACTTTCAGAAAAATAACCAAGTAAAACTACAGAACCATATCAGCAGCACTGATTAGCATTGACCCAGTGATTTAAGGAAGCTGAAGTCAATGCCATCAAAGGATGTGTCCTGTTATCATTTTCCAATCTTCTCATTATCCAAAGATCGTGTAAATGATAGGTCTCATAGAAGCTTGTAAAACTGCATTTCTTCTTGTCTAGTGTATTTGTGTGTTAACTGGGGGAGAGAAGACTTAACTGTAAAACATAGATGTGATCTGTATTTAGACAGGTATGTTTATTTTTCATTATAGGAAGAAGTCAGTCTTAAAGGATTCAGGTTTCATGTATAACGTGCCCAGAGAGAAGTTTTGAACTGAGCTTAAAAATACCTCTCTTTTGGGTGTAGCCTTTAAAAAGTTAACGGATTTTTAAAAAATGAGATGCGGTCTTGTTCTCATTTGCAAGATCATGTCTGTGTTTGTGAAATCAGAATCAGATAATTTTATTGTGTAGGTTCTATATTTCAATTGTGAATTTCATGGTTTCCTCTTTCCTTTTTTTTCAGATAATCGTGTTATACCCCTTCTCCAATACTTACTCTCCTCATAGTTCTGTCTCCTGACCCCATGAGCTCTGCAAAGGCACATTGAGCGTATAGTTCACGTCTTCAAGAGCAAGCCAAGGCTTCCAAACCCGAGCAGTCTTCTTACCAAGCACAAATAAAATATGCATCAATTATTTTAAAAAACCCAACAACATTCAAAACAAATAAAACAACGTGCAGCTCTTTCTGGGTTTTCCTTGGTCTTCTCATAATTTCCAAACATTCTTTGGACTTGTTCCAGTTCTGTCCCCTTGTCCCCTTAGTTCATGACTTTTCATCCTAGTCAGGAACTTTCTCCCACTCTTCCAAGCTATCTTCTCCATGCCTTGCTCCTGCAGCTGGGCACACCTCTGCGTAGGAGTCTGACCTTCTGTTCCTACACCGTGCTCACACTCCTGTCACTGGGAAGGAGGAGAGAGAAAGTCCTTGCATATCCCCCCAAGCACCCTCTGTCATGCTTAAAACAGAGCACTAAATCATGTGGGATTTCTACTCTCCAAAACCCTAAGCTCCATAAAAGATGCTGGGAAAAACTCAGGTGAAGTTATCTCACTGTCCAAGCTGCCTCTGCTTAAGAGTGTTTCTAGGGAGGGTTAGTAGCTAAAACTACCAGCTTGATTTCTATCATGTTTCAGTTACTTTTTTTTTCTAGTCTTGGAAGCTGCACTATACCTACCCAAATGCTGCTACACACTTCCGTAGCCTGCTGTTGTGACCATGAGCCCCTTCTCTCTTCATCCCTTCTTTGTGCACCCATTCCCTTTCCTCATTCCTCCACTAATACCTGACTAACCAGCAAATTTTCTTTACATGACTTCCAAGTCCTTTTGGTAGTTTATCCACTTCTCATCACATATTCAGGTCAATTACTGCCTCCCACTAGCCTCTGATGCTGGCCCCTCTCAGAGTCTTATTTGATTTCAATCAGACATCTTCATGCCTTCCCAGGCTAGAGAGAAGCTTTCTGTAATAGGCACAGATATCCTCACTATCTTACCTAAAAATCCTCCTTTGCTGTGATGCCTACAAAACACACTCGACGAGTCAGGCTGTTGATTACGTAATGACTGCTACGAATTACTCTTCCTGGTAGTAATTTGTTTGCTGATGTTCTCCCACCTCTGTGCCTCTGCTGGCACCAATTCTTTAGAACAGGCACTCTGTATTTGCTCTTAGTCCTTATAGAGCCTTGAAAATAGCTTCCAGGGTCCTGATCCTGGGCTTTGAGCGGCTCACTAAAAATTGCTTTTTTATTACAATAGTAAAAATTAACAACATCTTATCTTGTGTTGTTTTTCATCTGTACAGTTCAGAAATCATTTTGTCAGTGATCCAAGAATAATAAAAGACATACCCTTAATGATCCACATAAACTGACCTGATCAGTGCAACAGGGAGTTCAAAATAAGATCCCCCAGAACCTACAAAATTTTAAAATTCCTCATTTTCTGTTTGAGGAAAACTGAAATGTTTTGCTATTCTTAAAAGATAGGAACTATCCCTTATTTCCCTTATGCAACTAGTCAGAAATAAAATAAAGTAAAAATGTAATGTGTACCTAGTTGTGTGCTTCTATTGCAGCTCAGAATTCTGAGCTGTTGAGATAGAAGGGAAAAAAAATCAACCCCAAATCTGCTAGAAAATATGTTCTCAAAGACTGGGGGTTTGGAAAGCAGAGTGCACAATTCCCTTTCCCTTCTACACCTGCTCCTTATCTGTTCTAAGAGATCAAGTACTCCAAAGTCTCCATAGATCAGAACTTCTCATTTAATGTTTGATTATAGGAACTGAGGATTTCATCTTAAGTGATCCTGCCTAACCTCTGCCTAAAATGTGTACACCTAAAATAAAACTTTAGGCACCTGGTCACAGCAGACAGAATCTCTATTTTCAGCAACTTACCAGATCTCTTCCTCTCTCCTTTGGCTGTAGTACAAATATTGGTATTTATTCTAGAAAATCTTTCATTAGTGGTATGCTTCTTGCCTCAGCGAGGCAGACCTTTTTTACTGGCTTAGCATTATGTGTAACATTAGATGTTAATTTACCCTTATCTTTCACTATGCTGGCCTATCAATGGCCTTTGGACCCAGAAATGTAGGTTTCTTTTCTACTTGATTCAATATGAATCTGTTAAGATCTCAGCAGTGCTCTCATTCTTACATCAGGGACACTTTGTAAATTCCTGCAAAAAGTTTTGTTTCATATTCACAGGGAGCCCTGCAAGCTTTCAGTAGTTCCTTTCTCAAAAAAACCAGCGCTTTGGTAGCATTGTTCAGTCTTTGCCATTTCAATTTCCATTAAGTACACAAAGTCCTCTGAGGAGCACTGAAACATGGGTCAGTCAGATGTTGACAGCCTAATATTATCTGGCTGAACCCGTAGGAGAGATATTCCTGTGAGCTGATGGTTGTGTGCACTCCCTTTCTTGGATTTGTTACATGAAAATTATTAGAGCATGTTTAGACATCTTCTTTTCCTTCATGGCAGGAGTCCTTTAAGTTTGTTTGGGAGATTTTAAGCATGCCATGAAATCATCTGCTGTCTTCTCAATACTTCACTTCTTTTTCTGGACTCAATTCTGCTTTCATTTAGAAGGGTCAGACTGCTGCTTTTCATAGAATCATAGAATCATTTAGTATGGAAAAGACCCTTAAGATCATTGAATTCAACTGTTAGTCACTTTCAACCCTTCTGACTTTCGTTGATGTATCAGCAGTTTCTATTGAATTGCCTATCAGATTTACCAAAGACCAGAGAAATGAAGAAATTAATTACTTAGATATCTAATCATATGCATGCTCGATGTCACCATGAAAAGGGAAGACTGAATTAAAGGATTCTAGGGCTCTTTTGGTGAAGTTTCTACATTTTTGATGTGTTTGAAACTAAAGGCCACAATTCTACTCTCTGGAATTTAAAAAACATTTGATGGGCAGAGCCAGCTGAAGGAAAGCAACAGGGGAATTTGAAGATATTTATTCAACTGTTTTAGATAATTTAAGTCTTTGCATCTTGACAGTAGAAGATTATACATGCAGTAGCTTCACTAAATTACACAATATTCAGATGGAAGTGAATTGCAAATGGATGTATCTCTGTGGGAAAGGTTTGTGTGGGTTACTCTGAAAGCCAGGAATGTGAAAGTATAGAAAATGAACAACAAATGATCTCAGGGACCAAAAACCAATTTTGACAAAATAAGGACCAAATCATTTAAGTAATGTAACTATGTACATTTGCAGTTAAATACCACCTACAGTACTTACATACTGGTTAGCATTTTCTGAATATTTGAAGCTTGTTAAAGAATTTAAGCATCCATCTATGGCAAGCAGAAAAAATTCTGAGATAATGGCAATAACTTGACAAACAATATTTTTAGGCTGAAGCCAAATTGAACTTTGCATGATGTGGGATGAGATTATTAGGAATTGATATAACCAATATAAAAAAAAAAAAAAAGAGGGAGAGAAAAAAAAAAGAAGACTAATATTGGAGGTCATACATAACTAGGCTAGTGGAAATTATACTTGAAGAGGTTTGGGTAACGACTAAATCCTTGGCCAATACATCTAAGATTTAACCATACACAGGAAAAAAAAACCATGATTAGGTACTCCTATGATACCATCCTTCTCTATTTATCCACAATCAAAGATCAGCATAATTCATGCACAGAAGAAAAAAAATGTTTAGGTACTCCTATGATACCATCCTTCTCTATTTATCCACAATCAAAGATGAGAGAATAGAGGGGACTGTTAGGGACTTATGTTGTTTCACTCTGATAATACGAGGGTCACCATAGTTAAATGTTGCCATAACCATATTGCAGAAATCAAAAGCTAAGTGAACGTGATTCTTCAAGCAGAGTATCCTCTTGATTATAAAATATTCAGAGATTGATGCAGGAAATATTAATTATATATATATTTATGATATAATATGTATACACCTATACGTATATATTCACATGTGTGAACATATATAAATATATGTGAAAGGCAATCCGAAAAAGAAAGGGAAAAATCTTATGTTCATCATCATAGTGGTTAGTGTAACAAGTAATGGGAAATTGCAGTCAGAAAGTTTCTTACAACACATTCAAAAAACTTGTTTGTTTACTTTGAGAATCATGAAGCTCTTAAGCTGTCTTCTAGGAGAAACAAAAACCAGAACTAGTATAAAATCAGAGCTGTACATTTTATTTTAAAATATACATGTGTAACATAGCTGTTGACTAGTAAATTGCAGGTTTACTCTACCATTTTAAAAACTAATCTATGGAAGCTTCTTCAAAGAGAAGCTGCATCTAACTCTACTGCATTGGTAAGAAAAAGCCACAGGCTGACCTGACCCAGAGCTGGCACAGGTCTGCTCAGAGGAGGTCAGGCTGGATGACTTCCAGGAGATCATTTTCCAGCCAGCATTTCTATGTTTCTTCTCATTAACACAGCAGGACTTCTAGACATAGCCATGAGGGATTAATAAATAGTAATTGGAAAGGTGGCTTTAGCTATCAAGGCGATGAAGATCTTGTTAGCTTTGATATAGACTCGCCACTTTAAGTATTGTAAATGAGTGGAAGTGGGGAGAATCACTATTTGGGTTAAAATCACAGCAGGATTTGAATCCTGCCTTGTCATACCAAAGGCCAGCAGCATTAACAAGATAAGGGTGACCTGATTCTGACAGTGTGCTGTTTGGCTTTCAGGATGAATTGCTGTAAAATCATGAGAATGAGAGAAAACAGGGATTGGACTAACGAAGTGAGAGAGAGGATGGACTGCCAGGAATGTGGAAGAGCCCAGTGGAGAAGAGGAAAACAGCTGCATTTCACTAGTTTGAGTGCGGTTAAAAGTGGGGATGTAATGTGCTAGAAAGTAAATTTGATAGACTAAAGCAAATCTATTTAGGTTATTGATCAAGGCAAAGTTTTGCTTTGGTGCATATGGAAGCAATGTCCTACAATTCTGCTGCTGTTGCTGTTCTTATTAGTTATCCAGGCTTTTCTAACATTTTTATTTTTTTTTCCATGCTAATAGAGTATTTGTGTGATAGAACAGCTCTTACTAATATAAGGTTTTAATAAGAGGTTCGATTGCAGAGGCATTTTTCTGAAAAGCAGAAAGATATTTATTCGCTCCTCAAATAGCCATGAGGTATGTTAAATGAAGAGTTTTACAGCTTGAGATTAACATTGGGTTTAAAGGACACCTGACCACTTCAGTAGAAGTGGGTTTGTAACAATCAGGGCAATGAAATAAGGAATAGGGAATTACTTAACTTGTTGCAGAGAAGTCAGAAATTGGAGTCTTTGATAAGCTTGGAAATTAGCCTGTGGTAACACACCTGAGTTCAACTTCTTCTCTGATAACCACCTCTCTGATGGGTGACGTGACTGTGTGGTGCAAAATGTGGTTTTGTGGTGTGGGAGTCTCAGCAAAATCCCAAAGCTGTTCACCCTGTCTGGTCCCTCATTAGTGAGAATAAGAGACTCACAATCTCTCTCTGATAAGAAGAATCTTAGGGTCAACATTCAGCCATCAATACATGCAGAGAGCCTGGTTTGTGCTGATGAGTGCTGTTATAAGCATTACAGTTAGTTCTAGGGCAGGACAGAGAATTTGGTGCTAGATGTATCTCTCTGCTGCAGCAAAAAACAGGGAGGCTGCTTTAGCCTAGTCGCCTCTACAACTAAATATTTGCAGCATACATTATATTTTCCCTGTAAAAACGCCCTTTTTTTGTTATCAGAGTGGTATAAAGGTTCCTAATGTAAATGAGATTCAAACCCATACTGCACACTACAGCAATGCTAATTTGTTACAAAAGGAAGTGCTGCTATTCAACACTGTATTAATGAAATGGTGAGATATATCCATCTTGAAAGCAATATGGGGAAAGGATGCTGAAAAAGTCGATTAGGAAACACGGAAAATCAAAAAGATGTATTTTTTATAAACCAGTGTTAAATATGGGCAGTGAGCTTTGGCTGCAGCTTTACAATATTTGGGTTTACAACTCATTAAGGAAAACCATATACTCTTTATTTATTGTCACCTAAGTTGATACCAAAGAGTCATTTAATGAATCATTATTAGGTTTCCCTAGATCTAAACTGGAAAAAAAAAACAAAACTGCAGAACCTCACTACCGTGGGCTATAGAAACCTGATATTTTACCCTGAATATTCTTAAGATTTTGTTTTGTTTGCCAGTTGTCATTCTGTTGTCCACTGTTTTTGCAATGCCAGTTGCAAACTCCAGACTTTTGTTTAATGCAATACTTCTATGTGCTGATGGCAGTCATGCATGTTCTGTAGTCAGAACTATGCCTGTAAGACCAATCAAAGGTATGAAGTCATACTGCATAGAACTTGAGATTTCTCTAGCTGATAATAACACAGTTACTTGTAAAACAGTGAGTGGAAATAAAGGCATTTCTTACTGTGTTTTGTTTGATTTGTTACCAGAAAGTTCAGTGATAAGGCCAGCTACCAATAAGGCAGTGTCAGCTTTGAGGATCTGGATGTTTCTATTCATTTGAAACAATCACAAAATATTTCAAATCTTTGAGATAATCTTAAAAATCAAAATTCCTCCTATAAGGAAAACTATGGGCATTATAAAAGTCAGTGGTTTTCTTAATCAAACTATTAATTTGTTTCTTTTGAAATGTTTTTATTTTAAGAAAGAGGAACTGGCACAAAGCTCAGATGTCTAGTGTTTTGTCAATATGTGCTGCCTTGGAATTCTTGCCTCTCAGAACAGAAAACCGAGCAGATTCCTTTCCGTGTGATTAGGAACTTCTGCAAATCTGCACTCTCTCCTCCTTCATCTCCTCCATTTAGCCATGTGCTGTTTTGCTGAAAACTCCTTCATCCCCCAGTCATCACACCAACAGTTTCCTCTGATCTACAATCTCCTTGTTTCACCTTTCAGCTGTATCTTACATTCTTTTCCCTAACTGGCTTTTTTGCAGTTACTCTATTGCTTTTATGAAAGGTCTCCTTGGTACATGCCTACAATGTTCTTGAACTTTGCATCCTCTCCTGTCACCACATCATTTCTCTCCCTGTTCTTCCATCCACACACTCAGAAATCAGTCAGCGCTGATTACCCACTACATCTACAGGGGGTTCAGAGTTGCAGTTTTGAAGGAAAAATTGTGGAGGAATTCAGACTTCAAAGGGGGTCTCATTCTGTTGGATCAATTTGGACTGAGAACATTGGAGTAACTAACTGTTCTCTGAAATGAATGCTCCCACTAGTCAATAGCTAAATAACTCAGACCTTGCAGAACATGTTTCATTTCAAACCAGTAAAATGCCTACTTAGTCTCATCTGGTAAAAACTAAATGGTATCAACAAAAGCAAGGGAGGGCTGGTCTTATTTTAACTGTTGTTATTGCTGGCAAATAAAGCACTGGAGAAATCTAAAAGTTTGTGTTCACAATTTGGCATATTCAAATAATGCAGATGCTACCATAGAAAAACACTGAAATGCCTAATCAGCCTACAGCCACAAAATAATACGATGTTAAGCCAAGGAATCTTTGGGGTCACATTGATTTATTTAACAGTTGATGCATTTCATGTGATCACAGCAAGCAAACAGAATTGATTTAGAGCTGCTATTTATGGAGATCAGCTCACCAGGAATTGTAACCATTCAATCTCCCGCAAGACTGTCTCACACCGTATTGCTAATACATACACTCAATGCAGACTGACAAACTTCTGTGACTATTTTTGCTGCTCATGGCACCAACAGATCAGTACTGTTATGCCTTTCTGGTAAACTTTATGGTTCTGTTTCCTTGGTCACTGTCAGTGGATCATAGAAGAGTTTTGTCCTGTGGGGAAACCAACTTGAACCAGGAGAAATCAAAATGCAGAGAGTGAGGGAACTGAGAAAAGCAAGGTTTGAGAAGAGTGAAAATTAAGGTCTGGAGGAGGTGAAAGCAGAACACTGGAGCATGGTGTTTTCAGTGCGTACTTAATGCTTAGGAACTCACACGTCATTAATAGAAGACATATTTTAAAAGCAAACTAAACTTTTAGCACTTCGCTCTCTTGGATAATTTTGGAGGTTTCTTGCAGGTTTTGGAAATTGGCTTGTTATTAAAACACAAATCTGAGAAAAATTATTTTACAAACAACAGAAAAGGTGTGCTTGGTATGCTGTATTATGTTGACTTTGAAACCTAGCCATAGGGGAGATATTATAATGGGATGTGTTGCTTGTCTAGCTTGGGAAAAGGATAAAGTAGGCTTGTTCTTATAAGTTGTGTGCTACACCAGAAAACGTTATAACACCCAGTAGAAGCATTTAAAAAACACATTCTTTGAATTGCAGTTTGCAAAAACAACAGTTGGTGGCACTTTGAAACAATTTTTATTTCTAAATGTGCATTTGCTGATTGTAGGTGTGTAAAGGATTATATTAAAATACTAAATCACTAGTCTACAGTAATTCAAATTACGGTAACAATACAGAATTTATAAGTTGTCTTCTGCATGGAGCACAGACAGCTTGCTTAAATCAAATCTGAAGATCTGCATTTGTAAAAACAAGGGAAGGTGCTCAGAGAATTTAATTCTTCTTAAAAAATGTCAGAATGAAATTACCAGAAGACTCAGTAATGACAAAGGCAGCAGAGGAAGTCACTGCAAAGTACATAATTTACTCCAGTCTGCAGAGACACCAAGGCCTGCAGTAGCATGGCACATTTCTGTGGACTATTTGCCCTCACTGCATTTACGTTTTGAAGGTGGTTTGTTTGGGTTTTTTTTGTCATGGCACTGATGCGCATAGTATGCAACATGCATATAAATTTCTTTTTGAACCAGCACCCACTAGGTAAACAGGTATTTCCCTGGATTGTAATCCCCAAGACCTGTGAGGGAGAAGAATAGAGAGAGACTGCCATGGCCAGAAGAAACAAGCATTTATCCATGGTATTCCTATCAATCAAGTGTAAATACACCAGCTGCACAGAAACTGCAGCATGTCTGCTATCACAAAGGGAAACCTGGGCATTATTGGAGAAAACTGATGGTTTGGAAGATATTCTTTCTATGTTATCACATATGTTGCCTGAATACATGACATTTAAAGTAGTTGACAGGCAAAATCCCTTTCATGAGAGATTACATATGAGCCTTTCTTCCACAGGCCAGTTTCCTTGAAGCCATTTCAATTCCAGAAGGGACACCTCACCTCTTGGTCACAAAGAAAGCCTTGAATACCAGGATGACTTTGCTGCATTATCTGCAGCCATTTGTTCAAAGGACTGGAAGACCAGACTACAGCTGGTGCTTGGCTATCTCTACAGCTTGGCCAAAGGAGCTTCAGTGCCTTCTGTTCCATCTCTAATTCTTGCTATATTGGAAATGAGAAGTCGCTGTCTACAGATTATAATAAATCTGGAACCACTGCTGGGCTCTGCCCCTCCCCATCATCCTGTGCGCAGATCAGTTGCAAATGATTCCTGTTTGCTCTCTTGTCCCTGAATACATTGGTCTTGACAGTATAATCCATAAGTGATTTCTACTTAGCTTTCTAAATGACATGTTTTGCAGTTATTAATAGTTCTTTATATTGGCCAGTTTGGATTTCATGGCAAAATGTTTCCCTCAGCTTCAGACAAACTTTGCTTGATGCATTTACAAATAAGGTCTTGCCTCGGAATATTCTGCTGCTTTCCTATGTAATTCCACAGGGCTGTTTGCACTGAGAGGTGGGCTTGACCTATCCAATATGATAAGGCAAACCTCCTTGTGAAAAATAATGCTGCCTGGTGTTCTAGCTTTTCCATAATGTGCTGCTAGATTTGGTGTAACTGTGAGCTAAACACTGATTTGAATTGTGCTGGCTCTCAAATTCCTCCATGTACCTGTTTTTGTAAAGTTTGTGCTTCTACATTTGTGTGATCCTTAGGCAACCCAGCAATGCCTCCAAGTTTTGTGCTTTAGTAACTTTCTGAACGCTTGATACCCCTACACACCCTTCCCTGCAGCAGAATATTTCTTTCAGTCTAAGAGCATAACTGCTGCTTCTGTTTGCAATGATGTTTTGAGGCTTTTCAAGACAGTTTTTTTCCCAGTGCCTAATTCAGCAATTTGTGCCTACACCCGCAAGAGATGATTTGCTGATGCTAATATTGTTCTCTTGTATGCCTGATCTTGTGCTTGCAGAGGGCTCAGGAATTCTTTGTTTAGGCATTTTCTATACCCGCCTGGGTTGTGAATTAGTTTTCACACACTGGTGCTTTCAATTCAGGTGTGGATGCAGAAATACCTCTTTCCTACCTGACTTTTACCTTGCCTACACGTAGACGTATGACCCACCTATATATCGGCTGCCAGCTAAGGTAGTAATTTCTGGCTCATCAGGTACTATCCGTTACATTTTGGAACTGCAGGATTGATTGTCTTTATCATGCTAGATACAATTCTTTTGATCATGTTCTCTCTCTGAGCAGCTGTATCAGTTGTAAAACCAGGTACCTGCTCTCAGTGTGGCTGGCAATGTAGCTGGAAGTTCACGGCTGCAACAACCTGGGACTTTCCAACACTGATCTGTTGGGTTTTTTTCATTTTTGGTTTTGTTTGTTGGTTTTTTTTCAGATCGTCATCATTCTGTCATAATCCTATCTGTAACTGTCATTACCAACAATTTCTGACCTCCTAACCACTCCCATAAACCGGTTGGTTTGAATAATTTAGCTTGTTACTAATACCAGCTCTAAAGTGCCTGTTCTGAGTAGATGTAAATCAGGGTGTGTCCCCCAGGGATTTCTTGCAACTCTGATCTGGGACCCAGTTTCTTTCCCTACCCTCAAAAGTCAGGTTTTGTTACTCCTCAGCAGTATGCTCTGCACCAGTGGGTGTCTGTTCTCAGAAAAGAATCAAATGGAGCATGCTTCAAGTGACTGAAAGTATCTGATATTTTCTACTATCTCTTTGTACTCTCTGAGGAAGAGAGGCAATTCATTTTAGTGCTCCATCACTCCCTGAAAACATCCGAGTCCCCTATGCTGTCAATGAAGAGGAAGAGGTGACTGTTTGGTGGATGTGAATGCTCTCTGTAATGTTTGAAAAGCATGGCTGTCTTTCCACTGACTATAAAGCTCCCTTTATAGGGAATATATGTCATTATATTAAGTGGAATGGATCACTTTTACTTTCCTTTATTCCTTCTTTGTCTTTATCCCTTCCCTTCGTCTTGTTACTTTCTCGCTAGGCCAAGTGCCAAAAATGCCAGCGAGGAGTATCTCAGCTATCAGCTTAAACTGTCAAACTGGCTTCCACCTCTTTCATTTCAGAGAGCACTGCTATTGAAATCCCTCTTATTTTAGGCAGTGGTAGTATTTTAAACTCAGAACTATGTAAAGAATCGGCAATAACACTGAACTGATAGCTGCAATGGGGTGGTTACAGACCAAGTGAGGAAATGTTTGCATAAATCCTATGTAGGCAGATTCTCACCTAGAAAAAGCCGGCACTTCTGCCAAAATATTCAGAATCTCTCTGGCATCCTCCACAAGACAATTGCCAGAATTGATTGGTCCAGCAGGGAAAGACTTTTGCTTTCATTTCTGTGTGTTTGGTGCCAGCGTGTTTCCCTGACAGTGAGGCAAGAGATGATTGGATGAGTTCATTGACCGTGGAGATGCCCGTGCAGGCAATGTCTTTCCTTCTTCTTTTGCAGAGGTGAGTAGAAGCCTGCAGTCGCTCCCAAGGAGGAGTGGTTGCCAGTGCACTCAGCTTTTATGAAGTCTCCAGATTGCATGGGCTGGTGCTGCTTAAACATTGCAGGTGGCAGGATGAGGGGTCCAGACTTCACTCTAGAGACAGAGATACAGATGAGGAACCTGGGAGGTGTCCCAGCTGGGGAGGCTTGGCTTGAAGATTTCTCTTTTTCTTATCAACAAAACTAAAAAGCAGCGATTTCAGGGACACAGGACTCCCAAATTCCTGTTCAACAATTTGATAACTAGATGATAAGTAAAATGTGACTCTGCATTTACTAAAGCAGAGAAACTTGATTAACTTGCAGTTCACTTGTGTTGTGCCTATTTTGTGAAGCATTAGGGGGCAACAGCAGGAGAGGGCAATGAATTTAACATCGTTTTATACATATATATATATATGATTATAACGTTTCTATATGGACATGGCTTGGCTTGTTTGTGGCTTACTTCCAGACATGTGAATGTTCAAATGATGGGACCGCAGTGGGAGATTTACTTGGTTTTGTTCTAAAAGTGAAGAATTGTAAAGAAAGTAGGACTCCAGTGAGACATGCTTCAACCCATAAAATGTTTTCATTTGTCAACTGTTATCAGCTAATTAAGAGTAATCATGAGTGGGGAGCCTAAGGATGAGTCTAAACGGGAAATGCTGACTGCACACAAAGATGGAACTGTTTTGCCTCAGGTAACCTGAATCATGGTTTGCAGTCTGAAGTATTGTCAAGGGGAGCAATGAGGCACAGCCTTATCCAGGAAGGCTAAAGGAAGTGTTTTATGAAAGCTGACTGTGGAGTTGCTGACCTTAACAAAGAAGGATTTCTCATACCATACTAAATGTGTACATTAAATTTTAAAGGAAAAAAAAAAGTTAAATGTGTCATCTTTTGATTTGCTAATGGAGAAATTCTGCACAGCAAGTCTCATAAGCAGTATAGCAAGTGTCACTAAGCACTATGGATGAGAGGGAAAACGGAATTCTCCTTTGGGAGATGGAGTGTATTGGGCAACTGAACATCTCAGTATGGAAAACCTCTTGCACAGAATAAGCGTTGATTGGTTTGTTCAGCTTCAGTATGAAAACATTTTCTGAATATTCACATTTTTTGCAGAACCGATACTAAAATTTCTCAGCCATCTTCTTAACTGTTGTGTTATCTGTCTGAAGTACCTTTTGGAACTCTTTGTTGCATCCTCCCAGCAACCTGTTCTGATGTACATCTCCCTGCCCTGGTGATACTAGAGATCTGTTTGGCTTTGCAGATCTAAGAATGAAATACAGAGTTATTTTTCCATTTTAACATGAATTCAGCTGCCAAGGCCAATATCCTCATTACCCCACTTTAGCATGCATGAGTGCTAAATCCATTATTTATAGGCAAATTTCTGCTGATGACTATCTGTATATCTCTGGCAGAAATTTGCCTATATGCTCCTTCAGAAACAGGCTGTCATTACATAACCTCACCTAAATAACTATAAAACTATCAGCACACGTAGAAATGAAAACATTTTAATGGAACATTTATTTTCAGGCAATGTCACATGTTACAGTTGTGAGTTTGAAAGTATTAAAAGCTTACTTACAAGGTGATACGTATTTGTCATTTGCTGTTTGGGAGCCAATCTTCGATGTCGATGATCAGAAAACAAGCCACTAATGATGTCCCAGTAAAATAGCGCAAGGAAATAACAGCTGATTCCCACAAGTAATTACCCATTTAGAAAATAGAAAAGCTTCTTCCAAAACAGAAAACGGTATACGTAATGTGTAGACCTAGCCTTAGAAAACATACTTATAGGTTCTGCTGTCTCACCCACAAAGTATTTCCTATCTGGAGGTGCAGTGGCCCTCTCATTGAGGGCTGCTCACACAAGTAAAGGGTTGCGTGATATCCTATTGTCTCTTGTCTATCTAAAACTAAACTGAGAAAACAAACATGTTATTTGCATATAAGAAGGCTCTTTAAAACAAACGAATAAAAAAACAAAGAACAGATGAGCAATGTTATGAGATCTGTTGCTGAGGCCAAAAGGTCAACAACAAAAAAAACAAACAAAAAGCTTTTGATGTCTCTGAACAGGCACAGGCTTTTGCAGACCCTGTCAGTTTTTTTTATTTCACTTGTCTTCCCGGGTGAGACGGTCACTCAAGAAAGGGATCAATGACTAGTCAATACCTCACCCAATATTGTGAAAGGTCATAGTCTCCTAGTGCCAGGGTCATTTGCAAATACACGTTCCTTGTATTGGAGTCATGCCCAGAGGATTTGAGCAGGATGAGAATGCCACTCTGTTGGTCAGGCACAAAATAAAATAGTCCACACTTACCATTGAAATAGGAATGAGCTGTGACAGCAGTAAAATGCAGGCAGTAGAGGCTTGTGAGGGAAGGGGTAGGTGAAAATAATGGTGGAGGAATGGCAGAGTAAGGCAGTGCTTTTGAGCCGCTGTTCCCTGTGGCTGAGAAATGTCTGTACAGGGTGGCTCATTAGAAGACTGCAGCTGTTTCTATCACCTAAAGCAATAAGTAGATGTTTCAGGGGAGCTGGTGCTTGAATATTTCTAAAAATCTCCCCATAGCATGACTGCAGAAGTCACGAACTACTGACTGCTGCTGAAAACCTGGCTTTTGCTTAGCTGTTGACATGAAGCTAAATCCATCCAAAAGTCCGTGTTCCAAGGTGGCTGTTTGCAGTGAGTCAGTGCACGTTTCTCCTCCATGTCTATTACCACACCCTGTTGTGTCCTAGACGTGGGAATTACTGATGTCATCAAAGGCTAATAGCTAAAGAAATAATTTCATTTGTAAGTACCCCTAACTGACAAGCTGTTAATCACCTCCCAGGAGAGCTTGCCGGCTTGCATTTTTGAAGATGCAAGGAAATAAGGTTATTGCCTTTTATTTGTTTTACAGCATTGTTTAGTGAGAGTAGGCATCTTGCTATTTTATATAGTGTTCAGATATGAAATATAGCAGTACCTGTCTTGAAGTGTTACTCTGTAACTACTTTTTCAGGCAAATGGCACACATTTATTATACTCCATATATACTGAAAGCTCCGATCTTTGATTAGGTTATTAAATTGACTCACGTTCAAAGGGAAAACAAAATATTTATTTGCAAGTGAAGATAAAAAATGAAATCAAATTAAGCTTTACTGAACATGATGGATTTCAGAGTCTGTGAAATCAGAGCTCAGAAGGAAACATTGCATACTAAACATTTTATTTATAATTGCCTTAAGTATAGAATAACTGGCTAGTGGTATTTGTTGTTTTGCTTTCGGAACACATCTAATTTCTCAATTGTCTAGTGACAAACATTGCTTTCAGTGAAGTCAACATGAGAATAGCATCAAGAAGGAATCTGAAGTAATACAATCCCTTTCATCGAATACCATGAAACCTTTATTAGCTGTTTCAGCTACTGTGTGCAAGTATATTCATCTGATTGTCACTAGGATGTAGATACACCACAGGATAGATAATGGAACTGTTTGAGTTGAGCTGTTTCCAAATTCCTCCATAAACATTTCTTCTCTAAAACCGGAGAAATCTTCTGTGATGCACCTCCTGTGATGGTGCATCATCACCATGACCCAAATTCAGAATATACACTTAGGAATTATTGACCTCTCCTAACCATTCTGAAATATATTTCATAAGCATACACGTGACCTATTTTATTCAACTAGTGTGAGATGCTGTCAAAGCAACAACAACTCTTTTGCACAGATTGCAAGAATGATATATATATTTACATTCATTGTGAGTAAATAGAGCCATGATATCCTGCAAATAAAGAATTATGGTGGCAAATCCAACAACTGAATCCTTGGCCCACAGGCATCACTATATTCCAACAACAATATAAGTTGAGCTGGACTTATTTCTACTTGTTTTGTACACAGCTTTTTCCAGTTGAGGACTACACCATTAAAATCATCCAAATAACCCTAATTCAAATCATATACATATTTTTGAGATAAAAAACCTTGAAATTACTCTTATGCAGTACAGCTATTACAGTAAAAACCAATCTGAGAAAATGATACTAGATGATACTAGACTAGATGGTGATTCCTGTATTCACATGGCATATTCTTTTCTTCCTAAATGCAAATTCATTGGATTCATTGTGTTACTAAAAGACCAAAGTACATAATGCAATAACAGCACGCCTGAGTGACACTGTGAAGATCCTGACCCACCTCAAGATGAAACGATACCAGGTTTGCTATTCCAGAGAAACTCTTCACTGTTCATGTGTTCTGCCGCTGCTAAAGGTGGTATTACCATATGAACATACAAAGCAGACATTGACAATATTCAGTTGATCAAGAAGAAAAATGTCAGTGACTGCAGTGACTAAATGCATAGGGTTGTTTTTCCTAAGAAAGGACTTGACTTTATCTTATGCCAAATGTAGCATCTAAGAGGTCTTAAAATCCCACATTGTCCTCCAAAATAGAAGTTCTTCACAATGCAGCTATTATTAAAACCTTTAGCGACGGTCTGGATTTCAAAACAAATGAATGGAAGTCTGAATCTACAGCCCAGTCCTAGTCCAAGATGACAACTCAAGTTAACATTTAGAATCTCTTATTTTGTCAATATGCACCCTCTAAAACATGAAGATCTACTTTGCAAATAAGAATTCAGTTGTCTCCAAAACGGAATATGTAGTCTCAAATTGATGTTTGAATAATTCAGCAACTTTAAAAATAAACTAATTTAATATTTCCAAGCTATGGAAAATCCTTATATACCATAAATATAAAACCCCTAAGCAAATTTGCCACAAATATAATATCATATATCTCTTGAGAGAATTCTTCACCATTTCACCAATGTCTTGTTTGAGGGGATTTTATTTTGAGGAAGTTAGAGGTAACAATTTTTTATTTAATCATGAAAAATTTATTGTAATGTTAACTACAAAGAGCCCACTCCTACTCCATAACCATTGAAATGCATTCACCTATTCAATAATGCAGAATTGTTGTGTATTAAATATTTAAATCTATAAATATTAATAGAACATAGGTCAGTCTCTTAACCAACAGAGGTTGCTACACATAGCTATCATTGTAAGCCTTAAGGGTTGCACGTTTGTTATAGCATAGAGCAAAACAGACATGTTAAAAAGCAGTTGTCTGATAAAGGAAATTTTGATCCTTTTTTTTGAGATGAAGGATAAGGACAAGAAATCTTGTATTAATCCTGGAGTCTGTGGTTGTCCTTTAGGAAGGAAATGTTCCTATTTCAATCTAACAAGTCAATGTGCTGGAGTCAGCTCTATAAGAGCATGGCATAAAGGTGTAAGTAAGTAACAGAAGGAAACTCCAGGGTTATCGTGGTCTGGGTATTCATGTCACCAGGAATGGGGAAGCTGAGAAGGTTGTGAGAGCGCTTTCAGTGATGCCCATCATCATAAAGCACATCTGAAGTACTGGAAAGCTATAGCTAGCTCCTCAGCACTGATTCCTCTTAGATGTGTCAGCAGTTTCTGGATGCAGGTAGCATCAGCTGTATTTCTGGCACGAAAATAAAAGGCTCTTGGTTGTAGTAGAGATACATGGCCCTTTGTAGCCCGAACCAAATTCACATCTCTTGAGCTCTCTCCAACTCAGCCAGGGTAGCTAGTTAGTTACACCCATGAGTGGGGACCTAAGTGAAAGACATACATGTGACTTGACAGCAGAGAGGAGCTTAGACAACATGCATAGCACAGGTCCATCAGGACTGTGTCTAGAGAAATGTGTTTCCTTTTTTACTCGCTGCTCTTCTAGTTGGCTGCTCTGGGAAACCGCTGGAACATGGCCATGCTGTTATACATCCTTGCTCGTCAGCCACACTGATGGCTGATCAGCCATGTCTTACAAACACTTTGTAATACCACACATGGAGACAGAAATAGATGTCCATTGCGTGCAGCTGAAGGGTGAGTTGTAGGTGCCTGTCCAGCTCCCTGCATAGGTCTACTGCCAGATGTTGCAGGGAGGATGTATGTGCCTGCCTGCTTTGCGTGTCTCTCGGGTCACTTGCCTGGGCTGTATGGTTGAAAACAAGGCAAAAGCTGGTTTATGCTGTATTTTCCACCACCATAGAATTGGTTATGCTCATTTAGAAGCAGCACTTATTGAGAAGGAGCTGGGGGTAGCGCAGGGTGTGTCACTCTTACAGTGTCAGGTGGGAATTTATGGTACAGCTCTGTGGTCAGAGATGCTGGGAACCCCAACAAGCCTCTGTGCCCACAGTTACGCTATGCCTCTTTGGTTGCAACTTTGAATTTCTTTCCCTTGAGGTAACAGAGGACCCACATCATGGTCTCTCTGAGTCCCCTCAGAAATGCACCAGTCAGAGTCACCTCATCCATATTCATCAGCATTCATTGTGCTGTGACAGTTTTCTAGTACACTTGATAGCTCACGTGAGGCTTTCAAATATCCAGGCTTTGAGAGGCACTCTCTGATGCTTCCTCTGCTGAAATTTGCTGAACTGGCTTGAAACAACCCTGGTCCATTTAATATATTTAGGAATAATTCTAAACCAGCTGCATGGAGTTTTCTCACTGCTGTTTTCCTGACTTGTGTCTCCTTTTAAAATTTCTGTCTTGTTCCTTACCAATGCCTATTATGTCGAGAAAAAAAGTGAAAAAGGCCCGAAATCAGGCAAGTGCAGAGTTACAAAGTTAGAGCGCAGAGTGACAGAGTTAGGCAACCATGAAGAATCTGTTTCGGGACCATGACAACTAGAACAAAAGGTCCACAACAACAGAACACTGCGATTAGTTTTAGTCAACCGTTGTTAGTGTAAGGTCTGAGCATTGTCTTTACAGGTTTTGAGTAAGATTTATAGCAGAATGCAAGGTTGATCAAAGACTTAGTGATTGATGATGGAATTGAGGTGTAGTCTTTAGTTACCTTAAGCTGATTATAACACATTATAATATATTATGATACTCAAATGCACACCTCTAAGAGGGAACTCCCTATGGAAATGCAGGACCACCTTAGTATAAAAAGCTGGATAGGAGTCAAGACATGCACAAACAAACTTTTGTAATGAGGTAATATGTAACTCTTCAGGTATTGCAGCATGATTTTTTTTTAGTTACCTTTTTATGTATAAGACCCTCTGTGATTTCTGGGGGTTCTGCTAGCTTTGTGAATTATCACCTAACACCCTTATCTGTGCAGAACTGGAAAAAAGCAAATATCTCAAACTCTGTGTGTCGATTGGTGTTTTGCACACCAGGTGAAGAACTCAGATTTGGGATAACACCTATAGCTGGTTTATTGTACAGTCATCTTCATATCTGCTGAAAGCTCAAACTTACTTGTTCATGTATTCTTACAAGATACATGAACAGTTACTAGTCCATACAGGAAGAAAGGCAGAAAACCAGAGCATCTTTGGGAAAGTCATTACAGATTCCCCAACTAGATCTGCAGGTAAGCAGCAAATCATGTGGGCAATGAAGTTAGATGGACTTTGATTCATTGCAAAGTTTCCATTCCAAAGTGAGGAGCCCCTACGTGATCCATTTGTGTGCTTCAAAGCTTAATTCAATTTTAGACTAATGAAAGTCATAAATGGTTTCACAAGGCCAGTGGAATGAGGAAAATACAAACTTGTCGGATAGAACATTAGTTAATGAAATGTTTTGAAATTGGAAACATTGATTTGAAATTGAATGTTTGTTAGGTAATCTGGGCCTGTTTAGAAAGATTGTGTTTAGTTATCCAAGTCTGAAAGTGAAAAACAATTCCATAGCTGTGCATTTGTCCTAAACTTCATCTGCCTTTCTAAGGGCTCTTGATATGTTACTTCGGGGAATGCTCTCTGCTTTTAACAGTTTGCAAAAGACTGATGGCTGCTGTTAGCATCACAGGAAACATACAGTTCCAATCTGCATATCCAACTGTGTTTCAGAATAGAAGCCATAGCCAGGGCCAGATATCTAGTCTCCTGAAATTTTACCCCTCTTAGGATGATAATTTTTATCCCATTGTGATATTTATCCCATTTCTGACTATAGTTTTTTGAACTCTGCAGCACTGAAGCCAAACACGGCACATGACTTGATCTAACTTGGACTTTGCCAGTCAGGATGTAGCAGTAGTTCATAATTTTTAAGTGTGGATTAAGTAGTCTGAGGTTAAAGAGGAAAACATCAGCAAAGCACTTCTAATCAATATGATATGAACAAGCCAACTGTATTAGTTTGCAACCAGCCTTTGTGCAATAGAAGATAGTAAAACAACAGCAAAACTCATTCTTTTCAGTTTTATCAGTCCCAGGTTCCTTCCACAGGTTCTATAGGACTTCTCAGTTTGTTCTACTTTGTTATTCGTTTTTACTCACGGGTTCATACAGTCTCACAAATCTGCACATGATTAACACCACTGCCATTTTTTACTTCTTTGTCACATCTTTAATTTACTGCTAGACTTTCTGTTCTTTGATCCACTAATTGGATCTTTTCTGGCCATTTCTTATGTCCAGTTCCTTGCTATCCTGGTTTGAGTTAGAATAGAACTAATTCTGTTCAGTGATTCTATTTTTTCAGTTAAGTCTCTTCTAACTAACCACACGTTCTGAAGTTAACAGAATATTTTCGCAGACAATGTCTGCTTCTAGCAGTGATAATGCTTGATGTCTAAAGTTACCACAAAGGACTGGTGTGCAGAAAGGCTCTTGCTTATACTTATTCCAAGGTCACTGCTAAATCTTTACCATGTTGGAGGTGCAGAAAGTAAAAGGCCACACCTGTAGGGAAGACAGGTAACCCTAAACTGACCAATGAGGTGTTCCATCCTATATACATCATATTACATATAAAGCTGAGAGATCACAAGGGTCAAGCTCTTTTTGTCAATGGCTAGCACCTGAGGAGGACTTTGACCATTCTGCCTTTGACCACAATCTGTACGTTCCTGAATCCGGTCCCAGAATCCAGCTCCTAAGTCCATATTCTGTCTGCTGCCAAGTCCAATCTGGGATTTCACCAGGGCCCACTCCACAGCATCAGTGGCAAAGGCAACCTAATTGCCATCAGGGAGATTGGGTTCAAGATGGGTTTTGCATATATTTGTGGGTTTTTGTTTGTGTTCTGTTTTGATTTTTTCTTTTTTTTTTTCTCCATTAGAGCTGTTTTGGTTTTCTTTTCCAGTCCATTTCGTTATCTCCCTTTTTCTTCCCCTTGGGGATGGGAGAATGATTAATAAAGAGCATCTGTCATTTTTCTAGTGGCCAGTCCAGCTCTGAACCTTAACACTTGCCCTTGCTTTCTTCATTATTTGTTTCCTTCCTTCTTGTCAATGGCACATTGTGGTTTTTACAGGTTAAGAAGTTTGTTATCTATCTATTTTTGGACAACAACCATTAACAAATTAAACTTTGTCAATCTGTGTGCCCTCACACGATTGTGGGCCTGAAAGCAAGGTGGATATGGCTTTCCATTTATGGGATGCTGCTTTATATGTCAGTGCCAGAGATACCCTCATCTCCAGAAAACAGACAGCTATGTTTAGTGTTGTCTTTTCTAGAGACACTCTGAGACAATTGATTGCAGAACCAAATTCCCTGCTAGCAAAACCAGTGGGATTGCTCCAGGGTAGAATGTGACCTAGTGTTTGCATGATAATTCACAAGTACACATTTTTGCATCCTCTCTTAGTGTTTCTCCTTTCTTAGTGTTTCTCCTTTCAAAAGAATACAGAGCATCTAACAAATACCAGACTATCTGTCTGATGGGGATAGTTGATGCCTTATTTGCTGGAACTGTAAAAATTGTGATGGAACTGAGGAGTTTTATTTTTTTGTCCCTTATGGGGACCTCTGCTTAATTGAGTTATTTTGCCTTTTAGCTAAGGATAAGCAAGTTTCTTAGCATATGCCCAGACCAAAACACTGCCTAACACAAATTAAAATATTTAATAAAGAAAGCATCTGATTTCAGACCTAGGTAGACTTGTTAGCATGGACCACACATTGTATTGACACTTCTTTGTGGCTTTCGTTTCTGAGCTGGAGCGGTCTTTTCTCAGCATCTGTCCTGTCTTTGCAGAGTAGCTGGCAAAGTTAAGCCATGCCTTTGGTTTTACAAGCTCCAGCTGTGTATTTCACTATAAAGCAAAATCTTAATAAAAAAGACTGGATTTACAATGACACAAAGATGCAAAATGAACACACACTAAGTATTATACAGGGTTATAAATAATGAGACATTTTATTTGGAAGAAGACAAAAGAATGTGTTTACGCATATGTCCTACATACAGAGGCATAAATGCTGAAACTTCTGCATTTAAACATGTATCACAGTAACAAAGTCAAGATTCTATGCGAGGAACATCAGCAGGTTTACTGTGTAATAGCTTTTATTTAAAATTTATCCACAGTCTTCCATAGCATTCAGAGTGATTTACAGGATTCCATTTATATGCTTTTTACAACTTACAGTATGTGCTGTAAGCACTGGAAGTTGACTGGAAACTATTAGCACCTATTTATCAGACTGTTTTGTGCAGAAGTCTTGAGACTCAGACTGTATCTAATGCTTCTGGAAGAGTTTTGTAGAGACAAAAGTCTGCCCTGTGTTTCAGCATTAATGAAGGACAGAAGGAAGAAAAATAGAGTCGCTATAGTATCTACATACGTAACAGTTCTTCAAGTAATATTTAGAGTCAATTCAAACAAGAGAAGTGAATTCTTCTTTTTGTTGTTTACCAGGAACAGAAGAGTTGATTGCATGAGATGCAGCTACTGAGGCATAATAAGAGAGGATGGATCCAAAAATGGAATTTGACCAGTACTGGTGATAATACATGAGGAGGAAAGAAAGAATCCAGGTTGCCACTGATCTAGAAAGGCATTTTATAATGGTTAAATATAAAGCCCTCTGAACAATTTTGGCATTAGAAAAAGTCCAAAGGAGCCAACAATGAAATAAAAGATGTCACAGAAGAGAAAGTAATGCAAAGCCTGATAAAAAACAGATTACTCCATCCCTTCAATATCTGAAAGTAACATTCCAGCCATAGATCTGTAATATCAGGGAGAGATGAAACTTTCCAAAGAACTCATGCAGATTCTAAAGTGCATTTATTTTCTAGAGACACTCTGAGACAATTGATTGCAGAGACATATATTGGACAGAGACATAGTATTACATTTCAATAAGCCCAACATTACAATTTTGTCAAGTCATATAGACAGTATAATCCTTGAGTTTGTCTAAATAATATTATAAATTTACAGATTCGCAAAACTGTTATAATTAGATGGTGGATTTATTAAGCTAGTGAATGTATACTCTTGCAACAAGGCTGATAACCTTCAGTTTAGTAACTGGGTAGACGTTAGATCCGCACAGGAGTATCCATGGCACATTTTTTGTGTGTGTGGAGGTACATGCATGCACTCTTACGTACCATGCACTTAGTTTCTTCAAAGTGTAAATGAATTACTATTCTCAGAGGTAGTGTATCAGATGGTCTTATGAGGGATACAAGACTTTTTTCATTATAGAAATTATCTATACTCCTCTCTCAGGGGAAATCCAGATTGTACCATTTTGTATCACAAGAAACCACATTATTTGTGCGGGCTTCTAGAACCGCCTGGGTCATACCTTTACTAAGCAGAGCATTGCCCAGTCTTGAATAAAGCTGGAATTTGGTTTAGTATTTCACTATGTGGGACTAACATCAAATCGTGCTTCCTGGGTTTACTGTAAAACACACATGTAACAGGCTAAGAGAGTTTAGTTCAAACTGATGCAACATTTTCTTTATTGCCCAGCTCTTCTCTCAGCTATACTACTTAAATTTGCAGTGTGATAACTGTTAGTGTGGTCTGACATCATCTGTGACAGAATTGTAAATGCCTTGTTCTTCTACATCTTACTATGAACAAATTTAATGGATCCTTGCATATTAGATCTTATGCCTTTGGTTCATATAATTCTACGACTCAGTTCAGCCAAGAGTACACTAAAAATTAAATTCCTGTGTTTTATCATAGATTAAAATGTCACTGTGAACAGTTCTACCATTGTCTCAATTAGATCTTATAAATGTATTCCTGTTAGCCGATTAAGTGATTCTGTTTTATAAGAGATTGCATTAACAACAAAAAGCATAGATTAATTCAAATCTTTAGAAAGGTATTACAACGAATAAAACCCATCAGGAACATATTTCCCTGCTGCTATCTTTATGATTCTATGATTTCAATGACTTATTATCTCAAAATTCAGGAGAAAAGGGCTTGACTGAAGATACTTTAAGCTGTAGAAAGTCTAACCAATTTCAAAATACTTAGAATTGGTGTTGCTAGTCACCACTAATATTATCATAGATTCACAGAAAAACAAAGCAGGAAAGTCCTTCATGGGATCATTTACTCATTTAAAAAGAATCAGGAGCTGTCACTGAGTTCAGTGACAACAAATCACGCCTTAGAAAATATAGTTCCTGGTGTTGATAAATTACTCACTTAAAATATATGTTTAGGGGATTTTTTTTTTGTATTCTAAAGAACCCCTCAGCCATTCCTCATACATCATATGCTCCAAATCCTTTACTAGCTTGGTAGCCCACTTCTGTACCCTCTCTAGCACCTCAATGTTCCTCTGGCCCCAAACTGGACACAGTACTCAAGGTGCAGCCTCACCAAAACTGAATACAGGGGAATGATCACCTCCCTACTCCTGCTGGCAACACTATTTCTGATACAGGCCAGGATGCTGTTGGCCTTGGCCACATGGGTGGCTCATGTTTAGCTGGCCATCTATTAACACTCCCAGGTCCCTCTCTGCCTGGCAGCTCTCCAGCCACATGAAGATCCATGTTCATACTTAATTAAAAAGCTTCTAGTTGTTAATCCTAAATTAAGCTGGTAAAGAGTTCGTAATGGCACAGAAACAAGGGGCTCCTCCATGGAAAAAAACTCAACTCAGGGTGCAAAAGACATAGTGTATGGCAGTGATGATCTCCTCTAAAGAATTTTTTTGCCCATCATAGGTGGTAGTTTCTCTGCTCGTGCTGGATTTATCACTATCTGGGAATCCATCAGAAAGATCAAGCTGGTAGCTGCTAATTGCATGGGTGGTTTCAGATAGACAGTGCACACAGAAGTCTTTTACACCTCATCCTCTAATTTGACTAAAGTCTCACAGTTAAGACCAGTTGGAATGGGGTTTATGTCCTCTGTGTTAAGTTTTACAGCTTATTTGCAGAAATTTAGGATTACGTTTGAAAGTACTCCTTTTATGTAGGAGCCTCTACATTAGCAAGATGATGTTGATTGCCATTTAGTTGTTATTGCTTCTAGCATCATTAGTGACACTTATGTAGTTTCTTCAGCCTATTCTAGATCTCAGTACACCAAATTCTGGAGTTCATCAGTCCACGATACATGCTCTAAGAAAATGTACAGAAAACGTAATTTTTTTTTCATTATCTAAACGCTAACCACGTATCTTTTGATGATACCTCAGAAAACCGATATACAAGTTTCGGCCACAGCAATGACCAGAGAGGGCTGGAATGCCTCTCCTGTGAGGGAAGGCAGAGAGAGTAGGGGTTGTTCAGCCTGGAGAATGGAAGGCCTTATCACAGCCTTTCAGTTCTTAAAGGGGGCCCATAGGAAAAAGAGACAATTTTTACCAGGGCCAATAGTGATAGAACAATGAGTAGCAGTTTAAAATAAAAGAGGATAGATTTAGATTAGACATAAGGAAGAAATTTTTTACAGTGAGAGGGGTGAAACACTAGAACAGGTTGCCCAGAGAAGTTGTGGTCACCTATTTTGCTAACTACATGGCCCAGCAAAAAGAACTCAGCCATCAGCAGAAAACATACAGAGAAACTCACACAGGTTTTATTATCTATTTCTACAGACCTAAAAGTGATATAGTATGGCCAACCATGGAGGGGAACAAAGGAAGAAATAAACCCACTCACTGCAGGTGACACAGCAGAAGAAAAGGCAAACTGAGCCAAAAATACAACAACATAAGGCAACATCAACCATGCCCCATATCCCAACATAACCAGGCACAAACCAATCCAACAAATACCAGAAAGATACATTACCCAATCCATTACCCTCATTATCCTTGACTCTCATTGACTCCACAGAACTTCTCACCAGCTCCCAGCAGCAGCAACTCTTCAATAAGGAGCT
>VWZK01007547.1:6743-21283 GCA_013396935.1 Baryphthengus martii | reverse complement strand
GCACACTCATTTGAGAACGAACTTCTTTCACTTTTAGCAACTTGATATTGACAAATTTTAAGCAGTTTAAGATGCTGATTGCTGTTGCTTGATATCCAAGTTGATCTTGAACATGTGATACCACAAGGCTTCCCATGTTGATGCAAAGAAACATGACAGCTAGAATGGAAATATTCAGGTAACTGCACACAAAGAAGGCACTAAGTATTAAAAGCTGAACATCTGAGTCAGTGATCTGCCTCCTTAGGTCTTTAAATAGCTTTATGTGTCTAGCCTTAACTGACCACGGTGGCACCGGTAAAATGTGAACTGAAGTGCAACTCCTTTGCTTTGAAAAGATTCATTCCCAAATTGAAATGCAGCAAACTGTAGAACTGCTGCCTGCACAAATGTCAAAGCCATACAGCAAATCAAAGTAATTCTGGACCACTTTTTTAAAAGGTCATAAAACGCTTCTGAATGAAAATGTTTTTTCTGGAAAGGAAAATGTGGCCAAAGATATTATGTATTACTGCCCCTATCTGGACTCTATACATGGAGATTTTAAAATTAAAATATGAAATAATTGCAGTGTCTCAGTTTTCACACAGTAATAACTGTGTGGGCAAATGTCTTTGTGACAAATATTTCAGTCTGCCTGTTTTCATTTCGCATTGTTTATCTATTTGTTTTGTCCCTCCACTATTTCAGCATGCAAATCCTCTATCACAGTCAGAGAAGAGAAATGTTTAATAAATTGCTTTTAAAATACTAAGATAAGAAAAAGGGCAAATACATTTCCTTAGGAAGAAATTGTGAGAAAAAAGTAACAGAATAGGAGAAAATAAAGTGACTGGAAAACAAAATTGATAAAAGATCTCTACAAATAATTTCAGAAAAAAAATGTTATTTTTCTTTTTTTTCTCTTTCAATTTTATGATTTTTAAGATAGTTTTGCTTCTGTGCTCTGGGGAGAAAATGAGATATATTTATATGGAATTAATGTCATGGTTCTAACAATTCAACCTCAAAAAGGAAAAGTCAATATTGTTTCAGCGACTCCATTGCACCTCCTCTGAAGGGTGTTGCTGGAGAAAGCGTAGGTATTCTTTTTGAATCCATTTTCCTTCCTGAAGGAAAAAGAGAATTACATCTATTGGATGGGTGCAGCAATCCCAGTCTATACCTCTGAAAAAAACCTGCTTTTGTAACTGCAATTATAGCCGTTTTCAGTTTTTCTTAGATAACGCAGGCATCTATAGTGAAAGTAAGTGAGAAAACCATTTCAGAGCAAATTTCCTCTTCATTTCACATTATTGGCCTAATTTAGCTCTTATTAGCCAGGAAAAAAGTTATTGTGGGTTTGTTCTTACTTTATCAGGTCACCAAGACAGCCTATTAGTTTGACATGAATCTCTACACAGCAATGCACGGAAGATCTGACTCCTGAAGAAAGCCTCCGAGAAAAAGAAGTCCCGTTTTTCTGTGACGAGCCCTGCAGTCCCTGAGCTACTGTGCACCTTCTGGCTCTCAGCTCCCTTGGTAGTTCTTGGACTGGACACTCAGTGAAATGCCGTATTTCAGAGAATCATAATGAAAAAAAGCCCAAAAGTCAAAAGGGAATTCGATGTGGCTGTGAAGCCTGTTGCTGCATGGCAGCAGTCAGACTGCTGGAGGCCTTCAGGAGGGCAGCATGCGGGCAGCCCCGCAAGCCCCTTGATGCACTGTGTGTACACAGCACCACAGTCTGCCTTGGTGAGCTCCAGAGAAGGATAGTTTTTTTGTGTGTAAATGAGAGACCTTTCATTTCTCAAGCCAGTGTACATCCTCTTCTTTTTGAGACCACACATAGGTATTCAGCCAGCACTGAGTTAATTACAGAAGAGTTTCAGCTCTTGTTTTAGTGAGATAAAGCTCTGTCACTGCTTCGATGCACTTCTTTCCCTGCACTTCAGTGCCACAAGTTCATGTCCCAGCTGGGGACTTTGTCTCTCAGTGAGACTGTTTTCTGGAACTCTGTGTTCTTGCTGTTAAAAGCAATTATTACAAAGGGAGAAATTCAATCAGGAAGGGGAAAAGTATATGGCAAAGCAACGTGTAGTGCCTGTTCACTGATTCATAACTAACAACAAGAATTAAGTAGTGGGTTGGTTTAAACACGGCCTCTCCCAGCAGCTTGCCTCTAGGGCAGCTGCTATGGTGTCATGGGGGACGAATTAAAGGGGGGGGAGAAAATACAACATAAAATAACAGAAAAAAAATTGTAATGGCTGGTTTGTCTTTTAAGGAAATGTCATTTCTTTTTCTCAGATCGCATGTATTTTTCAAATGCTTTTATGTTAAGAGCATCTAAGTAACCCCAGGTTTTAAATTTGTTAAGTTAAAGGTAGATTTAGACAAAAAGGATAATGAAACCCATGTGTGATATGTGTAAACTTAATAAATTTCATTGATTCCTATTTTTCACTGTTTGTATGATTCTATGGCTCTGAATATCAGCCATGAGCCTAATCATTGGCAAGCTTGAAACTGCAGGCACTTTATCTTTGTGCATAATGAATTATTGCAACGGGATTAGCTTCTGAGGGAGAAATAGTCATCGGTGTATGTGTGTAGCTTGTAAAGGGTTTGGTTTGTTTTACTAAGATGCCTTCCAAAACAAGGGCCTATTACACTGATCAGGAAAGGAATAGTCTGTGTAGTTCTACACTGCACGTGTTACGGGCATGGGTACTTTATGGTTAAAAATTATTGGTTAAGATTTATGCAGCCACTCATTTATAAAGTCTTTCTGTTTGAACATTGAAATACAGAGTTTACAAGGTCTCTCAAAATGTAAACTGTAAAACCCCACTAGCTAACCAGATCATGCAGACAAAAAGCATGATGTTTCCTGATGGAATAAACAATGGTTTATGTCCATCCTTAGAAAACTATAGAAAACTGTCAAGAGGTCTATACATCAGACTGTTTTGTGTTTGTCAAAGTATTCTGTTCTTGCTTTCAGTCATCAGCTCAAGTCACCAAAAAAACCAAAAAAAAACCCCAACAAATCAAAACAAAAAGAAAAGAGCATTAATCACACCAATTAGGAACTATTTAGCTATGATTCTCTTACCTGTTCAACAACTTAGTGCTATGGAGCCTCTTCCTACTGATACATGGACTTAAACAGGTGGCAACTGTAGTCTCAATACCTGTGATGCATGTTAATCATAGAATCATTGGATGGTATGGGTTCAAATGCACCTTAAAGATCACCTAGTTCCAATCCCTCTGTCTTGGGAAGGGGTATCTTCCACTACACCAGGTTGCTCAAAGCGCCATCCAACCTGGCCTTAAATGCTTCCAGAGATGGGGCATCTACAACTTCTCTGGGCAGCTTGTTCCACTGTCTTCCCTCTCCCACAGTGAAGAACTTCTACTATATATATGATCTAAATCTACTCTCTCTCAGTTTAAAGCCATTACCCCTTGTTCTGTCATCAGAATATTGACAGGAGGCAAGACCACAGACTCCATACTGCTGTTCTTCACAATGAGGGAGTAGAATCAGCTCCACAGGGTTCAGAAATGAATCAAAGAAACAGGTGTTGAAAAGACAACACACTTCTAGTAGCTACAAGGAAAACATTGATCACAAAGTACAGTAATAAGAAAATCCTCAAGTGTCAGATCAAGCAATTTTGAAGATTTCTAAAAAGAAAATTGACTTTTTATGATCAGTCCCTCACTCCTTTTTCATTCATTCTTGTGCTTAAGCTAAAAGCTCTTGCCATTTTAATTTAAAAAAAAGTTAGTGGCAATCAGACAACATCACTAGAATTTGGTTAGATATTTTGATCTTGTCCCAATGTGATTTCTTTCTGGAATGTGTGGGAGCTCTAGAGTTGGAAAATTTGCACAACAAGATTTTGTGCAAAATTAGGTTTTATTCTTAGAATTCTGCCTCTGGAGTTTACATCCATACGTAGTGACTTTTATTTGTTCATTTACTCCTACAAAGATAAATGTGCAAATGCAACACATCTGCACCTAGAAGGGCTGAAACAGCACTGGATATATAAAAAACAATTTGTGTTTTGATTTAAGATTTTTGAGTCATCCTTTAATTTTTTTTTTTATATTTCAGTTTATTCAGAATGTCATGGATCTGTAAATACTTTTCCATTTCTCTAACTTTATGTGAAGATGAATAGTCACATTAACTTTGGCAGCACCACCCAGCATTTCCAGAGTTATATGCATTACACCTAAGCCATACCAATGGGAACAATACATCAAGTATTGATGATCAAGTAACCCATTCAGCTTCATCCAGTGGGCAAAAGGAAGGTGGTGGTACAGACAGAGGTGTGAAATTCTAATCTTATGCCCTGAGTATTCATATATCTACAAAAAAAGAGATTACTTTTATACCTTTTTACCTAAGAATTTTTTTAGACAATTTTGCCAGTCAATGAAACAAACCGAAGCTTCTTCTTTTTTAAAAAAAATCTATTATTTTTTTATTTTTTTCCTTTTACTTTTTTTTCCTTCTTTTTCTTTGTTACTTTTTCCCCCTTTTTTATTTTTCTTATTTTTCTTTTTCAGGACATTTTACTCAGGACTTTTTTTTTAGTTTCTTCCAAGACAAAACATTGTATGTAACTGGAGTAATAATTGCTTTAGGTTTTTTTATGTTCACTAATTAGGTGATGAATGATGAACATATCAAGCTATTGCTTGATTTTCTTTTCCTTCCCCTCAATTCTATACTCTTCTCCTAGACAGGTGTCTCTTCTTTTTTTCTTTGTAGTACTACTACATTGTGTTCCTCTTTTTTTTTTTCCTAGAGAAGCATAGCCAAAAAAAGAAGTTTAACTTGGCCTTTACACCTTCCTAAACATTCCTGAATATAACTGATACAATACAGAAATTAATTTATTGATTCGTAGCTGGTTTTCACGAGCAGCACACATTCAGCTTGTGTCTGACGAAAACAGCATTTTCTTCTATTTCTAGAGTCACTTTCAGGACATGAGTACTCAATTAAATGCTTATTCCATCCCCAGTCAAAAAGCAAATAAATGTTGGCATGCATCCCAAGTTTTCATCCCAAGTGTCTACATTTCATCTTCTTACTGCACCTCCAGTCCTCCAGACCACTTTTCTTTCCTTACTACACCCGCAATTCAGCTTTACGACCTCGCATTTTGTGCAAAAATCATTAATGAAATTATTTTAAATGAAAATAAGTTTACTCCTACATTGAACCACTAAAGAACTTTACTAGTGACCTGGCTCAAACAGAATCGATCCATTTACAGTATAAGGCATTGTTGTGTTTCATTTAATCTTTTTATTTTGCTATTGTCTGTTCTACCAACAGAAGCAACTGTTTTTATGAGATATTGTATAAAAATGTCCAGCCAGATAGGAGTCACCCTGTTTCCTTTTTTCTAAAAAAGTTAGTAAGAAAGATACTTAATCTGGTACACTGTTTAACATATTTCCCCCAGTTCTATCTGAATCATCTCCCGTTCTTTTGGATTTGAGCTAATCTTTTATAATCCATTAAGATCACATCAGAGGATTTATCTCGGCATCTTTTGTTTTTTTTTCTTTTTTTTCCTTCTGGTTTTCTGTATAGAGAAACGAAGTTTGCCATGTTCTAGACATCTTGTGCTGTCTATAACTTGGGTATTTATTCAGGAATCTTAATTATAGTAAACAATTAAACAGAAAAAAACCTCAATGATAAAAGTATTTAAGAGATAAGACAAATAAACCCAGTAGTTATGCAAATACGTATTCTTGGAAGACACGACAAGCATTGAAAAGCATGAAAAGCATTGTGGCTTTTATGCTTCAGTTTGAATAAATATCTTTTATCTTATTTTATTAGTCCACCAAAAGTCCTAGATGGAAATCCTGTCAGAGGAGCTGAGACTTGCTTCCATGGCCCACAAGTTGCTGATGGTAATGACGGCTGTACAACACCCGTCAATAGGCCTAAATATGCTGACAGTGCAAAGGCCATTTCCAGAACATCACTGTGATCATGATACTCTGAAATTTCCTGAGAGCATGATACATTTTAAAGGAGTATGGTGTATATACAGAGACAGTTCTCTGTGATGGCTCTTTTCTTTACTTATACTGAAGACCAGAAGTTTAACATGAGCTGTCAGTGTGTGCTTGCAGCCCAGAAAGCCAACTGTGTCCTGGGCTGCATCAAAAGAAGCATAGACATTCGGTCGAGGGAGGTGATTCTCCCCCTCTACTCTGCACTTGTGAGACCCCACCTGGAGTACTGTGTCCAGTTCTGGAGTCCCTAGCATAAGAAGGAGATACAGCTCTTGGAACATATCCAGAGGAGAGCAACTAAAATGATCAGAGGGCTGGAGCACCTTCCCTATAAGAACAGGCTGAGCAAGTTGGGATTGTCCAGCCCAGAGAAGAGGGGGCTCCGAGGTGACCTTATAACAGTTTTCCAATATCTGAAGGGGGCCTACAAGAAAGTTGGGGTAGGGCTTTTTTACACGGGTGCATAGCAAGAGGACAAGGGGAAATGGTTACAAACTTGAAGAGGGGAGATTTAAGTTAGACATTAGGAAAAAATTCTTTCCTGTGAGGGTGGTGATATGCTGGAAGAGCATGCCCAAGGAAATTGCGGCTGCCCCATCCCTGGAAGTGTTTAAGGCCAAGTTAGATGGGGCCCTGAATAACCTGATCTAGTAGAAGGTGTCCCTGCCTATGCAGGGCGGTTGGAACTAGATGATCTTTAAGGTCCCTTCCAAACCTAGCCATTCTATTCTATTCTATTCTATTCTATTCTATTCTATTCTATTCTATTCTATTCTATTCTATTCTATTCTATTCTATTCTATTTCTATTTCTATTCTATACTGAAGTGCAAACTCTTTTAGCTGATCAGTAAAGCTTCTAGGGATCATGACTCTGAGCTAAAAAGTAGGTGTAGAATAAATTCATTGAAAAGGGAGAAGAAAATACAGCAACAGATTTGTAAAATCCTGCTCATTATAGCACTTTGAATATCACTGGATGAGTCATATAGCATGCCATGTTCGTTTTGTGCTTTAAAGCCTACAGAACATTCTTTTACTCTAGCCATGCTGTATACACAGCATGTTATATATTTACATATTGTAGTTCAACTCAAATTCAGATTTGTAGCATACAGATTCTTTGCAGAATTGCATGTATTTACTGCCTTTTAATATATAGCGAATGTGCCAGAAATTATTGGAAACCGGTGATTCATCAGCTGCCTGCCTGCCTGGATTTGGCTTCAGCCCCTTGTGTTTGTTCTGCATTTCAACTATACATTTCAAGAATTAGATCATCAAAGTGGAATATAATTTCTGTTAGTGCAAGCAGTCTAACATTTCTACACTTGGGAATTACTAGCTGCTTTCAATCAAATTTACTTAAGCACTGCCAGCAGATTTGTCCTTATCCTGCAGACATAATTCTGTTCCCTTTAAAGCTTACCTTGCTTTCTTAGGGGGAAATGATCTCATTTTTCCATCAGCATTTCACTCCTTTTTTTCTTATCATATGTCTTGGTGGATATGCGTGCAAATTTTTGAAGGTATTTTCCAGGGGCACTGTGATACTTCTGCATCTTAGATCTTTTTGGCATTGCATCGATTTACAGCATGCAAAACAAATGTTTCCATGGTTTCCCCATTACATACACACGCAAACATACATATAGAATGAGAAATGTATTTCATTGCCAGATCTGAACTCCTGTCTGAGATTGATCCAATAAACTTCTCTTAAGATCTGCTTCAATGAATCAGTGTTTTGTAACTAAAGACAAAATGTGGGATCTCTGTGAAAATTTTCAGCTAGTTTTGTAGGATGTTGATATCATAGTGGTCATAATAAACCAACTGTTAATTCACTTACACACAGTTTCCCTGTTATTAAACTCCATCGATTGCCAATAAGAGGAAAGTGTTCAACACTTCACTCTCTTTCTTAGTACTGCAGATGAAATTTTACATGCGTTATTTTTCTGATTTCAATTATTTCTTTTACTGTTGCAATAACAACAATATAGATCATTTGTGTGAAGGGTCATGGCAATTACTGAGCTTCTCTCTCCCAAAATTTAACTAAAACATACCTCCTGTATGAGGTAGAGCTGAGAGCATTTGATGTGGTAGAAATACTTTCTGTTTTCAATATTTTTATAGTTTATTCCTACATCCATTTTCTCTGCTGAAATAACAAAAAAAAAAATCTATTTTTATTAAACAGGAAACTTTTTTATTTTGCCTTACTAAAAATTTCAACTTTTGGAGTCTCAAATGTAGTGGTGTTTGCTGCTTTCTTTGCCAAACAGTTTGCGGCTTTTTGNTTTTATTTTATTTTATTTTTTTTTCCCTCGAGAAACAGGTTTCAAACCGCTTCGTTACTCTGCAGCACTTCGTTTCTGCCACCGCGTGGTGCTGCACTAGGCTGCGGACGCACAGCAGGCCTCTGCCTGACACTTGGAAAGTGCTTGCACGCTAAGGCTGGTCTCCCTGTTTCGCAGCACAAGCAGAAGGAGAGGGAGACGTTTCCCCGAGACAGAAGAACGTGATTCAGCTCCGCTTCTCAGTGGCAGGGATGGAAAGATCGCAGGGGGCATTTCTGCAGCCTGTGCTGGGGTTGGTTCTTCATTCCCTCTCTGCTTCTCCTCTGCCTAGTGTGCTTTGTGTGAAAATTAGTGCTAGATGCCCTCCAAAATCTACCTGTTCATCTCGGTAGGGTTTTACAGCCACACCTAAAAGAGGTAAGTGACCAGACAAAAGTCAGTGTGAGAGCAGATGCTAAAACATGCCCGGGTTTTCACACAGAGATTCAGACGGAAACGGAAATACTAATCTCTCACTTTTCTTTTCCCTGAGTTGATTTTCCTACAGCAGGAGGAGGATTCCAGCACCATCACCCAAAACATGGTCCAAAGCCCAAAAACATGTGAGGTATTGATAGAGGGTTTTAGGTTTTATCAGTGACAGCAGATTTCATAGAATGGAGGTAGGACACTAACAAACCTGTTTATTTCTTTTATGTACATAATAATATTCATGTTACAGTTCTCCTTGTATAAACAGTGTCACATTACAAGCTTCTGGAGTTGCTGCAAATGCAAAGCGTTCTGCAAGGACAAATATATCTAACAGTATAATAATAGTAATAATATATAAAACAGTGGCAAGAAAGCAAAGTGCTATAAAAGATGTTAAAAATTGTATTTTCCTAATCAAGATTGATTTTCTTTTCAGTAATGTGTGATGGTAAGATCAAAACAAAACAAAACAAATCAAACAAACAAAAACACAAAGAAAAACGAAACACACAAAAAAGCACACTGGAAAAATCTTAGAAAATACTGATATTCTAACTAATTTACCATATACTTTATTTATGTACAGCAGCAATCATAAATACCTTAAATATTTTTTTTCCCAATTTTTTCTTTTTTTGTCATAGCATCATAATTTAACAAACTAAATATGCCATATGTAACTAAGTTCATTTAGAAGACTTTTTTTACTTTTATAGGAATCATAAGTGTTCGGGAATGACTTTATTGTTACTGTAGATAGTCTATCCAATATTAACACAGACAATTTTTGCTAAAGCTATGTTTGGCAGTGAATATGAGATGTGCAAGCACTGGATAAAACAAGATTTTATCTTTGAAGAATAATCTGTGGAGAACTAACTAGGTATATCTTAAACCTGGAACTGTTCTACACAAAGATAAATGAAAAAGACAACCTAATATGATACCTTTAAATAATACTAACTCCTTTTAATATTGAAGATGTAAGAAAATCTTTAGATTATTAAATAATCATTTAATTGTAGGGCTTGTTACGACTCTGCCAATTTAATCCTTAGAAGCTAACACTTTCTTTCTTCTTTTGTTTCCTTGCTTTATTATCTTAACCTCTCAGAAATGTTTAAATTTGTAGGAGGATCATAAAAAAAAACCAACCCTGTTAAATGTGAGGTGTTTTATTATTTTTATTCTGTGATATTTTCCTGCTGTTTCCCAGCAAAATTATCGTACTGCAAATGGAGGTGCCATACCTTTTCATTTTAGTGACAGTAAAAATGAGTTAGATTTTAAGGGAGAGAAACATTTTCTTATGTGTTCAATAATATATTCTCAATCATTAATCATTCAGGAAAAAGTGTGAGTCATACTGCAGAAACACGTAAAACGATAGTTGGAAACACACTGATGAAACTACAGACTGTGATATGAAAAGCCTTCTTTCTTTACACAATGACTGTACCAAGAACACATAAAATGATGTTTATTTTAGAATATGTGCCTGTCTGATGAATGACCTGAATCAGTTTTGACAGTTACAGTTTGGATTCTAAAAAATATTATTCCTCTTCATGTGTCAATGTTACATATTGGGAGTAAGCAGGGAATGAGTTGCTGTTCAGCTGAAGTATGCACACATTGGTATTTAGCTCACTTGATTTTTTTTATTGACATAGGATCAGGAAAATTCAATCAGAACCAGTGACGAGTAAAAGAGAACACTCAGTCCCCACCATAAGTATTTTCAAGTCTAAAGCATTTAATTTGTCCGATTTTACAGCTGTGTACTGGATATGCAGAGGCTTTAAATGTCAAACTTAGTGGTCGGTGTCAAAGTATAAGTGAACAATGAGCATACCAAAAAAGGCTTGAAATCTGTACCAGCCTTTTAATTGATTTCAGGATGGAGACAGCACAAACAAGTCGAACTTGTTGGCCTTAGTGAAACATTGTTTTGCTTTCTCTCTGAGTTCTTCAAAAGCTAAACCTGAGAGATTGGATGGATTACCAACCTGAGAAACTGGAGATTAAATCATTGCTTGGTGGTGGGATTTTTGTTTTGATTTTGTTGTGTTGCATATCCCTCATGTAAGTAAGTGTTGGATGAGATGTAAATTAAAGCTTCCTAAATCAGCCTAAAAATTCCAGGATTTACAATCTACTGACAGGAGAGATCTCCATATTCCCACAAAGCCTCATTTTTGTCTGGTCACAGAAGTGATATAGTTTCTGAATATTAAGTATATTTCAGCAGCAGGCTGATTTTTATTTATTTATTTATTTTATTTTTTAAATAAGACTATGAGCTACAGTCTTAGGGAAAAACAGGTAAAATATGTTTCATGCCATTCTATTGGTGGATTTTTTTCCACACAAAATTACAATTGCATTTCACTGTAGTCCACATGACTGATCTTATGTTGACAAATTTTGTTGCCCTTCTTGCATTTGGTCATCCTTTCCTCTTTTATCTCTACTGCTTCTGTTTTCACTCTTCATCTCTTCAATTGGTATTCAGGTTTTCAACAATTTTTTTCTTATTCTCTATTTCTTGCATTGCTAGAGCTTTCCTCCTCCACTCACAGTCATGACTTTGGTTCTGACTTCTCCCCACTGAAATTTTTTCTCTCCATTTCAATGACAGCTGCTATTGCTTCTCTCTTTTATATAGTCCAGACAGCTGTATTGGCACCCTCATATTTTCTGATGCTTCTGCATGCACTCACTCTTATCTTGGTAGAGAGCGCCACAGCACTCACTCTTCAGAGCAGAAGAAGAGCAGATCATGTGTGGAATTGATACGATTTCATATGTTGACTGGCAGTTCCTTGAGGTTCTTTGTCAAGATCCCACAATTTAGCTCAGCTATGTAGACTGAAGGAGATTCCTGATTTAAGAACACTGTGAGTGATCTATAAAATTATTGCCATGCCTTCAAGACAGGAATTCACAAAAAGAAATTTTTGAGAGTGCATTCAAAAGACCCAAGTAGTAACAATCAGATTTGACTCTGCCTTAGTCTCCTAGCACCATAAGAAGTGGAAGATTTTCAACACAAGTTAACAGAAACTGAAAACCCAATATTTATGAGACATTATGTTTCTAAATATGGATATATACATTTACATAATAGCACTGAAACCTATGAATCGTGCTGTATATATATTCTGAACTTGTTTAGTTATTTGTTCTCATTTTTTGAGAGGCTGGTATCAAAACTAGATATTTTAAATAGATTATGATAAATATTCCTATAATTTTTGATTGTCTTAAATCCACAATTTTGAATATCAAGTTTTATCTTTCTATTTCAAAATGTGTTAGGCCATTAATTAATTAGTAACATTACATTAAAACTTGCTATTTCTTAAGTTTACCTGTTACTTGTCTTGTGTCCTGTTTTATTGCTTTATGTGAAAGCAACATTAGTTAAGCACCCATCATAAAGGAAGCCGTACTGGTGATAGCAGAGGATACTGAATGACTATCCTACTCTCTCTAGTTGATCAGAGCTTTGTCATTGTGGGCATTTCCAGACATCTGTGAAAGGTTTAAATTAATCTGCTCAAGGGATAATAGCACTATATAGAGCTTTTTTGTTCTCTTTCAGCTCAGGAAATGGAACTCGGAGTAGGAATGAAAACCAGCCATAATAAAAATGATTGGTACAAATACTTTGATTTTACTCATGTATCAGATCAATCATACAAGTAACTTTTGACTCAATTCTGTTCTTTGTCTTTACCTATTCAGGAACTTTAATCTTGTTATGGGAAAAAAAAGAGTTGAGATCAAAACTTTAGTTTCCTATAGACCTTGATTTTATTCTGCATGTCAGAAATTGCTGAAAATGGTAGGGCTACATAGAAGATGAAGCTCTGGTGAATCTGCATTTTGCAAGCTTGTTGAAAAATTAGACACATTAAATATAAGTTGAAGGAGTGCAGATAAGGTGTGCAAGGAATTTGGAGCAGCCCATCAAAGATTTAGCTAGCTTTGTAGTCAGATGAACTCACTGCAAGAAATATGTACTTCTATGTCCTTAAAGGCTGGAGTGAAAGAAGATAAATGAAACAAAATGAAATTAACCAATGTTTGAATCAAAAAAATGAAGTTTGATTTTTTTGTGTGTGTGGGTTTTTTTGTTTTGTTTTGTTATTCATACATTTTGTCATCAATAGCAGCAGTGATCCAGAAAACTTTCAAGTGAAACATTATCCTGGCCCTGTAGGTATCAGATTAGATAGATGTTACTCTATTATCTCTGTCTACTATTCTGCATCAAGGGGACTGTGGAGAAGAGGCTCACCAGGGAGGAAGAATAAATAAAAGATACCTCTTTTTGGTTTTGGAGCAGTGTTTTTACCATTAAGAAAAATCAATAACTGGATTGACTGCATTCAGTAGGGAGTATTATTGTTTCCCATAATGTATCTAATGCATATCATTACCAAAGTAATCACATTATTATCTGCCTTGGCCTTCCTACTTACTTGGCTAGACATAAACCCAGAACTATTTGTAGTGGTGTTTTTTCCTTTCTCTTCTTTGTCAAAATTGTTGCAAATTGTATTTTTTTCCCCAATTCTTTTATTAGTTGTTTGAACTGGTCAGTACCTTTGAATTAGAATAAAGTGTTTTTTGCTTCTTCATTTCTCTTTTACTCACATTTATCTAAACTCATTAACTTGAATTCTGTCTTCCCTATTTCATTTTCTGTTATAATACCATCTTATCTTAGATATATTGTCAAATACAATGCCATATAATAGCAAAGAGAGAGACAAACTATCCTTCCCTCTAGCAGATTTCAAATATATTAAAGAACCCAAAGTGAGGTGCTAGGGTTAGCAAAGCAATACTGTAATATCCAGAGATTTCAAAGTGAAGGAAACTTTTAGAAATGTCTGATAATGATGAAACAAATAGAAAGAAAACAATACGATGGTGACAGGAAATTGGTAATAGGGATTAAAGAAGAGAAGATAAAAAGGAAGAGAGAATTCTTAGGAAGTGCACGAAGCAATTAGAGCTTTAGGAAGGCTTAGCAGTGAAAAAAAGCCAGGACCATTTACATGAAATGAGAAATGAGGATATGCTCTTGGTATTAATTCAAAGGATTGACTCATGGTCTCCAGCCAATTGGAAGCCATTTTTTGGCACCATCTTTGTTCCAAATCTCAGGAAGCATGATTTTCTTTCTTTCCTGAATTAGTTGTTAAAAGTTGCAAACTAAATCTGTGTAGTTAGAGATATGAATCACTGCTAATAATTGTCTATGGATTATCATACAAGCATGGGCATCTTGCTTTCTAAAGGCCGCATTGCATAACAGAGATGTGAACTTTGGCAAATGCCCACACGGACAACTGGAACTGCTTTTGCAGTCAGTATCATTTGCTCATTATACCTCGACAGGTCTTAAACTTGAAAGCTGCCCATAAATTAAGCTCAGAAATGTGTGTTGAACAGTCTCTTAGCCAGACTTGTGGAGGCATTCAGCATACAGATGGCTCTTAAATGAACCTCTAATAATTTGTTTTTCTTCCAGTGACACAGTAATTGCAAATCTTCCAAAGACACTGTAGCATGTACCAATTTAAGACAGCACAGACATGACCAACATAGAGTTGCATGAGACTGATGCATGGTGATACTGCTGAATTGTCCGCTGATATGATTTCACTAACTCTCTTGAGCATAGATTGCTATATAC
>VWZK01007543.1:0-11179 GCA_013396935.1 Baryphthengus martii | reverse complement strand
GGGCAGGGACACCTCCCACCAGAGCAGGTTGCTCAGAGCCTCCTCCAGCCTGGCCTTCAACACTTCAAGGGAGGAGGCTCTACAGTGTCTCTGGGCACCCCCTTCCGGGGTCTCCCCACCCTCAGAGGAAAGAACTTCTTCCTCATGGCCAATCTCAATCTCTCCTGCTCTAGTTTCAAACCGTTGCTTCCAGTCCTATCCCCACAAGCTCTTGTAAACAGTCCCTCCCCAGGTTTCCTGTAGCCCCCTTTAGGAACTGGGAAGCTGCTGGCCACGCATCTTTTGATGCAGCCCAGGATACAGTTGGCCTTCTGGGCTGCGAGCACACATTACCAACTTGTGTCCAGGTTTTCATCCACCAGTACCCCCTAGTCCTCCTCCTCAGGACTGCTCTTAATCCACTCCTCACCCCACCTGTATTTGTGCTTGGAATTGCCCCAGCCCAGGTGCAGGACTTTGCACTTGGCCGTCTTGAACTTGCTGAGGTTTGCCTGTCCAGGTCTAGGAGGGAGGTCTAGGCACAAAATTGTCTGAAAAAACCCCAGTGCAAGAACATGGGAAGTGAAGCGTGTTTTGCAGTACGTAGGTCTTTCTCATTAGCTTGGAGAGTAAAAATGCTGGAGAGGACAAGCATTTCGAAGTTTTAAATCAGTAAAGCACCAGGCTGTAAGGTGCCCAGTGCTTAGAGCACTTTGAACTGTCACACTGCCAAACCTGCTCAAGGCAAGCTGAGCTAGGAGTGTGGAATGGCTCTAGAAAAAGCAGAGATGCTCTAACAAGATACCTTTTTTCCCCCCTTCTTTAATTTAGGTGACTTTGTGTGGTGTTTGGATCTGCTGAAGGGTTGTGTTAGATGGAGTGAATGGAAATAGAAATGGAATTCTTTTCTCGATTGTGATGTAGGTGAGGAGAGATTGTTTGCTTAGCTGGTTTGTCAATGCTCTTAGACCGAAAAACCAAATTTTGCTACTAACTTTTACGGCCTGAAGAATTTAAAATTTAGGTAACTGCCTTCTAAGTGTGATGTACAGAGATTACATAAATATGAAATAACCTAGAGAATGACAACCTGTAAGTAAACCACTGGGTGTATTGGCTGTGTCCCCAAGTAGCTACAAATGGAGAGGTACCAAACTTCTGTGGGGAGCTGGCTTTGAAAACGCCAACTCAATCTGAGCTGCTTTTTGTACGACCTTGGTCGTGTTCTTCACTTACAGGCTGCTAGTGTTGCAGGTCATGGCACAAACCAAAGGCCTGAGAAGTCAAGAGAAGGATTGTCATTGATTTCCATGGGCTTTGTCCGGTCTATTAGCCAATAATGGTGTTATCCTATTAAAACAAATTTAAAAAAAAAAAGGAATACAAAGGAAATAGAAAGCGTGCAGATGTTTGGATATTTCTCCCCCCTGGATTCATAGGACAGATCCCTGCATCAGTGTTTATATTCCTTAGCAACCACAAGTCGAGGGCTCTGTTTTTCTCCTGTGTCAGAACAGTTATTTCCTTGCCGTCTTTGTGTCTTATGAGCACGTTTAGAATGACGATTCTTTGGTGCTAAGTCTTAGATAACTCATGAAGCTTTGATAAATGTCCACATAGGGTGGTTGGTAATGAGAAATACCTCCTACCATCTGAAAAAGTCCTCTGCTTTTCTCCAAAATCTCTACACACCGAGGCTAAGCCGTGTTTGGGTATGTGTTAAAAAAACAACCACCAAACAGACCAAGAATAAAACCCCAAAAATTCACGTAGTGCAGAACCTCCTTGTTCTCTTCTTTCCTTCACTATTTCTTTCTCCCTTGAGGACTTCAGAAATGCTAAACCAGGATCCTTTTCAGGAGGACAGCAAAGAATTGCGACAGTCAACACCAAAATTCCACTCAGTTGCTGGTTTTGCAATTGCATCAATTTTAGTGCAAAGCGTAAATAACCCGGAGAAGCTGCCATCCAGCCTGGGATACTGTAATTTTTATGTTTTCAGAACATCCTAAAAGACTTGTGGAGTGCCCTATTTGAAGCACTGATTTGACATCTATTAAATATTAGTGTGGAAAATAAGATGCTGTCTAGAGAGGGCGTAGTTGGGAATAAGACTCCTAGAAGGGCCATAAGCTCAGCGGTGGGTGGTGGTGCAGCCCATGTCAAGTTTACCTTTATAGACTGGTTCTTGTTGGTCTGCACTGGTTCTCCTTGGCCATCAGGTGGCACCTGTGCACTTCCAGGGAGCGAACTCCCAACTTCAATAAAAATTCCAGCTCAAATCCTACTGGCGTATTTTATTCGACAGTAATCGCTTCACTGCCGGCGGTTTCGGAAACTCATAGTGAAGAGTCCCACCCCAACCACTTAGCTCCCTTCATTTCAGTTAAGGAGTTACATTTTGGCCAATAATGCTTATTTCTAGGTGGCGACAACACAATTAAAACGTGGTGCTGTCAAAATAGCATTGGGATGCAAAGGTGGGAATTTTAATGTGATGAATTGGAATGAGAAAATTGTGAAAAATGGCCGAGTGTGAGATCAGCCATTTGAGATAGAAGCAAATGGTTATTGCTAAGGAACCACCTTCCTGAGGGAACATGCTGGCTTTGGCAGTACGTTTGTGTCTGCAGAACACCCTGCACCCCGTCCATCGTCAGAGGTGCGCAGGAAGATCTCAGCAGTTCACAGGAGTTTGAATCTAGGATGGGAACACCCCCTGACACAGTTACTGCAAAGATCTGATGATCGTTGTCCTTGGCCTTGCAGGTTACTTGAGTCATTTCCTGACTCTCTGTCTTGGCTGTAAGCTTTTGGGAAAATTCACTCTTGTTTTTTTTTCTTCAGTGGCACCACATCAGAGCTACTGCTAAAGGAGTAGAATGGTGTCACTTGCTCCTCTCCCTCTCTTTTGAGGAAACTGCTTAATAAAACCTGGTGATGGTGTCTTTATTCAGAGTTCTAGGTGGATCTCCAGTAATGGGAGAACAGTGAAGAAAGGTACTGAAACAAGTACAAATCCTGCTGCCTACTCAAATAAAAATCAACAAACAGCAGCTGGGCTCAACTGTCTGCTGTTCATGCTTGTTGACCACCTCAGGGTTAGGAGGAGGATGGTGTTTTATGTCACTGCTTTCTGCTGGTGCTCATGTTTTTTTAATTTTTATTTTTTAAAGGGCTGGCTCATTACACTTCAGAGGCTGTCAGATGAAAGAAACAGGACATCCATATTATTCCTAATATTCATAGCAGCTGTCAAATGGTACTTTCTTAGAGCAAAAGGGTTCTGCAGAGTGACAGCTGTGGCTTGTACATGGTTGAAGGAACCCTCTGTGCTTAGAAGGTGATTTCACCCAGATATATGTGGCAGTCTTATTCACTGATTGACAACTTTATTTTATTTTTTTAATGTACCAGGGCTGTCTTCATTGCTTCTGTCTTTGCCTTTTTTCCAATCAAGCAGAAAGAAAAATCGTAATTATCTAGATATTCTAGCATGAACTTGAGAGAAACTTTCACAGTAACGTAATCCTGAAACGCGGTTGCTTGTTCCAGACTGTGTTCCTTTGATAGGATGTCTAATACAATGGAATGTTTTCTTTAGACATGCATCGAACACTCCTATGCTTTAAAAAAAAAAAAAGCCAGGAGTGATATTTTTTCAGATCACTTTGTCCCTGCTGTAGAAACTGCAATTGGATGGAGCAAGGATCAATAACGTATCCAGTTAATACAGTAGCGTACAAATGAAATGAATCATGAGAAATGAAATGACTTCTCCTGACAATCTTGAGATAAATGCCGTTCCATAATACCTTGGTCTTGTCAATCTGAATTTATATTATAGGCAAACAGTTGCTGACGTGAACTCTATTGTGTAAATCTCCCGGGAAGTGGTACTCGCTGGGATTTGCGCCGCGTGTTATTCCCTGGCCTCAGCCTTTATTACCCATTTTCATTTAGGGCAGGCAAAAGAGTTTGTTCTCCCCTGGCCTTGTGTGGCGTGCTGTTCCTTGCAAGGTCACCCACGTTTTAGCCTGGTGCAGAAGTGGCGTGGAATAAGGAATGATCCTGAAGGTGGAATGAGATAATGGACAAATGAAATTGTTGTTTCATTCTTGGCATTAAAACGCTTCTCAGTTGTGCTGACAACTGGTGCTAGGCTTGTGGTGTTTTTCATTGTGTATTTTGAAGCTCTTCTATTCAGCAGGGAATAATTTGCTGGTTTTGCATCTAGTTGTGTTCAAACTGCTGAAGATACCTTTTTGTTGTTAATTCTTCATCAGAGTTCGGCCTCTTACCATGAGAGGAAGTTTATCTCGACTTGAGCATTGATCTGTAAAGTCTTAATTTCTGGGCCTCGCTTCTATAAACACAAAAATTCATTGTGGTTATTCCTCTGTATCCTACTGCAAGCCAAATTTTACATTCAGCAGTTGCAACAGAATTAGGCTTCTGTTCCAGTAGGTTTTCTTCTCCTTAAGAGCCAAGTGTCTTCAGTTTGTGTTCAGATGATGTCTGTAGTAAAAAGAAATGATGACGCTTCTGAGAACGAACGTCCACGTGTGTTATCAGTCAGGGTGTGGATGAGCAAGATCCTGATATCAATCAGTTTTACAGTGGTTATCTGCCTGCAGACTTTACATGGCTCCAGAGATGATAGAGAATTCCTGATGCAGCCTTGAAGATGCTTCTGTCACGCTGAATATACCAGGAATCCAGGGAGACTACCTGAAGCGTGCAAATTCTCTCCTGGGTTACGTACCCCGTAATATCCTGTCTTATCTCAATATACTTCACAATTATGTGGTGTAACTGAGACTCTAAGATTGGAAAGCCTTTGGAAAAGGTTATTTTCTATTTGTAGAGGCTTATTAAATGTACCAGCTCGAGGTCCTGCCTCACTTTGTTGGTGACTGTTGTTTTAGTGTTTGGTTGGTGGTGGTTTTTTTCTGTATTGTATTACTTTGTGTGGTGGAGCATCTTTGCCTTGCTGTTGGCTAAGGCCTTTGAGATTCCAACCTAAAAGATGAGACTCTTCAGAAGCCGTGGAATCTGTCCTTTGATGTAAAAAGTTTCTGTAACGTTGACAAGAAGTTAGTCTCCAATGAAGGTTAAATGTTCCTCAACATACTTGAAGTAAAAAAAACCACACTGTGGGGAGAACGGAGGTGAATGCCATCCGTTTGTAGGGTGCTGCAGGGATACTCTGTATATTTATTATTTGATTATTTTTTATTTTTTCCTGAGACCATCTCTCATTTTGTCCTCGTCTCGTGTGTTTGAGAACATTGGCTCTGTCAGAACGTGTTCAAAGCACTGGCTTTCTTTTGTGTAGGCAATTGCTACGTGTGGCCGCTCCTCTCCTAATGACATTTCTAAACGCACTGTTGTTCTGTTTAATGCTAATCTGTGAATTCAGGTTGAAGCAAGGTCTGGTTTAATTGTGGCAGCCTCTTCTCCTCTGTAATCCTTATTCAAACAGATGCTGAGCCCTGCAGTTCCAAGAGCGAAAACTATGAATTTGTTGCTGAGATTTCTGGGCTTCTCTCCTTGCAGGTGGTCAAGGTGATGCTTTTTCATGAAGTATACTCACATCTGCCTGAATTCTGCAGTGCTGCAGGATCTTTGGGCATCATTTCAATTTTTTTTGTCTTCCCTTTCAGACTTTTCATTCCTCAGTCCCATTTTTCTCTGTCCTTCTTTCCTCTTGTACCTATAGCTCTGGTGGTTCCTTGAACTTCTTTCACATTTTGCTTTCTTTTGTATTTTTGTGTATTACATGGAAAAGCTCCTTAAAACAAATCCAATTTTCTTCTTTCATTTCAGAGAAGATCTATTTGGGTCATAACCAGGGTACATTTTGTCATCTATGTGCCACTTGGTACCAAAGATGGTGTGTTGGTTTTGATTTTTTTATTTTATATCTTTTTTTAAACTGAACTATTCCTTAGGCAGTGACAAACTGTTTGGCTGCTGCTGCGTCTAACTCTGTAATGTAACTTTCATAGGGCAATCAGAATGATGCATTATCTGTTGGAATAACAGGACAGATGGAAGTAAATCATGAGTTCTACAGGCCTGCCACACCTTGGAAATGCTGCTTTATTAGTGATGGATACGTATTGAATAAGGTTCTATTAATTCAGTCAGCAATTGATAAGAAGTTCTAGGAGGGATAGTTTTGTCTTGTTTTTTAGTACAGTTATTTTCTTCTCTTGTTGAACTCCTGATTCTCACTTTGAAAACAGCTTTATTCCTGTATCAAGTGAGTCTTGATTGTGCTGTGGTCATCCAAGGTATTTTATACTTCAGTGTTGGTGTCCCAGACAAGTTCCTCATCCTTTTTCCTTCTGCCTTATCTGAGACATGGTTCCAAGTCCTCAAAGAGACAGCCTCAGCCAAGTTCATTTTTATGATCCTGATTTGTGAAGCACGCCGGCTTTTGGTGCGGGTTTGTTTTTTTCATACATCACTAAATTTAAAGAAAAAAAATCATAAGCAGTTGTGCAAGCAGTAACAGTCCCTGGACTTGTACCTCTCCGTCAGCATATTCAGAGGAAGGAATTGCATTCACAGAAAGAATGATAAAATTGACTGTATCATCTAGACCACAAACAGCATTTTAATGGCATTTTAGTATTCATCAAAAGCTCTTAGCTCTGCACTTGCTCTTGTTTCGCTCCCGATTTGCATTCGTGCTGGAAAGCACTGCTTTAAAAATGGATGTCGAAAGTGCTTTTCTAACACTGTCAGCAATTAAGCTGCGAGAGTTAATTCCTCAGGAATTAAGTTATATTAATTAGTAAAGCCGAGGCAGAGGTTGGTCTAAGTAAGACAAACTGTAGAAAGATGGAAGTAAACACAGAAGGTAAGAAGACTCGCAAGACAAATTCAATAGATGGCATAATAAAACAGTTTATCCTCTGTATAGAATATGCCTGATTTTTTTTTTTTCCTTTATTTCCCTGAAGCATTGAGTATAAGTAACTGTTTATACAACCAGGCCGTGTTGTTGGGATGATTCTGGTTGATGCCGTGGAGCTGGAGGGAAAGGTGGAGGGAATAGTCGGCTGCTGATGCTTTTAGGGAGATCTCGTGCTGCAATATTGCCTAGAAATGATTAGCCATGGTTGGGAGAGCGTCTTTGGGATCCTGGTAATTACAAATGAAGGTTCCAAGCCATGTGCGAGTTTAGTGAAGTTCCTTGTTTCTGAGGGGTGCAGGAATTCTTAGGAGGGATTATCACATGGATTTCAGACTGGGAGGTAGTTGGAAAGATGCATATTCTTGATTCCCTGAAGTCGGTGGGGTAAGGATCTGAAGGTATATCTTTTTTTGCTTTGGGGGTGGCTGCAGATGAAGGTGCTTTTGGCTGGAACTTGATGTACTTTTTAGAATGCTGTGTTTTTTAGAACGCTGTCCTTGTGTTGGCATGGCTACCTTGTGCCCTGCTTACCCTTATCGGCTTGGCTCTGACTACACCTACCATAGGCAGCTGCAGGGATGATACAAATATTTAAAAATATTATTGAGAAAACAAATATTGTTTTTACTAATCTTCCCATGTAATCTAGCGTTGGTATAGAATCATAGAATTGTAGAATTGTCGGGGTTGGAAGGGACCTTGAAGATCATCTGATTCCAACCCCCTGCCATGGGCAGGGACACCTCCCACTAGAGCAGGTTGCCCAGAGCCACATCCAGCCTGGGCTTGAACACTTCCAGGGAGGAGGCTTCCACCACCTCTCTGGGCAACCTATTCCAAGGTCTCACCACCCTCCTGGGGAAGAACTTCTTCCTAACATCAATCTAAATCTTTCCTCCTCTAGTTTGGATCCGTTCCCCCTTGTCCTATCACTACCTGATATCCTAAAAAGCCCCTCCCCAGCTTTCTTGTAGGCCCCCTTCAGATCCTGGAAGGCCACCAGAAGGTCTCCTGGCAGCCTTCTCTCCTCCAGACTGAAGAACCCCAACTCTCTCAGCTTGTAATGCCCTTATGTCAAGTGAAGCCTTTAATTTGGATAAAGCTGCGTCAAAATTTTGTACTTAATTTTGTACCATGTGAAACAGGAAATTGTAACACCCTCCAAATACCACTGCTTTATTTAGTTTAATATTAAAAGACTACGACTGCTGATCTCTCTTGGTTTTACTTGCTCGTAGTAGATCAATGAAAGGGAAAGATTTTTCTCACGTAATATTTGGGCACATTTATAGATCTGCTCGGTTATCACCGAGACAACCTGAAAGCCTGACTAGTTCTCCTAATTATTCTTTGTCTCTTGCAGGAGGGATGAGCCTACTTTGTAATTCTGGGACTGCATAGAAAGCAAATCTTGCAGAAAGGCCTTGAAATCCCTGGGGTGTTTAAGTCTGTATGGGCTTAATGAAAGCATTTAAAGCCTGAAACTGCTGTGGAGTGCTGGATGGTTCTGAGGGAAGCTGCCCAGCTGAGCACACCTGCTTACTTAGCAAAAGTTGTTCTACTGAAGCACAAGTGGGAACAGTCTTAACCAGCATATTCTTTACATCTCTGTGCCTCTTTGGTTCTTTCCCAACTTACAGAATACCTGGAAGAATGAGATATTCCATAATAACCTGATCTTTGAATAACTTTTTACGTAAGTGGCCACTTCAAGAGCTTTTCTTCAGCTTCAGAGGATACCTTTGGAAGCTGGGGAAGGCATAAATCAACCATGATAGGATTTCCACCCCTGCCCTCAGGAGGTGATATGACTAACCTTGGTGGAAGCAGTTCTTTTAGCATCCCAATTGCTCTTCTGTAAGGAAATCTTTCTCTAGTTTAAGGCAGAAGCTTCTTTCCCCAGCCTGCACATAACTGTTTCAAGGCAGAGAACATTCTGGTGCTCAATATTCAGGGAGCTGAGGTCTGATCTATCCGTTTTCTCCCTCGTAATTTCATCCCACCAGCAGAATTTGCAGAAAAATGCAAATTCAAGCCTCTTGACTATCTGTGTTTTCCCTATGAGTGCACAGGTGAAAAAGGGTGTGGAGACTTACATTGGAAATGAAATTTCAGATGAAAATCAGGTGTAATTGGTGGAAGCTGCTTTGAAACTTTGATCGGATAACTCCTGAAAATTTTAGGTTCGTAAATAATATGCATGCAGGCTGTGTGACTAATTTATTTTTCTGGGTTTGATGAGAACCACTTGTAAACTGATTACAGATCTATGAAGGTGCAAATGGATTTAGAAACTAACTGTATTTTGAGCATTTTAGACCAGACTTTCACAACAGTACAGAAAGTGATTTTTCCACTATTGCCCTGCCAGTCATTTACTTTATTTCTCAATTTTTCAGTGTCCTTGGAAGATGGGCCAACTATAATCCTCTGTATTTTATATGCCGTGTTAGCATCTCTGTTTTCGACAGAGAAATTCTTATTTGCCTGATTGTCAATTGAATTTTTTCTCTCCAGGTATAATCCTGGTTTTATAAGTTCCTGCCAAACTGGCAGTAAGCTTTCTATAAAAATAAGCTGTTAAAATGATGGCTTAATGCCTGTTGCTGTGTTGAGAATCCAGTATTATGTGAAAGAATTTGAGATTTGACTGAAGCATAAGAATATTTTGAAAAAAATCCCCAACAAGAGAGCATAAACTCCCTCATCTTGATTAAAAGATTGTTTATAACTAATTTTGCAAACTCTTCCCCAGCTGCTCTGGAGATATTTCAGACGTTTTCCCCTCAAAAATACACCATTGACAGAACTGATGTTCATTTTGTGAAACTCGAACTTCGCTAAAACTGCCTCTTCTGGCAAAGATCCTCTCAAAGTTTTGCCGTTGATCTTTTGCATTTGTCTGCTTTATTTACTGCGTTTGTCTGTTGTTCTGATGAGGTTTTGGAACTGTCTGAATAGTTTTCTCTCCTATTTTTTTATGCTGCTACAAACTTTACTGTATCTGGTAATTTAAATTTAACAACTTGAGTAACATTTCCTTTTCATCCCTCTGGACTGGTTTGCATTGCTTTCATTCACCAGATGATTGTTGGCTGCACTGTGGTCATGGACGTGATATTTAACTCCCAGCCTGGACTGAACTGGAAGTGCTGTGTTTTTAAGCTCATGAAATCAGAATTATTTCACCTGGAGTTCTCTCATCCCTGACTTGAGTGAAGCAGTGTGGGTCAATGAACAGAAACCAAATCATTTTTTAAGGTAATCTTTGAAAGTGATCAGCACAGGCTTCAAATGCACGTAAAACTTTTCTCCCTACTCCACCGTATTTCCTTTTCTAGCTTTTTTGTGAACAGTTAAAATTAAGTTTCTGAGGTAGAAGTTGCACAAAAATAGCAAATGGAGGAGAAAACATTCTTTTATAATACTTTACATCCAGATCACACTTGTCTTCATGTCATCTGAAGATGCAGCTGTTCTTTCAGATAGTTGATTCATGTCACCCACAATTAAAATGTCCCTGCTATTTAAAAAATGCTTCTCAGCATGTCTAAAAGAGTTGTCGAAACAATGGCTTGTTCACAGTGAGAGAAAGGCTCTTGATGCTTTAGAGAAGACTGATGCAACGAGTTGATTAGAGAAATCTGGGTTTATCTGATTTCAGATGAAGTCATGTATTTTCTCGTATTTTAAGAGGGAGTTGAAAACCACATCTTCCTGCTTTGTAGCCAGAGATGGAAAGTTACACTCTCTTTGTGATTCCTGGCTTATACAACATATTTACAAGCATATTCCTCCTGATCTCGTTCAACGTTGCCATTTCTGGCTAACACTGTGTTGCTTGCCCCAAATGCATTGCTTCACTTGTTTGAGGTGCTCAGGAAAATAAAGGCCAGACTTTGCAAACTCCACACCTCTTCTTATTGACAAAGTGGCATCTTGTCTGACTATTACCGAGTCCTTCGAGGAAATCAACATCACGAGGCTTGTTCTTGCTTATTTAGTGATGCTTGTGCATTTCTGAAATAGTGGAGATAAAAGACTTTGTTCAAGAAGATAATTAAATCATTAAAACCAGTGAGATTCACACTGCACCAAGTGAGTGGGAGGTTTGTAGTTGATAGCAATGGGCTTGCAGGATCAGTAGTCACCCAAGTGCTTTTAAATCGGGTCCTAATTACAACTAGAAACATCCTGACTCTGTGTAGAAACCTTTCTCTCTGCTGGGGTAGAACATTGGTCCCTGTTTGTTTGGCTAGATAACCATCCTCC
>VWZK01007532.1:387-19243 GCA_013396935.1 Baryphthengus martii | reverse complement strand
TCATTTTTCAGGGCGAGGAAGGATGCAGTTGGCACCCGGAGCATCGTAGGCGCATGCAAGGGGATGGTCCTCGGAGAGATGCCGGATGAGATGGGCGAGGGGTGGGATGAAGTGGGCGGTGGTAGTGCTGGTGCTGGCGGGTTGACAACAGCCAGGAGCTGCGGGAGGTGATGGAGAGGAAGGGGGCTGCTGCTCCCAGGGCAATACGAGGAGCGGATGAGATGCCGGCAAGAGGTTCTACCAGGCAAGAATCCAGAGACCGGAGGAGACGGCGAGAGGCGCCTGCCCTACAAGGTGCGTATCCAGCTGCGCTTCCCCAGGGGAATTTTTGGGGACCCAAAAGCTCCTTGCTAACATCCGAGCCATGGCCCAGTCCTGTTGCGCTCGGGGCAGCCCACGGCGGGCGGGCGGTGCCGCACGCCTCTGTGCTTCGCTTTTTTCCTGCCTGTCATGACCCCGAGGACAAGCGTGGAACGCAAGGACGACAGGAGCAATTCCAGCTGCGTAACCCCCTTCCCTTTTCACCCAGCTCTGCTCCAACAAAACCAGCCGGGGACAAGGGAAAACGGGAGCAAAACTGGCAATGGGTGGAGGGATGCATCCTGCCCCTGAGACGAGGGGACAGAGAGGTGACACCGAGCGACAGGAGAAGACCTTTTCTGCAAGAGTTCCAGCTCCCGCGGTCACCCGGAGCCAGGAATCTTGCGGGATGGCGGAGGGAGCGTGGGATGAGCAGCCAGCGCGACGGGGCGCGGGGTCCGGCCCCAGTTCCCACTCACTCACCTATTAGCACTTCCCACTTGCCGCTGGCTTGCGTCACCTCGTAGGCGCAGCGCATCTCATTCATGCTGACGCCGCCCAGGATGAAGATGATGAGGCGGGGGCCGCTTCGGTACTCGCCGGGGGCCTTGTTCTTGTGCCAGTGGCCGTAGCGGGCACTAGAGAGAGGGAGAGGAGGCAGATGAAGCACGGGAAGCGATGGACTGTGTGTTGCGGCCACAGCTTCATTAAACGGGGAAGAGCGGCTGGAAAGTGCCCGGTGGAAAAGGAGCTGTGGGTGGTTGGCTGACAGTCGGCTGGAGATGAGGCAGAGAGCGCCCAGGTGGCCAAGAAGGTCACCAACATCCTGGCTCTGTCAGCACTGGTGTGGCCAGCAGGGCCAGGGCAGGGAACGTCCCCCTGGATTGGGCACTGGGGAGGGCGCCCCTTGAATCCTGGGGTCAGTTTTGGGTCCCTCACTCCCAGAAGGAAATTGAGGGGCTGGAGTGTGGCCAGAGAAGGGCAACGGAGCTGGGGAAGGGTCTGGAGCACAAGTCTGGTGAGGAACAGCTGAGGAAGCTGGGCTGGAGAAAAGGAGGCTCAGGGGAGACCTTCTCGGTCTCCACAACTCCCTGACAGGAGGCTGGAGGCAGGGGAATGTCAGGCTGTTCTCCCAAGGAACAAGCAACAAGACAAAACAGCCTCAAGTTGCCCCAGGGGAGGTTTAGGTTGGACCTGAGGAACAATTTCTTCCCCTCCAGGGTTGTCCAGGCCTCGCCCAGGTTGGAGTCCCCATCCCTGGAGGTGTTTCAAAGCCATGGAGATGTGGTGCTGAGGGACAGGGCTTAGTGGTGCCCTGGCAGTGCTGGGGGAACGGTTGGACTCAATGATCTCAACAGCGTCTTCCAACCAAAACAATTCTGGGATTCTCTAGAGGCGCCAACGCATCGGGGAGGAGGGACCCACCTGACGGCAGTGGTGCTGAAGGAGGCAGAGGAGCGGGTGGAGATGTACGGGTAGTGCTTGGTGTCCAGCTTGTCATCGATGGCGTCCTGTGGGCAGAGAGCCCCGGGTCGGGGGTCAGCGAGGAGCTGGGCACGGCCCTTGGCCTGAGAACCCATCTGTAGGGCTATGCCTGGGAGGACTGGCTCAACCGGGTCAGGATTCATTTGCATACATTTGCATAGCCTTACTTTTTGGAATCGTTTGGCTGCTTTCCTGTCAGAGTGCGCTTGAGGGGAGGAGAGCGGTGCTTGGCTGCTGTGGGGCAGGGGGTACAGGATTAGGATCATCCTGAGCTTGGGGATCTCTGTGGAGGGGGCCAAGGGAAAGCCCTCTCCTGGGAAACTCGGGAGCTGAGCTGGAGGCTTCACACTCAGGATCCAGTCCTGGGGTAAGGGACCTGCTCCTGCTTTCATCGGAGGTGGAGGGTTAATGTCATCGGAGAGATGCTGCTGCCCTGGGCAGAACCCTTGGGCCTGGGGAGGAGGTTTAGGGGTGCTCTGGACATGAAGCCACCCCAGAGGCATTTCCCCGGCCTGTGGCAGAGGAAGGCAGGAGCTGTGTGGAAACGGAGGGAGCTGCGGCTCAGCTTGTCATCAGGGCCTGGGAGCAGAGGTGGCACTGAACTGCGGTGACATTCCCCTCCCCAGACTGTCGCTCTGGCGGCTGTCTGTCTGTCTGAGCAGGTGGGAACTGTCTGTACTGGGAAGTAGTTCTGGTGCCCCAGACCAAATTGGAGGGGTGGTCAGGAGGAGGAAGGAGTCTGGAGGGTCAGGAAGAAGGGATCTAGGGGAAGCCAGAGCCTGGAGAAAATCACTTTTTGGCTCTTTCCAGTGCTCCTCCAGCACAGAGCTCGTGGGGTGGCTCCCTTGGGTATGGGCAGGGCTGTGCCTGTGGGCAGGGGTGATGGCACTGTGCCCATCCCCCGGCTTGGCTGGGACATGGGCACTGCTGTGACGATGCCCGTTGTCGTCGTCGTCGTGGTGCAACACAAGGAGCACCCACTTTGTCAGGACATTTTGTACTGCCAGGGTCATGCATCCCACGTGGGGCCGGCATCCACATGGGGGCCAGGAACAAAAACCCCAAATCTCCCAACCTTGCTGCGATCGCAGGCAGCGACCAGGCCGGAGGGGACATGTAGGGAAGAGGTGTCAGGGTTTGGGCTGGAAGCAGTCAGCTCTCCACAGCTCCCTTCTCCAGCAGTGCTGCTGCCCTGTTCCATCCACACCCAAGTCCTTCCAGGCTCACCTCCATGATGTCCTTAATCACAGGAGTCCACCGGGAGAGCTGGTAGGTCTGCTCGCTGATCCGCTCCTTCCGCTCCGGCTTGCTCCGGCGGCGCAGGGTGGACTGGGCAGGAAGAGAACAGGGACCCCCTGAGACATGGGGGCTCCGGCGGTGGGATCGAGGACACCCCAGAGGCGTGCCGGGGGCATCCCGGGGGATATGAGGGTGTCACGGTCCTCCCAAGGGGCAGGGAGGGGTGTGGGGAGCGGGAGGTGGACACTCACATCTGTGATGATGGGCACCCCGAGGTGGGCCATGTTGGTGATGATCTCACTGTCCTCTGCTGGGATCTGAGCATGTTGGATCAGCTTGTTCAGGTTCTCCTCGGTGATACCTGGAAGCGCAACGGGGAGATGGTGTCCTCCAGAGAAATGCCTCCCAGTGAGCACACAGCTCCCCCACTGTCACCTTAGGACACCTGGGCTGGTGGTGGTCAGGGAGATAGGGTTGAGCTTTCCTATCCAGCTTATCTTGGCCAAACCCTGAGCTGTGTGCCACCCAGGGCTGCCTGCACATCCTGACCACCCCTGCCCAGGTGTCCTCCTCACCGTTCTTCAGGAAGATGTAGAGCAAGATGATGCGGATCTTGTCATAGGTGCTGACGTTCCCATCCAGCAGGATGGGGACGATGGCCCTCATGGGATCCTTGATCTTTTCACCTTCAGCATCAGTGCCCATGGCCAGGTCCTGCAGAGAACACCAACGCTCATCACCCCTCAGCCCAGGGCTCAGTGCCGAGCTGTGGGGCAGGAGCTGCCAGCCCCAGTTGTCCCCACGGGCATGTGGGGGTGGAAATGTGGGGCTGGGAGAGCCGGTACCTGTTCGACTCGGCAGAGCTTGTCCACTGTGCCCTGGTAGTGCTTCATGCAGTCCTCGGCCAGGTGCAGGTGGGTTGAGTACTGGGGGAGACACGTGTGGTGTGGTCACCCTTGGGGCACTGGCAGCAGCTGGAGGTCCCCAACCACCACCCCGGCCATAGCCAGGGACCCTCTTGGGAGAGCTGCCGTCGCCCACTCCCCAGGTGGGCTCAGCACCAGCCACTCAGCACCGAGATCCCCCCTCCACCTCCTCGTACCTTGCTGAGCTCCTTCTGGTACTGTGGCATCTTCTTCAGCATCTGGGACAGGTCTCTCATGGTGGTCTGTGAAGGAAGGGGACACAGTCACTCACCCTCGGGGACTTAAGGGACTGTGAGCAGTGAGGGGGTGGCCCCAGCAAGGACTTCTGTCCTCATGTGAGCCTCTTGTAGGGGTTTGGTGGCACTGCCAGGTCTGTTCTGCTGTGGTCGAGGTGCAGGGAGGGGGTCTGCAGTTCGGCAAACTGGAGTGTCAGGGGGAGGAATCCCCCTCAGGACCTTCCTCTGGGTCCTCTGTGTGCTTGGCTGAGGCTGAGGTGGTGCTTTCAGCTTCTGGCCACCTTTACATTCTATTGCCACCAGGGTCCCCTCACTGCCACCAACTCATTGTCTTAGGAACTGGCCAGGGACAGAGGGATGGGCACGGACCCTGTGCCGGTGGCAAACTGATCCCCATGGTACAGTGCCTTCTGAAGCAACCCTGTGTCCCCAGTCATGGGCACAGGGCCAGCACCCCCCAGCCATCTTCCCGCATCAGGGACACGAGCACCCTTCGCCCTTTGCAGAGGTTCCCATCGGATGTCCCCAGGAGACTCCACCACATCCCAAGCCCACAGCCAAGCCCCCGAGGTGCCCGTCGCCAGCTCGGCACGCGCAGTCAGATCACCTTATCGCCCGTGTTCATTCTCTTGCTTGAAGAAAACTCCTTCAGGGACCTGGTCACCTCCCTGGGGAGAGGAGGAGGGCAAAGCTGTCAGTGGGGAGGGGACCTTAGCAGCGGGGTGGGGGGCAATGATGGGTCGAGGTCCCTCCCAGCTGGCAAACCTCCCGCAGGGACACTCACTGGGACACCTCAGCGATGTGTTTGTGGCGCAAGGTGACCCACAGGTCGTCGTCCTCGTCCAGGAGAACCTCCTTAATCCGGGCTTCCCCGATGCCGCTCGTCTCGTACCTGGGAAAAGAGCAGGGAATGTTACCGTGGGGACGGGGATCGGGGAAGAACGTGCTGGGGGGAGATGAAGGGACATGGCGAGGAGACGAGGGCTCTTTTTGGCTCTACCAGCAGCGAGATGAAGTTATTTCAACTCAGTTTCACATTCCGCCTTCTTGCAGCCCTTCAACTGCTAAATGCTGGGAAGGGGCCAAGGGTTGGAGGTTAGAAAAGCCCCTTGTGAATCAATCCTGCCCATCCCTCCTGCCATGCCGCAGGCAGCGTTGGCTCCGCCCAACTTGTGATGGATGGAGGGATGATGAGGCTCAGACTTCACGGCTGAGCTCCTAATTCCTGCCTGAGGGCTGAGCTCAGGGGGCCTTGGGGGGTTGCGGGGACGGCAGCGCCGTACTCACTTGTAGACGTCGTTCTCGATGGGCAGGAGGTCGTAGCTCATGGCCTGGAAGGTCAGCTCATGCAGCACTGGGGAAGCAGGGTCAAACCCACGGTCCAGGATGAGGAGCTGGGAGCGAGCCTTGTCCGGACCCTGTAGAGTCAGGGGAGCTGTCAGCAGCAGGACCAGGGCGAGTCGGGGCCGTTTCGGGGTCCCTGCTCGGGGTCTGTGACCACGGCATGGCAGAGCTCGAGCGGGACTTTGGGAGTGAAGCCCCAGTTGAGCATTCTCCCCTGGGGACCCTGGGGCCCTGCTCACCTCGCCCATGGTGGGGTCGTCAGCCTTGTAGGCGTCCAGCTTGTCCTGGATGAGCTGGGCCAGCATGGCATTGTCCTTGTAATCCCTGGGGGAGGCAGGAGGAGGGGTCAGCTCTCCGCGGTGGGTGGCACTCACCAGCACGGGATGGCAAGGAGCTGCTGGTTTCCCTGTGCAACATCCCTGGCTCGTGGGAGAGGGACCTGAGCAGGCTTTGTTGCCCATTTCCACTTGGAGTGCTCCACTTTCCCACTTGGATTTCAGGCTCCCATCCCCACCGCTCTCCAGAGAATCTTCAAGTGTGAGCCTGTTTTCACAAGGAAGGAGTCTGGATGTCTGTCCCACCATCTCTTCCACCCCACCACCTCCATCCCACCATCTCCTCCATCCCCACGCCTTCACCAGCACCAGACACAGCACGGCCTGTGCTCGGCACGGCCCCAGCTCCATCGTGTTGCTGCGGGAGAGGGTAGATCCCTGCGGGGGTGCCGACCGCGCCGCCCTTACCCCCTGTACCGCACGGCCGGGTACTCCTTCAGCGTGGCACAAAGCGTGGCGATCTGCTCGGCCAGGCGCTCCAGGATGGGGTTCTTCATCTGCGCCTTGTGGGGGCTGTAAAAGCTTTGGAAGGAGTCGGCCGAATCCAGGGAGTAAACCTGGGAGGTGCAGTGGGAGGGAGATTAGAAGGGATGTGCTGCAGGGGTATTCAGAGGAGAGCAGCCCTGCAGGACACCCCAGTGGGTTTGGAAACCAGGTCCCCAGCCGAGCTCCAGAGCTCAGTGATGCTCAGGCCATCCCCTGGGCTTTTGGCTGCCAGCTTTGGACCCTGATGATTCCCCAGCTCTGGCTCCATAACATGGTCCCTACCTATGTGTAGTCCCCCAGGGTAAGCAGAGGAGGCAGGAGGCCCCCGCTGCCCACAGTAGTCACCTGCTCCAAGGCAAGAACCAGAGACTCGGGGATGAGGGGGGACATCCTGCTCCCTGGCCAGGCCCCCAATAAAGACCAGAAGTCAATTTGGCTGCGTGTTGGGATGTCAAGAGGTCATCTCCTGCCTGCCTGCCTCCCCAGAAACACCGAGGCTTGAAGGGTTAATTGCACCAAGCAGGTCTGGTACCATCTGTCCCTCCCTGTCCCCATGTTCCCATGTTCTCAGCAGCGGCAGATGGCACAGGGCCAGCGCCCTTGGCCGGGGACCGTGCCAGGGGGGGCAGAGAGCCGGGCGGCGCAGCTGCCGGCACGGGGCCAAAGCGCAGCGCTCGCTAAATCCTCCGCAGCAGATCAGCCCCGAGTACTAATCGAAGGAGACAGGGAGGAAGGGCCGAGCAGGGCGCGAGGAGCCGGCCCAGGGAGAGGGGTGAGAGGCTGTTACACAAACCCGGCCGGGCTGGAGAAGGACCCAGAGCATTCCCCGGCTGTCTCACCCCGCTGGGGTGCCCAGCCCAGCCTCACCTGGGACTCGGAGGGCAGGAAGGCAATGTTGATCTCCGTCAGGGTTTTGATGACCTTGGCGGCACGGGATTTCACCAGCTCATTGAAGAGGGCGTCGGGACAGGCTGCGAGGGGAGGGAGAGGAGCAGGAGGGTAGCGCTCAGCGTCCCAGCATCCTTCGTCCCCATTTGCTCACACGTGTTTTAGCAACAAGGACTTTCCCTCCCCTCAGTTTCTTTCTCAGAGAAGGGCTGGTTGCCTGCGGCATCTGCCCCAGGGCACAGGGATCCGGCCGCCCTTTTGGGAGACTCTGATGGAAACCATCCACCTGCACCCGCAGCCGCCCAGTGCCGTGGGCAGGAGGGGGCTGTCACCCCACGGTTGGCTTTTTCTCCTTCTCTCTTGCCCAGGAGGTGCCAGTGGGGAGCTGGGGGTGCCTGGGCAATAGGGTGGGAGCTGCAAGCCCTGGGTACTCACAGTCAGTGAAGAAGACGTGGGCAGCTCGGTACTTGGAGGTGGGGGGATCCTTGAAGTCGTTGATGAGGGAGTGGATGGACTGCAAGAGAGAAGGGACCAGCTGGGCCGGGCTGGGTGGCACTGCAGGCACCTCAGCAGGGTCAGCCCAGCTCCTCCCGCCTGGCACAGGGCGAGCTCCATGCCTCGGGTTCCATCCCCGTGGCAGCACCACTGGACTCGCTGGAGCCAAGGTGCCCTCCCAGGGTGGACATCCCCCCACCTCGCCCCAGCTGAAGGCCATGCTCCCATGCTCCCTATGATCTCACCTTCTCGGAGGGGGTGATGAGATAGACGGCCTCCAGGCTGGGCAGCGGCTCCCGGCGCTTGTTGATGTCTTCCACAACTGGGGGGAGGGAGGAAAAACCAGTGTTTGTGGCAGGGATGGGCATGGGCAGGGGCACTCGGATACGAGGAGTTGTTGGCTACTCCACAGCAGAACAGGACCAGCCCTGCCAACCCCTCCGTGTCCANGAGCCAGTGGATTTAGCCACCTACTCCCATGATGCTGTAGTCTCCGTTGGTTCTCACATCCCTCACTGGAAGGGACTGCCCAGGGGTGATGCTCTGGTGGTAGCTGGGCTGGGGCAACCCCCTCACCGCCCTGAACAGCATCCAACGCACCACCTGGGCTTTCCTTCTCCTTTCCAGTGTTGCAGGGAGTTATTTAAAAAGCCGACGTCTTCTCGGATGGAGATACCACCCGGAGACAAGGTGTCTGGGCTCCTCCAGCCCCAGCAGCCAAGGAGAGGAGGCTGTGAAACATCAGCCTGGCACCAAGACAGCCGGCCAGGAGCGAGGGGAGGTAGTGTGTCTTCATCCCAGGTGGGATGGGACTGGGTGGGGGCCATCCCACCGCCTCAACTGGCTCCTGCCAGCCTGGGGATGACTTTGTGGGTTCTCCTGGTACAGAGGGAGGTTTTCCCCGTGAGAGGGGTGTCCGGGAGCTGGTTACTCACTTGTTATGCCCTCGGTCATGATGTCGGTCATCTTGCAGCAGGAGGAGAGCATGCGCATGCTGAGCTGGTCCACCACCAGCACCTGGGGAGAAGGGCTGTGAGCCGGGGGCATGGCGGGCAGCAGGGAAGCTACCCCTCCCCATCCCTTCCCCAGCCAGGGGGGTCCCTGCCTGCACCCTACCCCCTTCCCTGATACCTCCTCCCCACCTTCCTCGCCCTCCTCCTCCTCTCCTGGTCCCCCGAGGGTTTGGTGCTCACCTTCCATTCGCCCTTCTTCTTCACTTTCCGGATCACATCGTGCATAATCTCTGCAAGAAAGGGAGTATGGGAGGTTGGGGAGGATGAGCACCCCAAAGTCCCCTGCAGCACCCCGAGGCCCATCGGCGGCAGCAGCAGGGACCAAACACCTCTCCACCCTTGCGCAGGGCCATTGCGGCCCCAGCTCCTCCAGTGCCTTTCCTGGGGATGTGGGGAGAAGATGGGGGTTGTTTTGGGGTACTCAGGGAGAGGTGGTCACCCCCCCAGCCTTCTTTTTCTCTTGTGCTTGGCACTAACAGAACCCACACCAGTGGGGAGCCATGGGCTGGTGGAGGGTCAGGGGGTTCCCTTCGGGGAGCCCGGAGCCACCCCGCAAGTCTCAGCTCTAATCCGAAGCGCAGGGAAAACAACAGCGGCTTAAGAGCTCCTTTTAGAAACAAGAATCAAGCGGCCTGAGCCTGTTCCTTGTAATCCCCCACAATCCCATCTTGTCTCCCGAGGTCTCTTCCACTATGCAACCAGCTGGGATGGCAGCACTTGCGGGTCCCCCTGCAACCCAGGGACCCCTCAGGGCTGGGGCCACCCCCCATCCCTATTGCCACCACTACTGCCAGGCACAGACACCCCACCTCTGCCTGGGGCCAGCCTGCAGAGCTGCTCCTCACGGGGTGCAGGTTAAGGCCATGCGAGGAGGTGGCCCTGGAAGCAGGACAGGGATGATTTGGGTTGGAAGGGACCTCAAAGATCATCCAGGTCCCTTCCAACCCAAACCATTCTATGATTCTCTGTCACCTTTTGGGGCTGAGTTGCAGGAGGGTGGTTTCGAGCCCCACCAGAACAGGTACTTGCCCTCCTGCCAGACACACGTGCTGCCTAAACACCTTCACTGTGGGACATGAGGTGCCCTCAAAGCCCTGAAGGTCTCTTTTTGTCCTGGTATATGAACCATCACCCCTCTCAGAGCAGGGATCTGACCAGCCAAGCCCAGCAGAAAGGATCTGCATCTGTGAGCAGCCGCATCACATCCTCCTCCTCTCCCTCCTGGAGTGTTTTGCTCCCACCCTCCAGTCCCAGGGACAGGGATGGAAATGTCCAATTAAAACCCAGTTAAGAAATTATTCCAAGTTAAAACAAGCTGAGGTGTGGAGAGCCCGTTGTTGAGGGTGTCATGGGGAACTCTTCCCCTAAGGGAGTGACCCCAGGGGTGCTGGTCCCCCGGGTAAAGCTCCACTTGGGTTTATATGGAGCAGTTTGGGTCCCATTTTTAGAAGGCAGCTTGAGGGATGTGGGAGGAGGAGACTGCCCTGGGAGCACCCAGCCCTAGAAACACTTTCTTTTGGGTCATGCTGGCTTTGGGTGAAGCACCCCATCTCCCCACCTCTCCCACCCACTGGGGATTTGCACTGGTTCAAGCAGCTCAGGACCCTGTGCCACATGGAATATTCTCACCAGGAGAGCAGAGGTGCCCCGTCCAGCTCAGCCCTGGCCCCCCAGGGTGATGCTCCCCAGGGTTTCCCTGCTGCTGGGCTCATTCACCATCCCACCATCCAAACACCCTGCAAGGATTTCCTGGGCTGAGCGAGGCTGTAACACCCCGTGAGGCTCAGAGCCGTGGCACTGGGGTGGGGACTGGCACCAGCAGGGATAAAACAGGAGCCTGTGAGCGGTGCTGGTCCGTCTGTCCTGCTGCAAAACTTGGGAGACAGCTGCTTCTACTGCTGCACATCCATCTCCTTCCCAAGGACACCTCTCTCGGGGGAGCCCCAGAAGGATGCTGGCCATGAACTCAGGGTCCTGCCTGACCTTGGACACATCCCGGAGCCCCTCCACTGGGACAAGGGGTGCAGGACATCTCTGGGCCACAGGGAGGGGATGGAGGGGGAGTGGGTAAAGTTGAGGTGGGGTCTGTACCCTGTGAGCACCTGAGCTGGGTGCTGGTCACCCACACAGCACAAAAAGCGTGCTAGGAATTGTCCTCCGCCATGGGCTGCATCCTCGGTCCTGCTCTCTGGTCCTGGCTGGTGCTGGAGCAGGGATGGGAAGGTAGGATGCTAGCACATTCCTCCCCCTCCTCCTCCTCTCATTACTCATGTTTGGCTCCTTCCCTGGAGCAAGGATCCAGGAATCTCAGCAGTGTTCACAAGGCAGTGCGCCCGTGCCCTCCATCCCACACCAATCACCCAGCGCAAACCCCAGGGCAAGTAAAGGCCAGAGGGACCGTTGCCGTGCCCTACGTGCCTGCCAGGAAGGGGTCAGGGGCTGGCTGGGAGCAGCCAGTATGAACTCCTGCCCCTGTGATGGAAATTCTGCCTTGTTTCTAGAAGGAAGTAAGGAGGAGGCTGGGAGCGAGTGTCCCGAGGTGCAGGAGAAGGTGCAAGGTTCCTGCGCTTGGCTGGCGCGGTGGTCCCAACACCCTCCGTTGGCTGCGGGGAGGAGGGGATGGGGACTCGGAGCAGGGCAGCCCAAGAAGGGCTCCCTGAAGAGCTGCCCTGGCCAGACCTGAGCTGCTCCTCATTGGGACAGGGGGTGTTTTGCTCTCAGAGCCTGGCTTTGCAGGAACGCCCTGTTCTGCCCATGTACAGGTTGAACCGGGTGGGTGTGACGGGGGGAACATCTGCCCAGCTGTGCGCCCCTCGGTACCCAAAGTGCTGTCACAACCCCAGCTTGATCCTGGCACCAAGATGGGCCTCCCAGAGCAGACGCTGGGCACCTCGGAGGGTAGATTGCTCTGAGCTTTGTGGTTTCAGGGTGTTCACTCCCTGGTCAGAGGTGGGCTTCCATCAGCACCAGGGACCAGCCCTGCTCCCAGCCTGCTAAACTGCCCTGCCCTGGGCTGGGCTGCAGCCAGGCACAGCCCTGCCCTAAACCAGTGTGCTCTCCTGCCTTCACCATGGCTCAAGGTCAAAGTTCTGCTCTTCCACCGCCTGCCAGGAACAGCTCAGGGTCGGGAAAGAGGTGGATTATCCTCCAGAACATCCTCCAAAAAGGCTCCAGGACCCTGGCAAATCCAGGAGGCCAGGAGACACGAACCTGAGCAAAAGCCTGAGAGTGCAGTGTCCTGTGTGGAGGGGACGTGGTCATGACCTGCACCTTCCAGGAGTCCTCCCATTAAACCTCCTAGTTAGCGAAGAGTGGTTGGAGCATCTAGGTGGCCCAAGAGGGCAACACTAAAAGCCGTGGGTGGCCAAAGCTGGCACAGAAAGGGGGAAGATGTGGGAAATTTGTGTTCAAAAGGTACAGCCCAACAGGGTACAGCCGCTCCTTGGGGCTGTTCTGGCTAATGTGGCTGCTTGAAGTGGAGCTGGGGATGCAAGACCAAAGGCTTGGTCAAGGCCAGAGCTGAGAAGACACAGACTCTTCCAGTTTCTAATCGGCTCCTCTGGAAGGGCATGTCTAGCGAGGAGGAGGAGGGGCGCCAGCACGCATGAGCTATCCAGGACGTGCGAAGCCAGGGCAGGCATCCTTGAGTCAGCTCTGCACTCACTTATAGGACCAGCAAGAGACTCCCAGGGGAAACAGCAACTCCCCTGCTCCCCAAGGTCCTCAAGTCCAGCCTGGTTGCCTCCCAGGAAGCGGTGCTCTCACGTCCCCGCATTAGCAGGTCAGACGTTGCCACCCGTGTCCCCACACGGTCTGGCCAGTCAGAGCTTTTGGGCTCTAACGTCAGTCAGTGACGCTCACAGTCAATCTTCTCATCTTGGAGATAAACCAGGTTTCAGGGGAAAAAAAATATGCATATGAGTATCTCATCCAGTGTCTTCAACACTCGGCTTGTCTGGACCTACCACGCTGCACGTTTCCTTCAGGCTGGAAGAATTTTAATTACCATTGCTCCCAAGAACAGACAATACAGACAGCTCTGGACTTATCCTCCAACACAGAGACACCACCAGTGCCTATGGGACAAGGAAGCACATCCCACCCACAAACGGAGCACCTCCAGTGTCCTACAGCACAACCACGCCGATGACGTGCTTGAGAGCAACCCCCTCCCCCAGCCCACCACCCATAGTCAGGCTTGTTCTCGGGGTGACACATGGCGTGACAATGACCCACAGCACGGTTTGCAAGCAGGGCCAAAAGCTGGTGACACGGTGGCCTAGTAGGATCAGAGCCCATACATCGCTCCAAGAGGCTTAGGCCACGTTATTTATACTGAGCTAGCTGGACAGCCTTTCTCCAGGCCTGCCTTGCCACGCTTGCTCATGGCAACAGCAACAGGCTCCTTGTCTCCAATTGATCTGGGGGAAGAGGAACCAACCCTGCCATCACCTGTGCCCACACCGACAAAGCTGTGACCAAGCACAGCCTGCACTGAGATGGATCACTGGGATGCCCCAAGCCTGTCATCCTGCTTCAGAAAGAGCCCGAAGCCTTAATGAGTAGACCTCACCTCTGCTGGTTGGTGGAAGCAGTAAAACCTTGTCCTGGTCCCCACCCCACCGTGAAGCACCAGGATGGGTGAGGGATGCTGCAGCCAGGGGCTATTTCTGCTCCTGCCTGGCCTGTGCCAGCAGCGATGGCCAAGTCTTTTCCCCCCGGAGCAATGCTGGAGGACAAACTCCTGTCCTTCAGAAGTGCTCCTTTGCTGCCACATCCCAGGACCTCACGGGCTGCACACCTTGGCCTGATGTGGAACTGGAAGATGTAGCTGCTTTAGGGATGGGCAACAGGCTGCAAGAACTGCCCAAGGTCCTACAAGAGATGGGTGGTCCTAACCACGGGCTTTTCGCTGTCACAGGCAGGGCTCAGCCTGTTCACTCTCCTCATGTGTCCTCTGTTTCGGGATCCAAAATCCCAGAGCAGCTCTGGAGAGCCTGATGACAGAAATCCAAGGTGAGGTTTGTTCGAGACCCACTTCTCTTGAAAAGCTGTCACGATGCATCTCCAAGACGATCGTGTTTGGCTTTGGGTTGGCTTGGTAACTGCTTTTTTTGCTGGTTCATTAACTAATTGCTCAAGACACTGTGAATGCTACATAGATACAACCACATCTGAATGTTGTGGAGCACATATCGACCTCTGAACATCCTCAGCTGGGGCTCTCTAGGTGCCAGTGCACCATTCCCAAGCAGTCCTCAGTAGAACAGGACCAGAGGATGGCAGGAAGGCCATCAACCACTTCAGGACATAGAGAATAAGTTCAGTTATGGAAGGCAAGGCCCAGCTGATGACCTTCAGTGCAGCTAAGAGGCATCACAAGGATGATATGAATCTGGAGACCACCGTGTCCATAAATCAAGGGGCCAGTTTCTCTTCTGTGGTGCCCAGTGATAGGACAAGGAATAACAGGTACAAGCTGGAACACAGGAGGTTCCACCTCAACATGAGGAGAAACTTCTTTCCTGTGAGGGTGACAGAGCCTGGAACAGATTGCCCAGAGAGGTTGTGGAGTCTCCTTCTCTGGAGACTTTCAAAACCCGCCTGGATGTGTTCCTGTGTGGTCTGCCCTGGGTGATCCTGCTCTGGCAGGGGGGTTGGGCTCGATCTCCAGAGGTCCCTTCCAACCCCTAACATTCTAGGATTCTGTGATTCTATGATCAAGCAAGTTTCAAGCATCTCCCCTCCAGCAGTTCATGTTCTAAACACCTGTTTTTCTCACTGGATTATTTCCGGTGCCCACATAGACAACCTCAACCTTTCTGGAGGACACGTTCCTCACGTAGGAACCTGCTGGTGGTACAGCCCAGCTGCACTAAGTCCTGCATGGGCAGAACTGCCCAGGCTCAGCTTCATCCCTTCCTTCCCAAGCCTGGGTGAGGTGAACTTTGGTATTTTCACATCCAGAGCAGCACGGCACATCTCCCTGACAGCCGCTGGTGGAACAGGCCACGTGTCAAGGCCACACCGAATGGTGTTTGTGCTACTCTGGGGAGCTGCTCAGTGCTGCTGGGGCTGTAGCTTCAAGGATTAGTAGCAGTAATCGTAGTAACCTGTGATTAATTCCTCCTCTTCCTATTTGCACTGCTCTCATGAAGGGTGGCCGCAGTCATACCTGCCGGCCAAAGCCACGGGAAACCTGCATAGCATGCAGAAGAGGAGGAGAGACACTTGGAGATCATTCAAGATCTCCTTAGAAATGTTAGAACAAGAACACACCCAAACGAAAAAAAAAAAAAAACAAAAAGGGAAATGAAATGCACGATCACGCCCACAAATCACCCTCATTGACTGCACTGGAGAAATGGGGTAAAATTCCCCAGGGCTCTCCCTGTGGGATCAACTCCTGGCACAGTTTCCTCAGGTCTGCGTGAGGATCTGGGAGTCGAGCAGAGCTCCTGCAGCTGGGTAGACCCAACGGGCTGCAGATCACATCAGGTCCCTTTTGAAGGCATCACCCTTCGCTAACGCTTGTCCTCTTCCACCGCACGTTTCCATCCACAGCAGAGATGTTGTACCCGGCTGTTGGTGTAGCCAGTTGGAGATGCTCCAGTGCCACAAGGTGCTGAGGGCTATTCTGCAGCAGGACAGCGTGCACAGGGTGTCACAGCGTCCCAGAGGGGAGGTGACCCTCTCCCAGGGGTAAGTCACACTCTCCCAAATGTGCAGCTGTGACCTTCTGAGGCGGTTCTTTTCTGCCTTGAACCAAAAGAGACCAAAACACCAACAAATTTGGGTTCTTCGGGCTCAGCTTGGTGGGAATCCAGGCTGGGCTGGTCTCCTGTACCCACACGGACACCAGGGACAGGCTGAAGGGTGGCTGCTGTGTGACTGAACTAGTCCAACTCTGGCCTTTGCTGCTCCCTTAGTGGCACAACATCAAACCATCCAATGGGCTCCATAAGCGACCCTCTAGCACACGTGTCATCGCGTGGGTGGGCACATCCGTGTGTTTGTGCGTGTCCACAGGCAACGGGGAAGCCCATAAATGAATGCACCTTCAGCTTGATCTATTTTTGCACTCTCCAAAACACAAAAGCCAAGTTCCTTCCCGCACCGTGAGTTGGTGGACACAGTATCTGCTTCTCAGCGTGCAACTAAAAGCCAGGTGATGACGATCCTCTCTTTAAATGTGATTATTTTGTGCGAAGAGGGAGGCAGTCTCTGCTGGGACATTCTTCCTAAGAGGTGTAGGGCAATTAGATCTCGACTTTACTTTTCCTGTTGTTTTTTTAAGAGGGAAAGAGTCTTAAGTCCTCGGCATCAGCGGCTTTCTCAACCTTCTTGACACACAGACACTGGTGAGTGGATGTAGACCTGCCAAAGCGAAGTGTGTCATTCTTGGTAACCTTCCACGGTCACATATGGGCAAGCATTTCTCAGTCCCTGGTGTAGACCATCGTTTGGAGACTGAAATTGCTCCGCAACGTCTGTGAAAGTGAGCCCGGAATTTTACTTATTTTTTTTTCAAGATTTTTCCAACTTAGAGATGATGCTGGAGGCGAGACAGGCCCTGGTGACAGGGCTAAAGGCCCCAGCAGAGGCTCTGCCAAGCGCCCGCTCCTGTGCCCACAGGTCAGGCAGGTGGCACATGCTGCCCTCAGGACTCCCTAGAGTTGGGGATTGGGAGGGTGGGAGCCCAGGAAGGGACTGGTTTCAGGATCTGCTCCCAGCCACAGGGGACAGGGCGCAGAAACTCTCTCCTCCCCACCCATCCACTTCATCGCCACGCTGAGGTCATGGCAGGGCTGGAGGTTCTGCCTCAGTGCAGGCAGGAGGACACAACGTACATCCCTGCGATGGTCCCACCCTGCACCCTTCTCTGCTCGGCAGAGACCGTGCCAGACCTGGCTCTGGGGCAGCACACAAGCCTTGTCCCCTGAGACAGGCTCAGACCATCTTCAATGGGCAGCATCTGGCCCTCAACGTCTCCCTGTGCCCTCAGCCAAGGGGTGGTGAGAGGGGTGAGGTGCCCCAAGGGGTGACTCATTCACCAGCAACCCTGCAGCAGGTCCCTGGGGCCCTTGGCCGTGCCATGAGGCTGGCAGCGCCCGGCAGCCCTGCCCGTGCCTCCTCCCTGGCCCGGGAGGTGCCGCTCAGCATGAGCCCGAGTTCCTGAGTCATCACATCTCACACGGGCCAGGCAGAGGTGGCCCTTCAAGATACCTCTCGATGGTACAGATGGGGACGCTGAGTGACAGGGGACGGCAGCAAGTGCTGTACGTGGGTGCCGAGGGCCTACCGGACCTGGTCCAGGCAGGATTTAAGCATGGGGCTCCTCGGTGTGGCTCTGGCAGGCGGCACCTGAGCACAGGTCACCTCTGCGGGAGGCTGTCTAGGCGAGGATGCTCCGTGGGAGGACCGGCTGGTGTCCTGGGGGAAAGGTGTTTACTGGGTGTCTCAGGAAGGGAGCAGGGCGCTCCCTTATCCCAGGGCGGCTCTGCTTCTCCCAACTGTCCGTGACACCAACGTGAGCAAAAGGAAGCCCTTGGGGAGGGTTCTCTCCTCCTGTAGGTGAAGAGGTCCAGGGGTTTTCAGATCCAGCACCAGTACCATCATCTCCGTATGCTCCGGCTACGTGTCTTGCACCAGCTGGCCGTGGTGGCAGGAGCTGCACAGGTGTCACCTCTGCAGCACGGCCCATCTGGCCTTACCGGTGAAGGTTCAGTGAAGTAAACCCAGCCTCCTCCTCCTCCTCTCCACTGCAGGGTGTTGCAGGAGAGCGGGGATCAAGCTGGGCAGGGGAAGCTCGGGACTGGCTGCACCGAGAAGATCCAAGGAGGCCTTGGGGCAAGAAAGGATGGGAGGAGTGTCCACATGGTGGGGGTTAGATGACGATTTGGGGATGGGTGACCTCAGAGGCAGGACCAGCCCCCACGTGTGGGTGAGATTTGTCTAACCAGCACCAGAGCAAAGAGACTGGTTCTCCAGTGGGGCCCCAGAGGGAACAGAAGACACACCATCAGGACCTGGTCCTCAAGCATCCCCTCTGGGCCCGAACGCACTCAGTTCTGACCCCAGCCAGATAAAAGCAAGTCCTGGAGGGATGCAGCCATCGCTGCTGGATACCGCAGGGAGGTGCAGGGACAACCCCCTCACCACGCACCCCGCAGCACTGGGGGATGACAATCCGGTTCTGTCCATCTCCTGCAACGCTCGCCCACCTCCTTCTTCCTGCCTACCTCACGAGGGGCCTGCAAAACCCATCTTGTTATGGCACCAGCTGGTCAGAAGAATAATCCGGGTCTGGAGGGACGCCAGGGCAGAATGCAGCTCCGGAGGGGGGGCCGGCGGAGTGAGCCATGGCAACGCGGCAGCATCCCTCCTTCCTTCTTTCCCCTCCTTCCTTTCCTTCCTAGCAGAGATACCCTGCCCCAGGGATCAGCCTCTGGCTTGGACCTCCTGCTCCTTCTGAGCAAGCACCTTCTCCTGCAGGCAAATCTTCAGGAACCCACTGCCCAAGAGCAGGCTGGCGCAGGGACGGAGAGCCAAGGAAACCCTGTGCTACCGCATCGGTGCCCAGGGACAGGCACCCTGCAGACCCGTCCCAACTCCGAGGGAAGCAGCTCCAGCTGAAAATGGCACTTCAAAGCAAGAACGGACCCAGCAAGACCAGGAGCTTCCCACCGCAGCTTGAGGACAACCTCAGGCAGGGCTGGACCCCCGACGGGTGCTCCTGTCCCTCGCTCCTCTGCAGCATTTTGCCTGCACAAGCCCCGGTCTCTCCTCCCAGCCACCCACGCTTCCCCCACAGCCCCGCTACGGCACCAGCACCCCGCCACCAGTTACCACCTTCAGTCTGGAATGGTATTTTTCAGGGAAGAAGAGAGAATTGGCTACTAAACCCCGAAGGGAAGGACCGAGCCAGATTTCCATGATGCTGCCTTGAACCCCCCCACGTGTGTCTGTGCTCTCTCCCAGTCTGTTCCAGTGCAGACAATGAATGAAAATAAGGGACGCGTCACCGGTCCCTGTCCCCTCCTCAGTGACAGGATGAGCCGGATGAGGCCCTGCTGGGGGCTGCGTGGGCGGTTGGTTCAGATTCCCCC
>VWZK01007525.1:0-18499 GCA_013396935.1 Baryphthengus martii | reverse complement strand
AGCAGGTCTAGGGAAGTTCTCCTCCCCCTCTACTCTGCCCTGCTGAGACCACACCTGGAATACTGTGTCCAGTTTTGGGCTCCCCAATTCAAGAGAGACAAGGACCTACTGGAGAGAATCCAATGGAGAGCTATGAGGATGATGAAGGGACTAGAACATCTCTCCTATGAAGAGAGACTGAGTGAACTGGGGCTGTTTAGCCTTGAAAGGAGACAGCTGAGAGGGGATCTTATTAATGTCTGTAAATATCTGAGGGGTGGGTGTCAAGAGAAAGGGGACAATCTCTTTTCAGTGATGCCCAGCAATAGAAAAAGAAGTAATGGGTTTAAGTTAGAACATAGGAATTTCCACCTCAACACAAGGAAACACTTTTTCACAATGAGGGTGACGGAGCACGGGAACAAGCTGCCCAGAGAGGTTGTGGAGTCTCCTCTGGAGACTTTCAAAACCCGCCTGGATGTGTTCCTGTGTGGCCTGCCCTAGGTGATCCTGTTCTGGCAGGGGGATTGGACTAGATGATCTCTAGAGGTCCCTTCCAACCCCTAACATTCTATGATTCTATGATTCTAACTAGGAGGAGGCTGAAGGAGAAATAAATTGGTATTTCCACAAATAAGCTATATATGCAAAGAGAAAACAGAGAAGTAGATACTGCACATACTCAAGAGAACCTGAAAAAATCCTATAGGAGAGTCAATTCTGAGAAAAGGGATTTTATTGTGGTGTTTACTGCTTGGTTTAGAACTGTATACAATTTATGCTGTCTAAAACTAGGGCACATATGATAAAATCTTTGCAGAGCATCACGTACACTCTATGTCCCAGGGATGTTGAACTGTGAATCACCAAGGCTGGGACTGCAAAAAGAGGGTGCTTAATGATGCTTTCCAAAGTGTTCTGGAAGTCTGTTCTAGTTCTGGGAACTCAGGGCCACTGAAACACGAGGTGCTATAGAGGGCTAACAGGATGCCGTGTCCAGGAAAACATCAGAGATGCCAAATCAGGAGACAGAACTCTACCCCACCCAGACTTAGGTCCAGCTGCTGAAATCCATACAAGTCTGATGAGCATCTGCAAGGGAAGTCTGATCAGCACTGTGACACTGAGGCTCCTTAACAGTGAACAAACAGTGGCCACCCTAACTAATAAGATTTCAAACATGCTGTTGGAGAGCTGCCAGTGACAGCAAATGGAGCACTAGTTCAGCCTAAAATAGGGTTCAATTTCTTTTTAATTGCTTCTGGCATTCCTGAATACAAAATTCATTGCCAATTTTAGGCTGAGGGTTTTTCATTTTGAGTACTGTCTAATAACAATGTTTTATTTGGGAATGCAGAAGGATCCAATATGTGACCTCTGCAGTCTTACTTAAGAAGCCAGTGTTGGCCACAGTTCTGTAATAGTCTGTAATTGCTATGTGCTGGATTTGATGATAAAGTTCCAAAATATAAGAAACTTATATTAAAATGAGTTCCTCATGTGTCCAAGTCAGCTAAATACATTCTCTTAGAGCTGTTTGGGAAACGAGTGTTAGCCAAAGTGCATTAGCCAACCCTTTTGCAAATGATAAAAAAAATATGGAGATAATCCTTTCCCAAAACTACATGTCTGAATGGAAACAAAGGGATGGCTTCATGTACCATTTCTTCTCGGACGACGCATAAAATAGCATAAAAAGATATTATCTTAATTCTGGAAAACAAATGGCTGGAAATTCAATTACTACATGAAGATTCATGCATCCTGTTTACTGAAATGTTCAGCATTTAAGGAAAAAGTTGTGGGACTTTTTAATGAAAAAAAATCCATAATATTGCTAATGCTAAAATTATGCTTGGTGTTTATCATGAATTGGTAACTCAAGCATAATATATCAAATTTGAAAATATAATTTCAGTATTAGCTAACTGTAAGTACTCTGACATAGGAACATATACTGGAAAGGACTGTGTGTGGTCAAATTTTCTCTACTATGGTCACCCATTTCCTAACATCCCTACTATTTAAGTTTTATTCTAAAAGTATAAGAAGATGCATTGCTCCTTTATATCGGTAACTCCAAAATCTTATAGGTATCTTCCTGAGACTAGGCAACCTGGGAACTCTTTACTGGTACTCAACAAACTTGATAGTCTTGTTGCTTTTCCCTGTTCCTAGGGAAGTTGTCAAGGTTACAAATTTTATTATGCACCTATGGCTTAAGGGAATATTTCATTTGCTAGACATATCAAAACGTTTTGAGTCTGAGTTGTTTTCAGTTTGTATACGTATGTGTATGTATACATGTAGGTATGTATGTATTTATACATATACAGTCATATTCTGGCAAAAATCCAGAAGTTGTAGTTTCAAACTTCTACCTTGTTGATTCATTGAATGACAGTCTGGGACTGGAACACAGTGCCAAGAAGGAAGCTTTAGGAAAGTTTAAAATGTGTTCAATAACCCCTGCAGCAGACAGAAAATGGGTTGTTTTAACATACTGAGCCTTTGTCAGGTGGAGCAATGATGCTGTATGACTGGCAGTGCATAGGAACACCAACCTCACCCTAGTCTAATCTGTTTGACCACCAGTTTGCTTTTTGTCTCCATCTCTCTTTTCAGGAAAATAGTGGCCAATAACGTGAGAATCACTAAGTTCTTCTTACAGAGACTGTTACTCCAGCTAAGAATGATCTCCCCCTGTCCCGAAGTCCATTAAGTGACTATGGAAGGCAAAGACAGTTTTCTCCTCTTCTGCTTGCCAGTTAAGAGTTTCAGCAGTCCCAGTCAGGTTGCTGATATATCACCAGGACCACAGACTGATTGATCTTCTCATTCAAGAAGCCTGGAACTTGCTTACTTGATAAATGAACAGTATCCCAAACCAGCCCTTCCTCCTTCTTGCTGCTGTGGTTATCAAACAGCTTTAAAGCTTTACTTTGGCTTGAGAAGCTAAACAGAGTCCTGTTTCTTAGGGAAAAGTTCTATAAAGGGCTTTGCTTCGGGTGGAGGAGGGACAGGTTTCCTTTGATGTTTAGCAGCTGGTACTTTCCAGGTGGCTAAACTTCAAAGGCAAGTGTTAGGATCTTCCTCCAACCTGGCTCATCAGTTCTTTGTAGATAGTTAGGCTCATTTAATGTTTCACTTTACTTGGAATGCTAAATTGGAAGCCATAAACTCCAGATGGCCTTTAAAATATGTACCATACTTCTACCTGAAAGGGGCCTGCCTGCCTGCAGAGCATTGATGAGGCAGGTGGCACCTCCTTCTGAGCAGAAAGAATGTATTTTCAGCCCTGACCTCTTGTGATCCCAGTAAGTCACGTTACTCCAGTTTCTCCTTAATTTCTCCACCTGTGAAGCATGTGTGTTGGTATTTCCCTGTCTGACAGGACCGCCATGAGGCTGCATTTTTGGAATGAAAAAACAAGTTTGAGATCATCAGTCAATAGACAAACCCAGGTGATCACCAATTATAAAATACCTGTCCCAAATGGTCTGCCTCCCCCAGGGATGTTGACAAGAGCTAATAGCTTTAGCTGGTAGTTAAGAGTTGGTAAACTGAATTGCTACAGGATCTTAGAGCAACTAAGGAGACAAATGCTGTTCATCTGAATATTTGAACTCTGATGTCAAATGTAGATGGCAACATCTCTGTTATCTGTGCTACCAATGAACATGGGCTGAATTTTTCTATAGCAAATTTCTACTTCCCTCATTCTGAAGTTTTTCTGACTGGTGAACCACGTTGCACTTTCAGGCCCAAGATTGAGTGTGATATTACTGAAGTCTGGGTTTGAGGGTGAGAGAGAAGTTAATATGATAGTGTACTTGTCCCTGCTATGAGAGTTATAGGCCACGTCTTTGTATTTCCTCATTTAATCAAATTCTCAGAAATTCTCATGGCATGCAAATGGATCTGTTTGATAGAGCCCACTCAGCCACTTTAAGAGGCAGAACATAAATTTTACTTAACAAACGTTTTGATCTCATGCAACTTTTTTTTTTTTTTTTTTAAATTAAAACTACAATGTTATCCTGAAACATATGGAAATTCTGGAAATTAACATAAACATTCCTACTTTAGCCAAAATGCAATGCTTAGAATTACCATACAATCTAACTGCTCATGAGTGCACAGTTTCTCTGCTGCTATGTGTCATCACTCTGCATAATTTTCATTAATTTTCGGAGACCATTCATAAATGTTACGTTGTAATTAATATCCACACTTGATAATATTAAACTACAGTTGATGCTACAAAAGTGAAAGCAAATTATCCAGACACCCACTGCACATTTAGCTATAATCTAATGATGGAAGTTACGATACAGCATTCTTAAAACACAGTACACACAACACTTGCAAGATGTTTGTCTCTAAGCAAATAACATTCAAAAGTTGTGTTTTGAAAAGAGATACACAGGAAGCTGAAAAACAGTGGAAGAAAACACGTTATTGTTGAAGCTGAATCAAAAATAATCTTGGAAATTTCCTAAGTTTAAAGTACTTGACTGAATCGATTCTGGTTTTTAGAATGTAATTGTATTAATAAATCACTGAGTCTTAATCACATTTATTCTGCCACCAGAAAGCAATTTAAAAGAAGTCTGTCTCTCCTCCCATCAGCATCCTGCGTGCTGTAGTCTACATTCTCTGTTTACTGGCGAGAGACTCTGCAATTTACTCTAGGATACATAATAGCCTTTGCAGAATTAAAACTGAAGAGAGTTACACAACCTGATAAATATATCAAAGATGGAGTAGATTAATTAGTTAGCTATTGTGAGATAATGAAATTTTTAATCTTTCAGTGATTTAACGAAACCCAAAAATTTTCAATACTTTAAAGAAGTAATGTGATACAAATACAATAATGTGATATGAATGTAATAATGTGATAGATACTTAAGATAAAAGCACATTTATAATAGAATATATATTAAAAAATCAAACCTGATCATAATATTATTGGATACATCTTCCTTTATAAACTATTACATTTGAAAAACACATGTGTATCTATATGAATAATTTGGCTTAAAGTGATTTTGAAATGTATGTGTATTTAAATGCACTTTTCCTATTTGAATTCTCTTTCCAGCTGAGGTTTACCCTAAAATGTATCACACGTGCTTTTTTCTGGTGACATACATGGCACCACTGTGTCTTATGGTGTTGGCCTATTTGCAAATATTTCGAAAGCTCTGGTGTCGCCAGGTAAGTTGCTTAACACTAGCTCTATTTGCTTGCTGTTGTGACTATGTGCAGATTCCTGTGTACAACCTTCTTTTCTATGTGTTCTATGCTGTCCCTTAGGACTTGGATTTTTACATCCAGCACTGTTACGAGGTTCAGTGACGCTGCTGCCTTACAGCCGCTTCAGATAGGTACTGAGATGTATTAAAAAATGAAGTGAGTCAGGCTGAATGTCAACCTTCTTGCCTGTGTCTATGAAGGACTCGGAGGGAGAGAAAGAGATAAAGAGGAACAGAAAGATTGATTATAAGCAGAAGAAAGATCTCTGCCATTGTATATGAAATGCTTACCAAAATACCTTAGATGACCTTATTTATACTGCTGAAATGTCCTGTAGCAGTTAAAAGTTAGGATCAACCTTCTCATTTTGTTAGTAGTCTATATAATTTTTTATTTTTATTTTTGTTCTACAAAGTATCAGATTTGTAGGAAGTCCAGTCTGAACAGAAGTTAGACTGCGAAGTCCAGCTATCAGAACTGTGAGACTGAAATTACCTGATGTGAAACTGGCTGTTATTAGTAACATTTGATATGAATTATTGACAAATAATTGGCATGATTTCTAATCTGGAGTTTTTAAGCTTCAAATTAAAATTACAGGAGAGGAAACAGAAATAGAAAACAAAAAAAAACCCAAGCAAGCAAGAAAACAAAGGACACTTGAATTGAAGTGGTAAAAATGATGTGATTTTTTTCAGGAACATTTTTACCCCTCCAACAATTCGAAGTAGTATCAACTTCAGAATAATTTTCTGACTGTGAACTGCAATCTGTTATATATTAGTCTATGGTTTTCTCTCCCATCTTTTGCTTTATCTGGGATTTATCTATATCTGTAGTCCTCTACCACCCCCTGCCACGTCATTCTGTGAAGGACAATAAACTCATCTCCTTGAAGACATGCTGCAAGATATTCCCTCTCCTGTCCTCTAAAATGGCTATAACAAAGCCTGACATTTCCATCAACATATGGGCATGAATCATTTCTCTCTCACCGTTACGTCTGATACCATCCAAATTTGTGGCTATCCTGGTCAGGGCATAACATCTGCCACATCAGGAGCATATTCCTTCTTGACATTCTCTCCTGTCCTTTCTTTACAATCTACCTACTCTCTCAAACTGTCCATTAACTAAATTAATGCAAAGCAATTGTTCTTAACCTGCACATAGCTTGAAAATACTGGTTGAATCTGAGCAAAATTTGTATGGAAACCAACCTGTTTTGCTGAGGGTCCCCCCCAGCTATATTAGCTAGCCTATTTCTTCACGGTATTTCTTCTCCCTATACGTCTTGAATGCTGGCAAGATTAGGATGGTCCTTTTTTTCAGTGGCAAAAAGACAAATACTGCTATGGGTCTCGTGCTATCAATGATGCAGAGTTTCAGATAGCTCTTTTCCTAGCACAGATGATAGCACTAAGTGTAAGAGGCTGCACTATGTGAAATTAAAACCGCTACACATCTATCATCAACTGCAATTTGGCTGCAGACATTAGGCATTTTTCTAAGTGCAGCAAGTGTGCCATAATCAGTCATGTAGAACAAATTAATGTAGTGCTCTAAATGTATCATTTGATAATAGCTTCAGTTAAGAAATAATGCTGTTTGCCAGAACTTCAGTTAAAAGTAGCGGTCCTATTGCAAGGTACAATAAGCCTTCCAGATGTACATGATGGAAAAAACCAAAACCAGTAGATACTTTATATGTCTTGCACTTTTTGTAAAGGTTCTTTTTTAAAATTGAGTGTCCTGCATGCAAATTTTCAGATGACTAAAGCTAAGCTAGATTTACAAGCTATCTTTACTGTACTTTGTGCAACAGCTATTAAAATTGCCAATTGTGTCTTTCAAGCAGATCTTTGAATATAAACTTTACAATCTTTGAATTAATGGCTCATTTTTGTAAAGATAAGAACAATCATGTCATGGATACCAGGGATTTTGAATAATTAATTTCAATTATTAACAAGGAAGTAGTGACTGAGAGGGCTATGTTTTCTTGCAGATTTTAAGTAGATTGAAAGTGACTTCTGAAAAAATAAATAGGACTGAATGGACTTACGATGAAAATATTGATACATAATTTGTATTATCAGGTTCCATACTGTATGCTTCGATTTACTGATATCCAAATTCATTGACACTAAAACCTACTCCTATTAATAACTAGGAACAGTACCCATTTTAATTTTGGCAGCTGAAATACACTCTTCCAATCTTTGTAAGTTTTTAATTACATTTGGAGAGATTTCCTCTGGTTAGAAAGCCCTGATAATAATTGGTGGGGATAGAGGAAAGGTGCATAAAAAAATAACTGCAACTTTTAATACCTGTTTGGATACAGCTTTTAGTGAATCATTGGAATTACAAAAATTCTCCACAATTATCTCTATAACTGATTCATTACTGAAAAGCAAATGTTTGCACTGTGCTAGTGTGTGTATTCTTGTACATACATAATCATCGAATCATCAAAATTGGGAAAGACCCTTAAAATGATCAAGTCCAACTGTTAACCCAGCATTGCCAAGTCCACTGCTAAATCACGACCCTAAATGCTGCACCTGCACATCTTTTAAATACCTCCAGGGATGGTGACTCAACCACTTCCCTGGGCAGCCTCTTCCAATGCTTGACAACACTTTCAGTGCAGAAATTTTTCCTAATAGCCAACCTAAGCATGCCCTGGCATAACTTGATGCCATTTCCTTTTGTCCTATCTCTTGTCTCTGTGGGCAAGCCCTAATTACTAAAATGTTACAGTAGACAATTTGAATTTTGCAACTACTTTTAAATATCAATTATTTTACACTCACGAAGACTAGTCACCTCACATTGCGCTATGCATGAATAAAATTGTATTTCTACCCAAAAGATTTTCACAATGTCTAACACTGAAAACATTACAAATATAGTTGTAATACAATTCTCTGAGAAGGTCCTTGCCATCTGTAGTCTTTCACATATGGCTGAAGGCAGGAAATAGTTTCGATGAACTGAAGCAAAATTGATTTGTTTGGCTTGGCTTATGTGAGGTCACAGAAAACAAACCCCAGGATGTTTGCTTTTTTTAATAGCATGGTGCTACAGCTACCCATTGCAAGGTGTCTTTGACTAACCTAATTCTTCCTGTGTCTTGGCGTTCTTCCATGATTCCCTCTATTCATTGCTGTACATACATTCAGCTTTGAAGAGCTTTGCAGGGAGATCCACACTTTAGTTGAGATTTCTTTATCTGCTTCATTGTCAACTAGATTGCATATTTGGAAGTTTTAGGACACTTAAACCTATGTAGGCTTTCAATTCCTGTTTTCCAATACTGAAAAACTGTTTAGCATCTTAAATTAGTGACATGCTAACGTGATAAACTACTCTGCCATGCAACAAAACATTTAATGTAGAACTTCATAGCAACATAATTGCAGCAGTAGTGTTGATAAGTGTGGAATTCTGATGACACAAGCAAGACAAGGTACGTGGGAAGAAAGGAACATTTTAATATATCAATTAACATTTGGATAAAACACAAATTTTTATGCAGTCCTTCAAGTGTGTCTGAAATTGGATTTGTTTCTTGCGGTTGCATCAATTGATTTAATACGAAAACCTACTTTTCTCTGCAAGCTTACATTGTGCTTGTCAACATGTCTATTTTTCTGGTTGTAGCTACCTACAGTGTGAGTTTTTCGAAGTGCCCCTTATTTTGTCTTTCGTAGATCCCAGGAACTTCTTCTGTTGTTCAGAAAAAATGGAAGCCTCAGCAGCCCTCAGCAGCACAGCCCCGGGGGCTGGGACAATCAACAAAGTCAAGGATTAGCGCTGTGGCAGCTGAAATAAAACAGATTCATGCAAGAAGGAAAACAGCACGTATGCTAATGGTTGTCCTCCTGGTTTTTGCACTTTGCTATCTACCAATTAGCATCCTCAATGTCTTGAAAAGGTAAAGTTTATCCCAAAATGTAAATGCTTGGTAAAGCTTTCCATCTAAAAACAATACTCTGTTATGAGATTGCTGTTATTCTGGCAGATACTTTTGAAGGAGAAGCCTATCTATTTCATTATAAAGAAATGGGAAAAAAGCATACAGTTGCAAGAAAAAAATATATCTAACCTATCTCTAGTACTTAAGCTAAATGCCAGATTATGGAACCCTTATTAGCAGGCTCTTCCTCATGAAAATGATCTAGCCTATCTCCTCATTAAAACTTGTCATTTACATGGGATTACAGCTCATTTGCTGTAAAGGCACCCTTGGAAGTGCATTTACCTACATCAGCAGCTGAAGGTTAGAAGTAATGTTGTAACTTGGTCCCAAGGACTATGAAATGCTGAATTCAAACCCAGGCCCCATCATGTACAATTTTGAGGCATTAGGCTAACCTTTCATTTTGCCTATGAAGCTATGTTTTATCTTTTTATCCTTTTCTGTCCTGTTCATTTGAGACATAATTGTGCACACACTTGGATTTTGCACAGTGGGGCTTTGGTATAGTTATATCTCACGATCCTTTTGGAATACTGATGCGTAATGACACATAGCAGAAGATTTGAATATCCTGAAAAATAACCAGCCTGTTATTGGTAGTTGAGGAATATTTTAGTTTCTAAGGAATAGTTTCAAGTTGCATATGAAGGCTTTAATTCATTCCACTCTATTCCAGCACTTTCCTGAGGCGTAATTTAAGTACTTTTCATGCTCAAGTTGCTTGGTAGGCAATGTGGAAAGAAATATTTCCAGAAGGCAGTTCATGCCACCTACAATCTGAACCTTAGAGGAACTACTCAGACTATTTTGACTACAATAGCTGAATAAGTCCATCGCTAGATTTTCACTAAAATGGCAAAAGTTAGGTGTCAGGAATCTGGACAAAACAGATTTCTCTAGGGGGCAGAGCCTGCGACTATGACCTCAGTTTTTGGGCCAGTTCAGTGCCTTTTCAGTTCCAGAGCTCCTGTTTATTGGGGAGTGGGCCTAGAGCCAAGAACCTCAATGACAAGAATAGGTCAGAGGCAACATTTCCCATCTTTTCTTGGCACATCTGATACCACTCGACTTTGGTTATTTAGAATAAAATTCAGGCATCTGTACCATTGCTAAGTGAAATTCTGATGGTCTCTGTTGTGCTAAACCACCAAGACAAGATGAGGGATGGGGAGAGGACTTAATTCTCTCAAGAAAGTAAGCACTGTTGAATCTGCTTTTCTGTGATACTGCAAATAGGTCATCAGAAATAAAATTAGTCTAGAAGTTGACAAATCTTATATGATTTCTAATTTTGCCATCTTTCAGGTTTTGTTTTTTTTTTTTCTGTAGGGTTTTTGGGATGTTTAATCATGCTGACGACAGAGAAACTGTATATGCCTGGTTCACATTCTCACACTGGCTTGTATATGCAAACAGTGCAGCCAATCCTATTATTTATAACTTCCTCAGTGGTAAGTTACAGTTACCTAAAATTCAAGTTTAATGTATAGTTTGAATGTAATGAGCCATAACAAATAAGATGAATGACTATGTAACATCAGCCCAGCTCTTCCAGTGGGAGCTAGATCCTCTTCTTGGAACCAGCTGCCTAAAGTATCCCATTACCTTCAGACTGTCTACTAGAACTACACTGAGCAGTGCCAGGGCCTGAGTCCAAGTGCTTGAATTTGACTGTCCATGCCATTAATTTGGCAGAGAATGCTCTGGCATGACTTGGGTCTGAAATGATTACCATTCCCCTAAACACTCCCCAGATACTCTCTGGGAGGTAGCACAGGCCAGGGGCTGTCCCCAGTTAGCATTTTGTATGCAGGTGGTGCGACCTGGAGGCTGTACTTGCATGACTGGACTGTGCCAACTAGGTTCAAAGCCAAACAACCATGCAGGATGCTGTTTACTTACTAGTACAGATTTGTCTTAGTTTGTGTTTGTCTTATTTGGCTATGGACAGCAGAATCAGGACCTAAATGGTTGATATGACAGCTAAATACAGGGAAACGTAAGTCTGTTGATCCTCACTACACATTTGCCCACTCTAGTTTTTTTTATGGTGTGTACTGTGAAGATGACCAGAACAATTTACCCTGAGCCCCAAAAGCAGATTAATGGCCTGTTTAACACTCTGAATTTTTTTGAAAATAGATTAAAAATTAAAATTAAATTCAAATTAGCCATGCTCTTTCCTTTCACATGTCAAGTAATGATTGAGTCATTTAAGCCTATGTTCGCTCAATTACTTGTTTTTGTTAGCTATGCTATTAATCAACAGACTATCCATGACATCATTTCCTAAATCATTCTAGTTTGTCCATTCTGTCTAGCCAAGAATAATCTAGGCTTCGTACCACACCTTACGTATCTTCTTACAAAGGTTATATTTTTTCTATCTTTCTCCAAGATGTTGAAATCGTGATTTCCTACTTCTGTATTAGGAGAACAGCTCGGTGATTTGGGTTAACTTTGCTCTAGATAGCTGCTTATTTTCTAATCCATAAAGTCTGATGAAACACGGTTTATAGCACAGTTTTTTCATGAGTCTTTTTTTTGTGCCTGACAGGGAAATTTAGAGAAGAATTTAAAGCGGCATTTTCTTGTTGCATCTTTGGCCTTCACGGTCACCATGATGAACGGCTAACCAGAGGTCGTGCCAGTACAGAGAGTCGGAAATCTTTGACCACCCAGATCAGCAATTTTGATAATGTTTCAAAACTTTCAGAACACGTTGTATTGACTAACATAAACACAATTCCAGCAAATGGTACTGTACCTATTACCACCAGGTATACTTTTCCCTGTGTCTTTTGATGCTGTGAAAGTAAAACGTAGCTATTCATACAACAATATTTGAATCAGAGCACAACGCAGAAGGGTGTTTACAATTAAGAACTAACTGTAAGAAAAGTGACTTACAAGAAATATTTTATAGAACATGCTGCAACTTTGATTATATATTGATGAAACAAAATTTCATCTTATTTATTTCAAAAGTTGAGTGGCAAATGGGGAGTGGGTAAGGTAATCATACTTCATATAAACATTTTCTTCGGATCCCTAACTTCTTAGACTCCTAAGCAAATAAAGAGCAGATACCCCAATGAAAATAATATTCCCTGGAGTTGCAATGTGTTTATAAACAGTTGTATTCTACTTGGAGCTAATTCTCTGAAGCTGTGGTATATTTTATAACAAATATTTTAGCCAAAATTAGGTATACAGATTGAACTACCTGAATGTCCTTGACTATTTCAAATGATTTTCTCACCATATATTCTGGTGTGAGTTGGGCTAATCAAGTAAGAAATTCACATTAATTGATTTTCTCACATTTTCTGTTATTTTTCCTATTGAGTGGGTTATTGTATGTATTCAGGAACAGCTGGGAAGCCACTCTTGATTTTTTCTCCAATAAAGATTGATAAACAAATGAGCAGAGTCTGAAATTAAAGGCAGAAGTTGTTCAAGCTTTCCCAGTTCTGGGTAAACGTTAATATGATTATGCAATTCCCTAGTTTTGTGAATGAAAAAATAACATAATTTATTATTTGGTATTTCTCATTTCCAAATTCTCATTTTGTTGTATCTCAGCAAGGCTTTGCAAGGGACTTCAAGTTCAGGATTCATCCCTCTTCTCCTAGGAATGTGGACATTTGTTGTCTAGAAATTATGTCAGACACTATAGGCTAGGACTATAGAAGCTATACATTAATAACAGAGAAACTGGTGTCTCCAGGGAGAGCTAATCTATTCCTAAAATATATAACTAAAAAGAAATACATAAATAGTCTGTGGGGAAAAAAAAAAAAAAAAAAAAAAAGCATATTAAACAAGTAGTAGAGCACATTAAAAATGTTTAAAAGTAATAAAATCAAGGTTTATGCATTAGAAATCCCCTTGGACTTCAGTATTTAAAATTTGCAAGTGCAATTTGTAAGTGCAATATTCTGGCAGACCATTTTGTTAACAGATCATCACCTGCATAGGATTCAGAGACTGACAATCACAGAGTGAGCCAGTCAGCTACCTGTTACAACAATAAAATCATCTTAAAATCTTTATTTTATCTTACAGGTATCCCAGATACACTCAGCCCACTAAAATCAATGGAACTGCATCTCCACATACCAGGGATGAACATGACTTCAAATTTAGACGAAGCTGTGAGGGCTTCTGCAGAAGACGCTAGCAACACAGAGAATGCAGCCTGGGACAAATTCAACCCTAGCATAAATAAACTTACTTCGATAGAGTTACAGCAGGGATGACTTTGGCTCAGTGTATGTGAGACCACCAGAGAATGGCACATATTTTTAGCATATTACAGTCTATGAAGAATGGACAAAGGGATTCCTTCAAAACGACTGCCTCTCCAAATTCTTCTCAGTCTTACATAAACCTACTTACCTCAGTATGAGCTAATGAACATGTCTTTACAAGTCTTTTTAAAGATTGGATCGTATCATAGTTTGTAAATACTGTAGATATTTATTTTTATATATTTCAGATGCTGTGCAATGTTCTAAAATGTATCATATAAAGAACTCAAGTATTTGAAAGAAGTCTCAAACTTAATTTATTTATAACCTGTTTCTATAAACGAGTGACTTATTTACAAGGAATGCTTACTTATGCACTAGTGATATTCTGGAATTACTTTGCACTTCTTTTTCTGCTGATTCACTTGTAGTAAATTCTATGTTCGTTATAGAAGTTTCACTTCAGATTGATTTGTGGAGATTCCAGGCTACTTTTCTAAGCACAGACATGCTTCTAAGACATAAATCAAAAGTGCTGCAAATCACATGTGTTTTCCTAAGATTATATTAAATAGTCAATTATTTTTTTCTTTAGACTCGAGTGCCTAAAAAAGTAACTACTTAAATAAAATGTATGTGATGCTAAAAGGTGCTATAAGCTCAAAATTCCTACTCAGGCCAATAGGAATAACAATTGTCAGCACCCATGAAGGACAGGACATTTTGACTTTGGTAGCTTATTTTAGCCTGTAATGTCTGCAAGTGTTGCTCCAGCAGATCTCCGAAGATCTTAAAAACAGAAAACATTGGTTATCTTGCTTGCGTTTGCAATTTCTCTTTCAGCTGCCCTTGAATACTAATGATACAAACAATTAACAGATTTCTATGCTAAGAAAATGTTGACTTTTCAAGTCAATTAAAATAAAATGTTTCTCTCTGGAAATTATAGAGGCGATATCTCATGGGACCAGTACTCAAGTACTCACTCACTCATTTTCCATTTATGGGATAAGCTCCCTGGCCTGGAGCTTCCTACCATGCATTATAATTATTATTCTAAAAGTATGAAGATGATGCACCACTGCAGACTTAGTCTACTAGGGGAATGTGGCCTATTGGTTAGAAAGAGGTTCATCTGTAAGAACCTGAGCTACAGTCTTCCTGTGGTGCTGTTCTTGCATTTCAGTTAAGACTTTTTCAAAGGAAGGAGAAGATCAGAGGAAGAACTTTATGTTCGGTAAAAAAAGCATTTCACATAGATGGAAGATATTCTCACACATGCAAAAGTTTCTGAAAAGCCAATTATTCATATACAAGGTGTTATTTGATTAGTTTCTGTAAATATTTTTTTCTAGATTTCACTTTGACCTAATGTCATGTGAAGCACTGTCTATCAAGACAACTACAGTTTTATGAAGTGCTTAATCGCTTTGTGTTTTAGCCTTCCCCAATAGCTGCTTTACTTGACATTGCTGCAATTATGCCTATTTTACACTGGTGTAAAGTGAGAAAAAAAATTGCATTTGTTTGTATATTAAAGTGGTTTTTCTTATTAAAAGAGAAAAAGGAGACTATTCTTTTTCTATTAAAAATAATGAAAAAATAATGAAAAATACCTAAATGGAAAGAATGTTTAAATGTCAAATAAAATCATAGGAATTACTATATTCCTATGTGTAAGCTTAATTTTTGAATATAACTATTATGTCATTGTTATTTCAAGAAATTATTTTACTTTGTTTCTTCTAAGAAAAGAAAACTCAAATAATTGTGGAAAGTACTGCAATTCTTCTGCCATTAGAATGCTATTTTTGCTGTTCAGCCACAGAGAATGTAGAATTCTTAAACTATGTGGAGCAAGACATGAGAGAATGGAATCTGAAAAGTTTTCTATTTTTTTTATTTTGTTTTAATATAAGTAAATAAAAGCCAAAAAGTTAAAAATTAGTATAGTAATATAGTAGCAAAATAATTATCAGTCATCATTTAATTGCGCCATAAAATGTTGCCTCAACCCACTGCTGAAAATGTCAAATTTTGCAAACTTCTACTTACATATAAAAACCTGAATTTTTATCTTTTTCTTGAAAAGCAAGCAAGAAAGTAGAAAGTAAATTATTATCTAAGAAAACTTTGTCAGTATACAAGGGGAGTATGTATACTTTTCAAACGTAAAAGATCATGAATGACTGTGAAGACCAGCAAAATTCTCATGCCATGTCAGATGTGATGCCCAGATGTGAGATAAATGGGGATGAGGGGGAGAGTGATGATGCTCATGGAAAACCCCTTTTTGCTCCTACCTTAATGCCAAATCAATAAATTTTGTTAGTTTGAGATGAGAACACCACTAAAAGTCATTGGTAGTTTTTGATTCCTGCAGATCTCCTGTGGCATGTTAGAAATGGAGATTCTGGCCTTACTATTCTGTTTTGTAAGAGAAAATTTTCTCTTTTATTCTCTTTGTTCTCTTTTTTTTTTATTTTCACTTAGATCCTCAAAAAAAATATAAAAAATCCAATACTCCCAGGAATTTCTTTTAGTCATAACTTTAACTTAACAGTACTTTTTTTCTGTGGGGAATATAAATAAAAGCTGAGAAACTCATTGATAAATTATTCTGGGTTTTTCTCTGACCCTTTTTTTTTTGTTGTTGATTAAGCAGGACATCTTTGAGGCACAAGTGATATGGCCAGGTCTTATCTCAAATTTGAAATTCTAAGGATAGGTAGGAAGTGTGAAACAATTCTTGACAGAGAATACAGTTATCAAGTTAAAGATTTGGTTATTTTGATGAAAGATTTTTTTATTCAAAATTTCTAACTTCTTGAAATAAATATTTTTTATGCAAATATTCATATGTATTTATTTCTTTAGTTTTACAAAAATTGAGAAATGTCTAGACATTTTCTGCTTTAGCTCAGATGTGTTTTCAGGCACTGTTTCATCTGCAATACTACACAGGCATTTAAAAATCTGTTGTCTACCTCTGTAAAGCAGTGACGGACTTTTTGCTAGTTCTAGGGCACTTCATGCGAGAAAGATCCAAATATTTGGATACATTCAAAACATTATCCAACTGGATTTACTTTTGAACAAAAATAATCACTGGCAGTTTTCAGTGAAGATAAACTAAATAGTGAGCAGTGGATATTAAAAGAGAAAGAAATAGCTGTGAGAAGATTTTAAGAGCAATATGGAATTCAATGCCTTTTGCATGTGACAGAAATTAAAGAAGCACCCGGGCTTCTTATCCATCAAAAAAGGTCAAGTGAGGAAAATGTGTTTCTTATGCAGTCTACAAATATTGAAAATTGGTTGAAAGCTGAGATTTAACTGGATTTTGTTACCTCTAGCTGCTTTGGTATTCTAGTATTTCCAGCAGCAACTTAGAAGCATAGAAATCAAGTTCTCATGCCATTGTTTCTGTTTGATCATAGCATAATTAGAGTTTAAATCACAACACACTTATAAAATTTTGTGCCATCATTATTCTGGTACTTTCAACATATTTCACTCTCTTGGAGGTCTGATATTGTGACCTCTTTTTCCTTTCCTGTTGTCACTGTAGTCATAAGGTTTGGCCTTGCAGCCGTAATGACTGCAAGATAATTTCTCCCCCTCTCCACCTCTGAAAAGGCTTTTTGGTTTTGTTTTCTTTTCTTTTCTTCTGGACTGCATAGATGGCACCGTGTCCTTCTCTGATATCAGCAAAATTGATGCATGTCATTAATCCGAAGGGTGCTTTACAGGAAGAAGAGTACACTAAATATTAGTTTAACTTAGCACTCACTGTAAGGTGCGTTGTAACCTACTGCTGTGTGTTACAGTGTATAAAGGCCAAGGCAAATTTAACCTTCCAACTTAAAATTTGTGTCACAGCTGAAATTATATTAGTCTCTCAGGCTATTCCTTTTACCTGACAATAAGAGGGTTTTTTTTCTGGATGTTGGGCATATTGGATAGAATAATATTTTATTGCATACATTTAAAAAACAAACAAACAAAAAAGGCGTTTAGGAGTTTTGACATTAAGAGTTTAAATAAGGAATGTAATAAATTAACAAAGTTAAAATCTGGGTTAAAAAAATAAGACCTTATATATAAGATTGAATTTTCCTGAGCTAAACAAAAAAAATAAGCAAATTCTGGACTTTACTCAAGTTCTTTGCCAACAGGGACAGGATTTCACCCATTATATATCTATCTCTCCCAATGCTCTGTATGGGATAAGTAACTTGTGAAAACAAGACTTATGAGTGTCATGGAGAAATCAACAGAGATCTGTTGTTTACTCTTTTCAGTGCAAAAGGGCATCCAGTGAAGTTAGCAAGTATATGCTCATATGCTTTACAGTTGATTTATTTTTCACCAAGTACCAAAGTCACCTGCTAACTTTCGTATGGTAAACTTGTTTTTGATTTATTTTAGTGAAAATCTTGTAGTTAGACCCACAATCTAGTGTGAGTCTAGACTATAGAGTAGTACTTTGTTCATTTGCTGTCCTACATGCTCTGTAGCTCCTCTCTCACCTTAATAGACCATGATCCTATTCCACATTTGAGAGGAAAACCAACAAATTAACTTCCAAAGTGCATCGCAAAGTTCTTAGAGACATAGCAACAGGCGTTTTCTGAAGATTATAGGCAGCAGCCAAAGATTTCATGTTACTTTCTCTGGAAATCAAGAGGAAACTGAATGCAGAGGAAGAGCCAGATCCCACAAAAAATGCCAAAGAATCACATCTCATTTAGACACTGTCCAGCTTAGTGATTATGGCACAAAGACAGATGTGAGCAAAGGATGTAACAATGGCAGCGAAGGAAGTTTGAAGGGAAAATCTTCATCTGTTGCTCCTGGTCGAGAGAGGTAGGCAGAGAAAGATACAACATCCCCATGGGAAGGGTGCCAGACCTGCCCTTCCCTCCGTTTTCCGTATCCTTGTCGGTATGCCACCCACTCCACCCTTCCCGTGCGGCGAGCGCTGCCGAGGCCGTGCGGGGGCCAGGCGGGGGCC